>CAWUFW010003332.1:1320000-1855564 GCA_963921515.1 Calotriton arnoldi
TTTTTCGAGTATGTTTTTACTTGGTGATGTAAATGATCATAAATTGATCGAATAAATTACTTACTATTAATATGTATAAACAACACACACGATGGCACAGTGGTATACAAGTCAAACACATGCTGTCAATCAGATGTACATACAGCACGGAACCAAAGTGACACACAGCAAAGACACAGTGTCACACAATACATACACAATGACATAAAACACGCACACGGTGACACTGCAGCATACAGCACAGATACAGTGAAACACAGATCAAAAGCACAATGACACATAGTACAGAACACAGTCACACAACACACAGTACAGGCGCATAGTGATACAAAGCACATAAGTCATGACGCGCAGCACGGACAGTGATGGACACCACACAGCACAGAGATGCAGCAGAGACCACATCACAGCAAAACACACATCTGTGGCATGCACACACCTGTTGCTGCCGAAGACACCACTGTCACAACAACATCTAACACACCCAGAGTGTACCACAGCCACAACTTTACCACCAGACCTCAGCCTGGCCTGTTCCTGCCTGTGGAAATGATTATTAATGCTCTGGGAACATTTATCCACAGCCCCGGTCTGTTCCTGTCTGTGAAAATGATTCCTGTTATGGGAACATCTCTCCACAGACCACAGTCAGCCCTGGCCTGGTCCTGTCTGTGGAAATGATTCGTCCCGGTTCTGCGCTGCACAATGGAGTGGAGTGAGTGTGGCCATGCTGGCCGCAAATCACATTTTAATTTTGATGGTGGGAATGCGGGGTCAGGGGTGGAAGTCATTATGCCCTCCATGCTGCACTCCTTCCCTCCCTCTGACACGTCTCCCTCCCTGCTCTCTCACAAGCAGGCTACATCGATATAACTTTTTTTCTTCTCAATTTTCAGCCATGATGCAGAGAAGCCACACTGCTGTGCAACAGGGCTACAAATATTGCAAAAGGCAATAGCTTGTTTCTTCTGCACTGATTGACGGAACACTGGGTTTTCTGCCTGGGGCAAAACAACCTCTGCTATTTTCCTGTTGCTGTCTGATTTTCTAGGCTCGCCTCCAGTGAGAAGGTCAGCCATTTACAGAAGGGAGCCTTCTACTTGCTCGATGCCTGTCCAGACACACGGGAGACATTCAAGCTGTGCTTGTAGAAAGAAGGCCGTGTGTTACCGTGCGCCTCTCTAACTCATTTCTTTCTTGGAATAATTGACAACGATTCCACATGCCCCAAATAATGTTTGCTCCTTTTTTTTTTTTTTCCACATACCATCAGATTAGGCCCCAATCTGATGGTATGTGCAAAAAAATTCATTGGGCCTGTAATTTACTTTCGTTGGCCGCCGCGGCCCCATGCAGCCCCCGAGAGGCTGAGGCAGCAATCACAGTAGGCCGCGGTTAAAGTAGGAGAACGAACGAAGCAGCCAGCCTGCATTAGCTTAGTTCAGTTCTCCTACTTTAATCGCGGCCTGGCAGCCCGCACCATGCGCACCAAATCAAAAATTGTAATCATGATGATGATTGATTCATCATCATAATTACAAATTTTGATTTATTGCCTGCACCCGCGACAGTCCTGTGAGAGGCTGAGCGTGCAACTCAGGCCAGTGAGGCCACCTCGCTCCGCACTGCCTCCACCCTCCACCCTACCCACAAGTCACTCACAACACAGCAATCAAATAAAATTGAATCCACAACTGCGCGCGGCGCGACGCCCGCCCAGTGCCAACTGTGCCACCATGAATCATTAATTGCCGACGACTGCAGTGGAGGGAAAAACTCACCTGCTGTTGGCGGCAGACAGGGGGGCTAGCCTAGGAATAATTAAATGATGGCCGCCTGCAAGCTCCGGTCAAGTGCGCACAGTGCCTCTGTCTCAGTTGTCACTCGTGATGCTGCAGGCAGTCACGCGCACTTTTAATTGTGCGAGGCCCAATGCGCATGCGGCATGATGACATCAGCCCCACCCTAAGAGTGGCGCGCAGACGCGGCGGAGGAGGAGACAATGCATCATTCTGCGTGCTGCGCACAGGCACCTCCTCCTCCTGATTATTGGTTTGCAGTTGCACCGGGTCAATCAGGCTGTGCTGTTGTTTTCCCTGCAGGCTGTCCTGCACCGCGGAGCGAAGACACGCCGGACAGAGAGAGCGGAGTAGTAGTCTCAGTCTCAGGAAGTCTGACTGACTGTCTGTCTGAGTCTGACACAGACTGTCAGACTCAGACAGACAGTCAGTCAGTCAGACTTCTCTCTGAAGTGACTCACGTCACGACACTCACGGTCGGACCGAAAATCGGCCCCAGCCACAAAACCGGCCCCCTGTCAGAAAACCGGTCCCCACCCCATCCAGCCTTTGTCCTCTGAGGGCAGAGGGTCCTGTACCTAGTCCAAACCAGTTCTGGGTGCATTCTGCCAGTGGACAACTTCTTCCTTTGTCAGTGTGGGCCAGGGTCATCAGACGCACCACAGGAGGTGGAGCCAGCATTGTGGAAGGCAGGCACAGCCCTATTCAGGCCCAGGTGCTACTCCTCCCACCACTCTACATGCAGCTAGGTCTATTCAGCCCTGTGCTGACTCACCCTGTCTCCTGGAGTCCCCCAGCCCCTGTCACTCACAAAACCAGACATACAATACAAAAGCTAGCAGAGGCAGGCTGGATGGTTAGGCAAGAAAATACCTACTTTCTAAAAGTGGTATTTTCAAGGACAGAATGTTAAAATCAACTTCACTAAAAGATGTATTTTATCATTCTGAGTTCAGGCATACTAAATTCGTTTTTCTACCATGTTCCCTGGGTCAGTTAGGATTATAAGATGTTATAATCAAACTGCCAATTCTGGCCTATGGGGACAGGTAGCCTTGCAATAGTGAAAAACGAAATTGGCTGTAATTCCCTATCAGGACATGCCATACACATCAGGGCATGTCCTACCTTTCACATACAATGCACCCTGCCCTTGGGCCTACCTTAGGGGTGGCTAACATGTAGAAAAGGGAAGGTTTGGGGACTGGCAAGTGGGTGCACTTGCCAAGTCGACATGGCAGTCCCAGACTGCACACAGGCTCTGCAATGGCAGGCCTGAGACACACTTTACAAGCTGCTTCTGTGGGTGGCACAACCAGTGCTGCAAGCCCACCAGCAGCATTTGATTTACAGGCCCTGGGCACACACGGTGCACTGTACTAGGGTCTGACAAGTAAACCAAATAAGCCAATCATGGAGTCACTAATCCATTCCATCAATTTACAGGGAGAGCATATGCACTTTAGCACTGATCAGCAGTGGTAAAAGTGCCCAGAGTCATAAAACCAACAAAAACAGGTCAGAAACAATCCAGGAGGAAGGCAAAAAGTGCAGGGATGACCCTGCAAAAAGGGCCAAGTCCAACACAACCCCCTTCCAGCCAAAACGCAGGGTAGACCAATCACTACCTTGACGGGCTTCCCTGCTTTGGGCGATAGAACATGGACCCTGGCCCGCAACAGCAGGGGCATATTCCAGTTCTACGCCAATCTGAACCTATCTGGATCCCTCTGTCCATACTCTCAGGGCCCACCAAGCTAACCCAGGGGGAACCCTTCTCTTCACCTGTGGACATCATCTGTGCAGCACCTAACCGTAGCTTGCTCACAGGTGTGTCCCAACAGACAGACAGCAAGCCACAGTAGCCACTGACAGTTGTCAGTGATGAGAACCAGGCCTTATGCCTCTCAGGGCTCTCAAACCTCTGGGGCGTCAGAGAGCGGGGGGCAGTAGCCCCAGGTGCCTGGCACCCTTTGTCCGCTCTCCCTCCTGTCAGGCCAGGTATGACATCCTGACACTGACCCACCAGCCCCGGGCCTGTGCCCGGTGGCTGGACAAGAACCTGGGGTGGGCTTTCCCATACCCGGTCCTCCTCCTTGGGGCTCTGCACCCTCCCACCTGGAGTGGTACCCCCTTCCAGAATTGTCAGGGCAGCTGTGGCAGGCGTCCTGCACAATTCGCCCACCAGTTCAGGGGTTCTATCCTGCAACTGGGATCCCAGCATAGGGTCTGTACCCTTCAGTTGAACCGGGGCCAGAGGCGAGGACTCCCTCCCTCTGCACCCCCTTCCAGAGTGCTGTACCCTCCCACCTGAAGTGGTACTCCTAGAAGACAAACTGGGAGGGACACTGAGTACAGATGTCCCGCCCTCCAGGTCAGGCAACACCTGAACCTGGCTTCCCAACCCAGGGACCAACTCCCACGGTTGAACACTTGCCCGGCGCACCAGGACTTCAAAAATGCAAAAGCAAAAGCTAGTGCGTTAAAAAATACAAAACCATGATTATAAGACTTAATATTTAAAATACATATACAACATAAAAAAGTTAAATGTGACAACACGCCAATAAACATTTTTGGCGAATTATCCAGAAGGAGAATAAAAAACGACTAAGAGCAAAGACTATTGCCCCAGAAGTGTCTGTTTTGATAATTCTAAGCGCAATCTGGTACTGCCTTGCACCCATGTTGAGACATATTGGTCTAATCCATCTCCTGCGTATCTGCTGATACTTGGGGCAGAAAAACAGAATATGTTCTTCAGTTTCATTAACTTCAATGCAGGCAGGACAAAAATCTAAGACTAGGCCAACCGCCTCTTTCCCAGTAAATTTCAGGACCAAATTGCCATATCTAAACCTAGTATACAAACTTTTTGCGAGGGGGGGGCGAAAGTAGATCAAAGAAGGGTTCAAATAATGAGCATGATTTTATATTTAGGAAGTTAGAAGTTAACTGGCCACATGATTGATTATTAGTGTAATGCTCCCCCACTACCTTCCAGTACATAGTTTTAAGGGTCAGAGTATCACGTCTAGTGGCCCTATCTGGATGCTCCCACAGACCTGTCAGATTCAGTAGTTTACACCAATTAGCAATGTGTTTAAACCAGGGTAGATGTTTTGCGCCGTTAATCGCCAGGACCTCCCGTAGAGAATTGCGATAATCAGTTAATTGAGGAGTGTCCATAGGCGCAACCAATAAATTAGGGGTCTCAAAGCAGCCAGGTCGCCAATTCTCTTTAACCCAAGGTCACAAAAAAGTGGGGTGAGTGGTGTTGTAATTGGTAGCGAAATGAGAGCCCTATCAAAAGTATTTTCACAGATCGTTAATTTACTAACAGAGGTGTACCCCCAAATCTCTGCTCCATACAGGGCTCCACTTTGGGCTTTTGCACGATAAATTTCTAGAGCCGGAGAAAGGGGTTGGGTATAAGATTGTTTAAAAAAATCTTAATATAGATTTAGATCTTTGGCATAGGATTAGGAAACTCTTCCTCAATTGGTAATCCCAACTAAGTGTATCATTCAAGCCTATGCCTAGATAATCAAAATTATTTACCCGTTCCATGGGTTCTTGTAAGATCTTAATCTCCCATAGGCCACCCCGTACTTTACCGAACACCATATATTTCGTCTTTGAGGAGTTCAGTTCCAATCTCCTCTCCTTGCAAAAACCCAGGAATTTATCCAATAAGACCTGCAAGCCCATAGGTGTTGTAGATATTAATAAAGAGTCATCTGCGAAAAGCAGGATGGGGACTTTTGCATTATTCAATGGGGGGCATCATTCTTACAACCCGTTAGACAGCTCACCACATCATTAATAAACAGGGAAAACAGCGTGGGGGCAAGAACACACCCTTGGCGCACTCCACGTTGTATCGGTATCTTCTCTGTTAATTCCCCGTTTTTCCCCCACCTGACCTGAGCATAATTATCCTTATGCAGTCTAGCAATCACGGACACAAGATCCTCTGGGGCGCCCGGGCAAGCATGGTCTTCCACAGCAAATCACGCTGTACCAGGTCAAATGCAGCTCGCAGATCCACAAAGGCTACATAGAGCCGCTGTTTCCTGAGTAGCACATACTTCCATGTTAGCAGGGAAAATCGAAAAACTTGATCGCACGTACTAATTTTCGTGCGGAATCCCGCCTGGACTGAGGACAAAATCATATTATCGTCCATCCTTCCTTGGAGTTTATCTAAAACTTGCCTGGCAAAAACCTTTTGTAAATTGTCTATCAGGCTGATAGGTCTATAATTGGAGGGGATAGCAGCATCACCCTTTTTGTAGATAGTTATTATCTCTGCGCCCCTCCAGGTTTCCGGTATGTCCCCACCAGCCGCTATGCAATTAAACAGAAGGTTTAAGTACGGAGCCCATATCATAGGTTCTGATTTGTACAGGTCTCCCGGTATCAAATCAGGGCCAGGGGCTTTACCTGCTTTCAATTTACTAATTGCTGACACAGTATCCTCTATGCTAAAAACTAGTGGTAAGTTGTTTATAGTCACCTCAGAGATAGTAGTTTCTATGTCAGGTATGACATCCTGACACTGACCCACCAGCCCTGGGCCTGTGCCCGGTGGCTGGACAGGAACCTGGGGTTGGCTTTCCCACACCTGGTCCTCCTCCTTGGGGCTCTGCACCCTCCCACCTGGAGCGGTACCCCCTTCCAGAATTGTCAGGGCACCTGTGGCAGGTGTCCTGCACATTTCGCCCACCAGTTCAGGGGTTCTATCCTGCAACTGGGATCCCAGCATAGGGTCTGTACCCTTCAGTTGAACCGGGGCCAGAGGCGAGGACTCCCTCCCTCTGCACCCCCTTTCAGAGTGCTTTACCCTCCCACCTGGAGTGGTACTCTTTGAAGACAAACTGGGAGGGACACTGAGTACAGATGTCCCGCCCTCCAGGTCAGGCAACACCTGAATCTGGCTTCCCAACCCAGGGACCAACCCCCATGGTTGAACACTTGCCCGGTGCACCAGGACTTTATTGGGAGCACATATGCCCCCCCGAGGGTGACACCCAACTCATGTGTCGAGTGACAGTCTCCCTGGCGCAGATCTCCCGACCCCTGTCCATCTGACAGTGCGTGAAGATCCCCCAGAACAGAAGTGTTGTCACCATGGTCATTGATTGGTGACTCAGCCCTTCTGGCCGGCCCCTGACCCACTGGTTCCTCCACTGGGGACTCTTTCCCCCTCTCACCCCTCAATCTGGACTTATGCACCCTCCACTTCGGAGTGGCACTGCCAGACACCAGAACTGATGGAGGCCTGATTACAGACACTCCCAGCTCACCTGACATTAGGAGATCCCCCACAACGGGCGGCTTATCAGGACAGACTAGGCTCCCTACCTGGTGTTCCCTTGAAGAATCATCCAGTACCTGAGACTGAGGTTGGGCACTATCGGGACATATCCCAGTCTCACTCCTTCTCCTTTTAGACAGGACGTGAGGCCCTACACCCCTCCCACTACCACGGGACCTAGCTGGGCTACTCTGACCCTCTTCCACCACTCTGGGTTGGAAGATACCTGAGCCACTCCCCTTAGGATCATTCCCCAATGCCTCTTCAGAACCTCTGGTAACCACACAGAGGTCTGCCTCCTGGGTGAGCTCCTTGGGGTTAGAGAACTCACCCTCCAACAGGTGTTGGCCTAGCTCTGGAAAACAGGGACTTGAAATATGCTCTCCACAAATTGAGTCATACAACCCCACATATGTGTTAACCAAGCTGTCCTTCACCTCACCATCCAGTGCCTCGCAGACGCACCCCACAGCACTCTCCTGAGACTGGCAAGACAGTATTTGACTGTCCCTGTCACTCAACCCACACTCTTCTGGGCGGTCTTCACACTCACACACCAGGATTTCAACCATGGGGGAACCCCTCTTCCTGCACCTCTCATAAAGAGTCAGTAGAGTGTCCCGCCCACCACTAGGACCATGAACCCCTGCGTCAGTTTCCCAATTCACCTCAGGGACACTGCGCACCACTGGAGCTAACTCACATCCTAGAACCTCCTGGTGTATGTTAACCCCCTCCAAGTCGGGCGCCACATCTCTGGGTGTGTGCACTACTCCCTCAGCACTAGGTAACATCATTTTGCTGCCACCATCTGAGCCGGAATCCACCTCCAACTC
This sequence comes from Calotriton arnoldi, assembly GCA_963921515.1. Lineage (NCBI taxonomy): Eukaryota > Metazoa > Chordata > Amphibia > Caudata > Salamandridae > Calotriton > Calotriton arnoldi. Next base: position 1,327,956 of record CAWUFW010003332.1, read on the forward strand.
AGCCAAGCTCACTTTCTGAGCTACACACATTTCTTGTTGCTGGGCTGAGACACTGATGGCCTCAAGCCTCTCGAGCTCCAAATCAAGCTCCCTCATTCTCAACTCATGTTCAAATCTCATCCTCTCTCTCTCCAAGGACAACCTGCTGTTCTCTAGGTCCCTTTGACCCTCCATCTGGAGCCTGGCCATCTCCAGTTCGTGCACCCTATCTCTGCCTGTCTTCCAGCTCTCCTGGGGGCAGGCCTTTGGAAGAGACGCTACTGCCAGGCGGGGACGGTACCCCTTCCCTGGCTGGAATCAATGGTATATTCAGCTGCCCCTCTGCATCCCCCACTGGCTCCACCACCAGTTCAGGGGTATTTCTTGCTTCCACCCAGGCCCTCAGTGCCTTTTGGTATTCATCCTTTTTGGCAATGCCTTGGGTAGCAACTTTACTTTTTTTGCAAAAGCGCTTTAGCTGTTTCACATTGTAGGTTTCCAACCTCTCTTCCTCAAAATCTAGATCCATAGATGCAACAGATGCTGGTCGGCTCATGGTAGTAAGAATTGGCAGTTCTCAGAAAAAATAACAGTCCAAGGAGAAACAAATTCTACCAAAATAGTATGTGGTTGCGTTTGGTCTGCACTCACTAGTAGTGTACACCAATCACTGTATATGAGTCACAAATACAAGTCCAGAATCCTCACCGCTGACCACCAATGTTAGAACTGGGGGTCTCTAGTTGGCAATGGTATACACCTTTGACCAAATAGGGACCCTTGCTTCTAAGTCAGGGAAAGGGGATTACACTACTGGATAACCCCTGCTCACCCCCTTGGTAGCTTGGCACGAGCAGACAGGCTTATCTCAGAGGCAGTGTGTTAAGAATTTGTGAACACATACAGTAATACAGTGAAAACACTACAGATGGACACCACACAGGTTTTATAAAAATAAGTATTCTTTATATAGACTTAACACAAGACCACAAACGACAAAAACCCACAATACTGTACTCAAAATAGACTTAAAGATGGTAGAAGTAACTTAGTTCAAGATGATGATAAATACGACACGTTTCTCACAAAAGTACCTTGGATGCGTAACGCAAAACAAACAAAGGGTCCGCAGGGAAGGCGATGCGGCAAGCAGGCGCCTCGATGCGATGTGACGATCCGGTGCGATGCGATGAGAGTGCGCCCTTGATGCGATGCGACGACGTGAAGATGATGCGTGCACACCCAACAGCCGTGCGGCAAACTCTGTACCTTTGGAGCCGCGACAGGCCCTGCGACACGCTTCTCCGGTGATGCGACGGCAGGCAGCTGCGACGGCGACACGCTTCTCCGGTGATGCGACGGCGACCCTTGCGGTGGCGACACGTATCTCCGGTGATGCGACGGCAGGCAGTTGCGACGAATACACGCTTTTCCGGTGATGCGACGGCAGGCAGCTGCGACGAAGACACGCTTCTCTGGTGATGCGGTGGCGGCCTCTGCGGCGGCGACACGCTTCTACGGCGATGTGACGGCAACAGCTGCGACAGCGTCACGCTTCTTCTCGTTGAGTTGCGCTTCCAGCTCCCAGCGACACGCAAGCTTCTGCAGACAGAATTCACAGCAAGGGAATTTAGGAGGGAGCTGGTGGTGAAGTCTTGTAGCCCTGAGACTTCAGCAGGAGGCAAGCTCTAGTTCAAGCCCTTGGAGAAATATTCTGCAAGATGATGAAAGTTCTTTGAAAGTTCCTTCCCCTTTCCTTGGCAATGAAGACCACTGCAGGCCAACCCAGCAAACAGCACACTGGCAGAGGGGCAGTCCAAACTCCTGCAGCTTCCTTGGTTCTTCCCCTTGGCAAAGGTTTGTCTTGTTGTTACAGAAGTGATCTAAAGTCTTGGGGTCTGGGCCCCAATATTTATACCAGCAAATCCTTTGTCCTCTGAGGGCAGAGGGTCCTGTACCTAGTCCAAACCAGTTCTGGGTGCATTCTGCCAGTGGGCAACTTCTTCCTTTGTCAGTGTGGGCCAGGGTCATCAGACGCACCACAGGAGGTGGAGCCAGCATTGTGGAAGGCAGGCACAGCCCTATTCAGGCCCAGGTGCTACTCCTCCCACCACTCTACATGCAGATAGGTCTATTCAGCCCTGTGCTGACTCACCCTGTCTCCTGGAGTCCCCCAGCCCCTGTCACTCACAAAACCAGACATACAATACACAAGCTAGCAGAGGCAGGCTGGACGTGTTAGGCAAGAAAATACCTACTTTCTAAAAGTGGTATTTTCAAACACAGAATGTTAAAACCAATTTCACTAAAAGATGTATTTTATCATTCTGAGTTCAGGCATACTAAATTCGTTTTTCTACCATGTTCCCTGGGTCAGTTAGGATTATAAGTTGTTATAATCAAACTGCCCATTCTGGCCTAAGGGGACAGGTAGCCTTGCAATAGTGAAAAATGAAATTGGCTGTAATTCACTATCAGGACATGCCACACACATCAGGGCATGTCCTACCTTTCACATGCAATGCACCCTGCCCTTGGGCCTACCTTAGGGGTGGCTAACATGTAGATAAGGGAAGGTTTGGGGACTGGCAAGTGGGTGCACTTGCCAAGTCGACATGGCAGTCCCAGACTGCACACAAGCTCTGCAATGGCAGGCATGAGACACACTTTACAAGCTGCTTCTGTGGGTGGCACAACCAGTGCTGCAAGCCCACCAGCAGCATTTGATTTACAGGCCCTGGGCACACACGGTGCACTGTACTAGGGTCTGACAAGTAAACCAAATAAGCCAATCATGGAGTCACTAATCCATTCCATCAATTTACAGGGAAAGCATTTGCACTTTAGCACTGATCAGCAGTGGTAAAGCTGCCCAGAGTCATAAAACCAACAAAAACAGGTCAGAAACAATCCAGGAGGAAGGCAAAAAGTGCAGGGATGACCCTGCAAAAAGGGCCAAGTCCAACAAAACCCCATTCCAGCCAAAACGCAGGGTAGACCAATCTATGCTTTGGGCAATAGAAGATGGACCCTGGCCCGCAACAGCAGGGGCATATTCAAGTTCTACGCCAATCTGAACCTATCTGGATCCCTCTGTCCATACTCTCAGGACCCACCAAGCTAACCCATGGGGAACCCTTCTCCTCACCTGTGGTTATCATCTGTGCAGCACCTAACCTTAGCTTGCTCACAGGTGTGTCGCAACAGACAGACAGCAAGCCACAGTGGCCACTGACAGTTCTCAGTGATGAGACCCAGGCCTTATGCCTCTCAGGGCTCTCAAACCTCTGGGGCGTCAGAGAGCGGGGGGCAGTAGCCCCAGGTGCCTGGCACCCTTTGTCCACTCTCCCTCCTGTCAGGTCAGGTATGACATCCTGACACTGACCCACCAGCCCCGGGCCTGTGCCCGGTGGCTGGACAGGAACCTGGGGTTGGCTTTCCCACACCCGGTCCTCCTCCTTGGGGCTCTGCACCCTCTCACCTGGAGCGGTACCCCCTTCCAGAATTGTCAGGGCACCTGTGGCAGGCGTCCTGCACATTTCACCCACCAGTTCAACTGGGATCCTGCAACTGGGATCCCAGCATAGGGTCTGTACCCTTCAGTTGAACCGGGGCCAGAGGCGAGGACTCGCTCCCTCTGCTCCCCCTTTCAGAGTGCTTTACCCTCCCACCTGGAGTGGTACTCTTTGAAGACAAACTGGGAGGGACACTGAGTACAGATGTCCCGCCCTCCAGGTCAGGCAACACCTGAACCTGGCTTCCCAACTCAGGGACCAACCCCCATGGTTGAACACTTGCCCAGTGCACCAGGACTTTATTGGGAGCACATATGCCCCCCCGAGGGTGACACCCAACTCATGTGTCGTGTGACAGTCTGCCTGGCGCAGATCTCCCGACCCCTGTCCATCTGACAGTGCGTGAAGATCCCCCAGGACAGAAGTGGTGTCACCATGGTCATTCATTGGTGACTCAGCCCTTCTGGCCGGCCCCTGACCCACTGGTTCCTCCACTGGGGACTCTTTCCCCCTCTCACCCCTCAATCTGGACTTCTGCACCCTCCACTTAGGAGTGGCACTGCCAGGCACCAGAACTGATGGAGGCCTGATTACAGACACTCCCAGCTCACCTGACATTAGGAGATACCCACAATGGGCGGCTTATCAGAACAGACTAGGCTCCCTACCTGGTGTTCCCTTAAAGAAACATCCAGTACCTGAGACTGAGGGTGGGCACTATTGGGACATATCCCAGTCTCACTCCTTCTCCTTTTAGACAGGACGTGAGGCCCTACACCCCTCCCACTACCACGGGACCTAGCTGGGCTACTCTGACCCTCTTCCACCACTCTGGGTTGGAAGATACCTGAGCCACTCCCCTTAGGATCATTCCCCAATGCCTCTTCAGAACCTCTGGTAACCACACAGAGGTCTGCCTCCTGGGTGAGCTCCTTGGGGTCAGAGAACTCACCCTCCAACAGGTGTTGGCCTAGCTCTGGAAAACAGGGACTTGAAATATGCTCTCCACAAATTGAGTCATACAAACCCACATATGTGTTAACCAAGCTGTCCTTCACCTCACCATCCAGTGCCTCGCAGACGCACCCCACACCACTCTCCTGAGACTGGCAAGACAGTATCTGACTGTCCCTGTCACTCAACCCACACTCTTCTGGGCGGTCTTCACACTCACACACCAGGATTTCAACCATGGGGGAACCCCTCTTCCTGCCCCTCTCACCTAGAGTCAGTAGAGTGTCCCGCCCACCACTAGGACCATGAACCCCTGCGTCAGTTTCCCAATTCACCTCAGGGACACTGCGAACCACTGGAGCTACCTCACATCCTAGAACCTCCTGGTGTATGTTAACCCCCTCCAAGTCAGGTGCCACATCTCTGGGTGTGTGCACTACTCCCTCAGCACTAGGTAACATAATTTTGCTGCCACCATCTGAGCCGGAATCCACCTCCAACTCAGCAAGCTCACTTTCTGAGCTACACACATTTCTTGTTGCTGGGCTGAGACACTCATGGCCTCAAGCCTCTCGAGCTCCAAATCAAGCTCCCTCATTCTCAACTCATGTTCCAATCTCATCCTCTCTCTCTCCAAGGACAACCTGCTATTCTCTAGGTCCCTTTGACCCTCCATCTGGAGCCTGGCCATCTCCAGTTTGTGCACCCTATCTCTCTACCTGTCTTCCAGCTCTCCTGGGGACAGGCCTTTGGAAGAGACGCTACTGCCAGGCGGGGATGGTACCCCTTCCCTGGCTGGAATCAATGGTATATTCAGCTGCCCCTCTGCATCCCCCACTGGCTCCACCACCAGTTCAGGGGTATTTCTTGCTTCCACCCAGGCCCTCAGCGCCTTTTGGTATTCATCCTTTCTGGCAATGCTTTCGGTAGCAACTTTAAATTTTTTGCAAAAGCGCTTTAGCTGTTTCACATTGTAGGTTTCCAACCTCTCTTCCTCAAAATCTAGATCCATAGATGCAACAGATGCTGGTCGGCTCATGGTAGTAAGAATTGGCAGTTCTCAGAAAAAATAACAGTCCAAGGAGAACAAAATTCTACCAAAATAGTATGTGGTTGCGTTTGTTCTGCACTCACTAGTAGTGTACACCAATCACTGTATATGAGTCACAAATGCAAGTCCAGAATCCTCACCGCTGACCACCAATGTTAGAACTGGGGGTCTCTAGTTGGCAATGGTATACACTGTTGACCAAATAGGGACCCTTGCTTCTAAGTCAGGGAAAGGGGATTACACTACTGGATAACTCCTGCTCACCCCTTGGTAGCTTGGCACGAGCAGACAGGCTTATCTCAGAGGCAGTGTGTTAAGCATTTGTGAACACATACAGTAATACAGTGAAAACACCACAGATGGACACCACACAGGTTTTATAAAAATAAGTATTCTTTATGTAGACATAACACAAGACCACAAACGACAAAAATCCACAATACTGTACTCAAAATAGACTTAAAGATGGTAGAAGTAACTTAGTTCAAGATGATGATAAATGCGAGACGTTTCTCAAAAGTACCTTGGATGCGTAACGCAAAACAAACAAAGGGTCCGCAGGGTAGGCGATGCAGCAAGCAGGCGCCTCGATGCGACGATCTGGTGCGATGCGATGAGAGTGCGCCCTGGATGCGATGCGACGACGTGAAGATGATGCGTGCACGCCCAACGGCCGTGCGGCGAACTCTGTACCTTTGGAGCCGCGACAGGCCCTGCAACACGCTTCTCCGGTGATGCGACGGCAGGCAGCTGCGACGGCGACACGCTTCTCCGGTGATGTGACGGCGACCCTTGCGGTGGCGACACGCTTCTCCGGTGATGCGACGGCAGGCAGTTGCGACGAAGACATGCTTCTCCGGTGATGCGACGGCAGGCAGCTGCGACGAAGACACGCTTCTCTGGTGATGCGGCGGCGGCCTCTGTGGCGGCGACACGCTTCTCCGGCGATGCGTCAGCAACAGCTGCGACACGCTTCTTCTCGTTGAGTCACGCTTACAGCTCCCAGCGACACGCAGGCTTCGGCAGACAGAATCCCCAGCAAGGGAATTCAGGAGGGAGCTGGTGCTGAAGTCTTGTAGCCCTGAGACTTCAGCAGGAGGCAAGCTCTAGTTCATGCCCTTGGAGAAATATTCTGCAAGATGATGAAAGTTCTTTGAAAGTTCCTTCTCCTTTCCTTGGCAATGAAGACCACTGCAGGCCAACCCAGCAAACAGCACACTGGCAGAGGGGCAGTCCAAACTCCTGCAGCTTCCTTGGTTCTTCTCCTTGGCAAAGGTTTGTCTTGTTGTTCCAGAAGTGATCTAAATTCTTGGGGTCTGGGCCCCAATATTTATACCAGTAAATCCTTTGTCCTCTGAGGACAGAGGGTCCTGTACCTAGTCCAAACCAGTTCTGGGTGCATTCTGCCAGTGGACAACTTCTTCCTTTGTCAGTGTGGGCCAGGGTCATCAGACGCACCACAGGAGGTGGAGCCAGCATTGTGGAAGGCAGGCACAGCCCTATTCAGGCCCAAGTGCTACTCCTCCCACCACTCTACATGCAGATAGGTCTATTCAGCCCTGTGCTGACTCACCCTGTCTCCTGGAGTCCCTCAGCCCCTTTCACTCACAAAACCAGACATACAATACATAAGCTAGCAGAGGCAGGCTGGATGGTTAGGCAAGTAAATTGCTACTTTCTAAAAGTGGTATTTTCAAACACAGAATGTTAAAACCAACTTCACTAAAAGATGTATTTTATCATTCTGAGTTCAGGCATACTAAATTCGTTTTTCTACCATGTTCCCTGGGTCAGTTAGGATTATAAGATGTTATAATCAAACTGCCCATTCTGGCCTATGGGGACAGGTAGCCTTGCAATAGTGAAAAACTAAATTGGCTGTAATTCACTATCAGGACATGCCACACACATCAGGGCATGTCCTACCTTTCACATACAATGCACCCTGCCCTTGGGCCTACCTTAGGGGTGGCTAACATGTAGAAAAGGGAAGGTTTGGGGACTGGCAAGTGGGTGCACTTGCCAAGTCGACATGGCAGTCCCAGACTGCACACAGGCTCTGCAATGGCAGGCCTGAGACACACTTTACAAGCTGCTTCTGTGGGTGGCACAACCAGTGCTGCAAGCCCACCAGCAGCATTTGATTTACAGGCCCTGGGCACACACGGTGCACTGTACTAGGGTCTGACAAGTAAACCAAATAAGCCAATCATGGAGTCACTAATCCATTCCATCAATTTACAGGGAGAGCATATGCACTTTAACACTGATCAGCAGTGGTAAAAGTGCCCAGAGTCATAAAACCAACAAAAACAGGTCAGAAACAGTCCAGGAGAAAGGCAAAAAGTGCAGGGATGACCCTGCAAAAAGGGCCAAGTCCAACAGTGAGTGTCTATTATTGGTTAACGGATAGGCGACATCAACAAGGTTCCTGGCCCTGGGAATGGATGATACAGGGCTTAAGGGGTGATTATCCAGTCTTACCTGCTTGTTAGGGTTGGCAGGGTGGTCATCACTCCCGTTAATGGCATGAGTAGAGTGCGATACAGGGGATAGTGGATAGGAAGTGATGCAAGGTAGAAGAGGAGCATTGGTGCGGGAAGCAATAAGGTGAGAGGAACAACTCTGGTCAGTTAGACCTTCCTCAGCTCGAGACAGACATGGGTTTTTCAGGTTCGTGGTGTGGGTGGTTGGGATGGCGTCTGTTAACTTGGGTTGAGCTGTGGGGGGTGTGTTAACAGACGGGAGCATGGGCAGAGGAGAGGAGGGGCCATCAGTCGCCTCGGGATCAGAGCCAGTGAGTGGCATCTTTTGACTGTCAGTGGAGGTGTTGGAGTTAGTTATAGTCAAAAAGGCATAATTAAATCGCTTGAGGTTCAAGTCCGATTCTTGGATAAGGACATTACCATTATTGTAAAGGGAGATAGTCAGCTCCGCCATAAGGGCCGGGGATGGAAGCGTGGTTAAACGATAACCATGTGGAGTTTTGGTCTGTTTGGAGCGCAGCATAGAGGTGAGGGTCCTTCTCCATTGTGCTCTTCTGTTGGTGTAGAAGATGAGATCAGTCACTATAGTGCCCTTATTTGAGATATATGTGTCCGATATCAATGTTTCGGGCCATCTCTTGAGGATATTGTGCTTAAAGGTCTTCTTAGCCTTTAGAGATAGGTTGGGTGGGTAGATAATCTCAACCGAGTTTAAACCAGATTGGACAAAGGGGTTAGAGGCATGATAAGTATTTTGTGCCATGTTGACTGAGGAGCGTAGTAGGCAGCGATTAAAAGGAGCCCAAAAGAATAAAGGGTGGAGAGGTAGCCCAATTAGTAGAGGGTCCTGATGGACGGCTGGGGAGCGAGCGTTATCTCGCCCGTCCGTGTCTCTGTTGTTTTATTATTTCAATTTGTTCTGTTGTGGGTACTCCTCAATCCAAATCTATTAGGTAATCAGCTTGGCAGGTTGAGTGCTCATGAAGGATCGTAGGTTCCAGTACACTAGTTACTTTTAGCTACTTTTATTAACAAATTCATGCTTGATGTTTTATGTTTCCAGTTAACGTTTGGGAGGTGGGCTATTAGGATTTAGGTTTTGCTACTGCAGCTCTAGCTCAGGCCAACTGAGCTACCTCTGTTAACCCTGAGATGCAGGGAAATCTCAGACAAACATGAGTTGAATCACAGCATCTGGTATATCTTTTTGTAATTTATTGAGTGGGTTGTACGTGGTGTGTCCGGATTATTACAAGAAATTGAAAATTCCCAACTGCTAAAAGCCATAATTGATAACAAACTATGTTATTTCTAGCTTGTGTATTCTGAACTTCTGAGCCCTTGAATAATCGTGTGGTTGTATCTTAACCTCAGAAACTGTAGGACTTTCCAGGTTGTGTTTCAATTATGCTTTCACATATGTCAATAAATACCTTTCCTTTTCACAAGAAAAAGCTAGATCAAGAAGGTGTGTGATTTCTTTGCCATACTGTACTTTTTTACTCTTGGAGTAACCTTTGATTACTTGGCCAAGATACTGTTGCAGAGGTAAGAGTGCAAATCAAGTACTTTATTTTTCAATGGGGTGCAACTTCTGTGACTCTGGGACTCCACTGGTAAATGAAAGCACCCCGCATGAATGCTACCCTCTAACTTTATGTATGAAAAAATCTACTTACTGACAATGGCAGCGAGTGTCCCAGAATGGGCATTTTCAAATTTTTGCAAGGTTCATTCCCACCCTGGATATGGCCAGAGATGTGTTCCTGTCAAAGACAAAAGTAAATCTGCATTCACTGTAGGAATGGGGAGACAGAATCCCTACACTTAGGGGTCGATTACGATGTCGTCCGGAAAGGCTCCGAACGGCATTTGATTAGTCCGAATTCGATTCGGAACCCGCCTTTCCAACCGACTCGGACAGGTTTCTCAACGACCGATTAGGATGGCTGGAAAGCGTTCGGCCTGTCCGACTCTGTTCTGAAAGGCATTGGAAGTAACTGAGTCGTTCGGAGCCGAATCGTAGGGGTCTACAGGCCACATTTCCAGCTGAGCGATTAGGATGTCAGATTCGGACAGACTTTCCGAATCGGTTGTGCCAACACGGATCGGCTGTTGGAATCTGCCTTTGGGGGCCTGTAGCAGGCCTCCTTCACCCGGGGCCCTCCGAATCGGGCCCGTGGGGGTACCCATGGGTCCCCCCTTCCCATGCATGCACAGTGTGGCAGGCAGCATGGGGTGCCTGCCACAGGATGCAAAGTTTTCCCCAACCACCCCTTTTGTCAATGGGAGCCTGTGTTCTCGTTCAGAACACAGGCTCCCATTGAAGTCAATGCGAGTCCGATCGAACGATGTCCAGAAGCATTTTAATCATTCGGTAGGACTTGCAGAACCAGATTCAGACGGAAATGATTCCGAAACGGATTAGGTCGGAAGAGTTTCCAGACGACATTGTAATCAGCCCCTTAGTGAGTGACTAGGGTAAGGAATTTCTCCATGGGCAAATAAAAATCTTCAAGGAATTGAACAATAATCCTTAAAATTGCATTGGCCCCTTTTGCAAAGAATTTACATAATATAAATGTACACAGTGCTTAATTTGAGCCGGAGCTTTCCGGTGCTGAGCACCAGCACTTAATTGGTTTCCGGTGCTTGGCACTGGCACCTAATTGTCAACACCACTCTTAGGGCAGTCTGCCACAAAGTGGCACTGCTCATGTAAGTTAGAGATGAGCAGTATAACAGTTGTTTAGGAAAACAATATACATTAAAAAATTACTAATACTTGCCTCCCCAGCTATTCCTGTAGCTTTGGGGACCTGGAATAATCTGAACTGTCGCATTTACATGCGAGAGAGATGGTTAGTAGTTGTTTTGGCAGCGATGACAGGGGCGATGGGTGGTGCAAGCTGCAGTGGCCTCCTGGTCAGAGCCCTGGCACTTAATATTTTACAAATTAAGCACTGAATGTACACCTGTTACATTTATGCAGACTAAAAGCGTTCTCATGTGAGAAACTTGGAATTCAAAGAAGTACAGAAATACTTCTAGGAATCTTTACCTGATTTAACTTGGCATGAGTACTCTTGGATTGCTCTGTGAATTCTCAAATGTTTAAAAATAACAACATCATAAACTTAGCAGTGTAAATGTCCTAATTTTGTGTTTTAGTATTGGGCTCATTGAATTTAAGGAATCATAATTTGAACAGTTGTAATCAGATATGAGGCTTTTACTATGAGAAGTAAGATCAGTGATTTTGTCAAAGGCAGAAGTAAGTATCTATATAGGGCGAGAAAGTGGTTCACACACACGTTTCATGGGCATATAATGGAAGAAGTTTCTTAAAGTGCACAAATCTCCAAGGCAGAATAAAACAGCTATAAATTCAGGGGCTTATTTAGAAGAGGCTTGCGCTGCAGGAGCGTCACTTTTTTTGACGCTCCAGTGGCGCGGGCCTCTCAATCATATCTATGAGGTGACGCAAAACCAGCCTGCGTGGCTTTGTATGGCCTCATGGATATGGAGGAAGGCAAGACAGTGCAAAGTGCTGCGTTGCCTTACTCTGCATCAAGGAGGTGTTCCATGGGTGTTGCGATGGGTGTTCCCAAGCAACACCCAAGGATTCTGACGCTGCTCCAGATTTACAAAAACACATAAACCTGGGGCAGCGCCAAAACTTTACGCCTCCCAAGTGCAGGCGTAACAAAGAGAAATATTTTCATTTCTCCTAGTTTTTTCCTCTATCCATGTGTGCTTCATTCTGCAGCACACATAGAACGAGAAAAACACCTCTTAAGATTGTTTCTGTGCAGAAAGGTGCCCATTCCTGCACAAAAACAATCCTGCTTGCAATGGAGGCACTCTTGCACCATGGAGCAAGGGTGCCTACGTTGGCGCTACGCAGCAAATTGTGCGCCAGCGCAAGGAGAAAGGACAGGAATGCACCATATTTCCTAAATACAGTGCATTCCTGCCCTTTCACATTGGAATAGGGCAGCGCAGCAAGAAGACTTGTAGTGGTGCCCTACGCCAATTCCTCGTAAATGAGGACCTCAGTTTGTTTCATTATTAACTCTGGTGGAATTTTGCACTACATGGAAATTCAGCAGACTTAAACTTTGCACATGTACACTTGCATGGAAATCTATGAGTGTCATAGATTTCCAGGAGTAGTTCTTCTATTATTTGTAGAAATCTTAATTGTTGGAAAACGAATTATTGGTAGGGGTAAGTATGCACATACCACTAGTAATACGGCCACCAACACAGTATAGGGTCCAGTAAAGTTCTCAGTAAATTAGCCCCATGCTCACCCTAAGTAGCTGACAACGAGCAGTCAGGCCTAACTTAGGAGACAGGAATGTAAAGTATTTAAAAACACCAATACATCAAATATGTAACACACAACACACAATAAAACTCCCACACCAATTTATAAAAATAGGAAATATTTTTTATGAACAAATAGACACCAAAACAACAAAAATCAAATGTAGGGAACCGGAGATATGAATTTGTAATGATTAGCCACTGTATAGCGCTTAAAAACATATAGGGCCACTCTAGGACATCTGGTCGTGCTTGACCGGGACAAGTCAAAGTTTGAGGCTGACCGCGATGGAGCCCTGGTCAGATACAATAAGCAAGAAGCCTCATGCAAAATTTTACTTTCACATTTAGCAACATTTCTGCAGCTTTTTCTTCCGATGTCACTCAACCCTCCACAGCAGGCCGGATTCGGTGAGGGTGCACCGGCTTGACTTTCTGCGAGGCCCCGGTCAGATCCTGGAAGTCTGGAACTCCGGAACTTTCAGCTGGACGAACCTGAAATTTTTGCCGGGTCACGGTTGAAGATAGTTGGCTTGACTCTCGAAGTCGGGTCGGGTTCTCATGTAGCTTTTTCACAAAAGTTCTCCAAACTTCAGGAGGTGCTTTTTGAAGGTCTCCTTGTAGGTTCAAAGTGTCCAAATCACCAATCCCAATGTCTGGAATCTCCTAGATAGTCTCTGGGATGTCTCAACTACAATCCCCACAATGCACCTGGCCAAATCTCTAAAGTTCCACTGGACGCATTCCAGGATCGGGACTCTTGGTGGAGATGATGAAGGTGTGCTCTGTTAACCTGTAGCTTGCAGGGAGTCCACTCCTTAATCCTTCTTGAACCAAGGCACAGTCCCCAGGGCTGTATTACCAGATTGTGCAGCAGGTGCAGTCATTCAGAGTGCAGGCCTTTAGGTGCAGATCTAGATTCCAGCAGGGCAGTCCTTCTTCTCCTTGTAGTTTCAGGCAGCAGATCTGAGACTATGCAGATCTCACATATTTATTTAGTGTTCTGGGGTGACAAGCAGGGGGCACCTATGTCTAATGAGATGCTGGGTGTTACCCAAAGGCATGACAACTTCCTCCAAAGTGTGGTATCTTCTTGTCCCACAAAGCACTGCACTTCCAAAATCCGACATGGATTTCTCTCCAGAGGATTGAGAGTTGGCTAAACCAACAACAGTGTGGCTCATTTCCATTAGCTCTCCTCCCCCTGACCTTGCCAACTGCTGACCTAAGCCTGCCATCTGGCTGGGGCACAGGATGTTGGGGTATGTATGCCTGGCATTCCTTACTGATCTGCTCTCTCTTTGAGCTCAGTTTGATTTACCGAGCCCCCTCTGTATGACCCATCCTCCACAGCTTCAGAGCTCTCTCCATCAGACAACCTCTGCTCCAGCCAGTCCACTTATCACCTAATCAAAGCAGCATGGCTAATCCTGTTAAGGCTGACCAATCAGCAGAGACCACTAGAAGGCTGGATTTTGGCTTACAGAAAAGAAAGTTCTATAATGTCTCTTCTGTACTAGTTATGATAAATTTAACAGTGGCAATTTGTTGAATTTATCAATACCAATCTTTTAAGTCTTTGAATGATATTTACTCCTTTCCTAGCAATAGTTACACCTAATAAAATATTGCAATGTTAGCCTATTGCGCTAAGTATCTACAATGGGGAAAACATTAAATGGGCAGTTTTTCCTCAACAGGGCATATTTTTTTTTTTTTTTTATAAAGTCCCTGTTTATAGTTGCATGGCCCCCACCCCTGGGACACATAAGGGAGACCTTGGGGGTGCCTACTATGTAAAACTAAGTTAGATTATCACTATTAAAGTGTCCATACCACCAAAGTCAAGCTTGCATACAATTTACTTTTAAAGACAGTCTGCCTTGAAAATGACAGCTGGCACTCAGCAGTGCACACATGCAAGTGCAGGAAATCTGATGGGCCTCTAAACCTCCATGCCCTATTATATACTAGGGACTTATAGGTAGATTTCAACCCTGGCCCTATTATTTACTAGGAACGTATAGGGTGTGTCATTGCCAATTGTAAGTGTACCCCATTACATGTACCTTTTTAAACATAGCACTGGTCCTCGGTCTGGTTAGCAGAGCCCAAAGTACAGTCAGGCTCAGTTACCACCAGTATCATTCAGCAAAAAATGGGGGTGAACAGGGCAAAAGGATGCCTTTCTAAAATTAATAGTCAGGAATTTAGCCTAAAAATAGAAATATCCATACAGTACTACATTTTTCACATTTTTAACTTTGGTTAGGTCAATCTGACCCCAGTTTAAATGTGCCCAGGGTGTTCACCACAGGATAATAGGATGTATCAATATTTATTCAAGGAGGTGGACTCCAGAGAGAGGACAAAGGCATCCATCACAAAAACCACTGCTTTGGAGAAAATACATTTGTAAGCATGCTGCATAAAACTTAATGACCAAAAAGTTTTATTTTAATCAGTAACAAACTGGAAAAATGTCTCTGAATAACAGGATGACAAAAAATATTTTATGCGCTATGAAAGACATATTTTATGTAGTATGTGGGTGGTGGGATTTATATACACCACTGCTAGTACTTACTCTTTCCATCCTGCCACTTTTTTCTCCTATTAAACTACAGAATGCAAAATTGAGTGATAGTGCCTCTGAACCATTTCCCTGTAGTCTGTGGTGTAGCTAGCTTCTCTGAATAA
Organism: Calotriton arnoldi; assembly: GCA_963921515.1. Classification (NCBI taxonomy): domain Eukaryota; kingdom Metazoa; phylum Chordata; class Amphibia; order Caudata; family Salamandridae; genus Calotriton; species Calotriton arnoldi. Next base: position 1,342,973 of record CAWUFW010003332.1, read on the forward strand.
ACATATTTATTCTAGGCTTTTTCAAACAACTTAGCTTTGACATTTAGATACTGAAAAGTGGAAGTCCTTTAAAAGCTTAGACAGAGATCAATATGAAATTAACAATCCAACAAAATGCATCATGAAACAAAATAAGAAGTTTAAGTTAAACTATGGTGCAAGGACAAAATCATACTTGGAGGAAAATATTAATGTACAAGCAGTGCACGTAGTGAATATTAATCAATGCTGGGCTTGCTTGTACTCTGGAGGGCAGTCCAAGGGGTTACGAATTTCAAGGCGATGGAATTTCTTCATCTGACCTTTAGAGCAGAACCTAACCATGTGCTCTTCAGGAGCTTTCTGAGAAACAGAAAAATTTAAATTGAAAGGACTTGCTCAGCATCTAGTTTCAAACATGTCCTTGGGAACGGGATTAGGCACGTACGAATACTGCGGAGCCTGGAACAAAAATGTTATGCTGGGGCCGCCTGTCAATATCCGTTACTATCAAGTGGTATAAGACGATAGGTGCCGATGATGTGGTTCTATTCGATCTAACCCCAATTGGGCTGCAGCGTAACATGGAGGCTCTTTTTAATTATACTGAAAGACACTTTTTTAAAATAAATATTTCAAAAACAAAAATAGTACCATTCAGGGGAAGGAAAAAAGCTATACCTTTTACCTAGAAACTAGGAGGAATAACAGTAGAAATAGCATCTACTTACATCTATTTAGGGAGAGTTTTCTCTCAGTCCACTGGTTCGGCCTCGCACTTTCAGCGGACTGAACTAAAGACAGTATCTCATGTAAGTGCTATAAAAAAGTTTTATCTCTCTACCGGGAGGCGACATTTTTCAGCTCTTCTTGAAGTTTATCGAACAAAGATCACCCCGATTCTAACATATGGTTTAGAATATATTTCAATAAACTGTTGGGGTTTTTTAAATCTCAGGGAGGGAAAACTCTTGCGCATGCTTACGACTACAAGCCAAGCCACTCCCGTTCAGGCACTTCGACTGGAATTAGGGGTAGTGAGTGCATACGCGAGAGCTATGGCAAACCTTGTCAGTTGGGCATATAACATACTACATGCACCTGACGGTACATTAAGAGCAATTTTACGTCAGGAAACTTTTAAGGCTGATCCAGGAGTATATACTTTTAAACAACATTTAGAGATCTCTTTGGAACACTTTCAATGCTCCGAGAGCCTTTTACAAAGTTGGTCCCCAGAATTCTTGAAGTTCTTTTGAAAAAATCAACCCTGAGGCTGAGCTACGAAATGGATAAACTTTATTGTTAACAGTTATCGCATTACAAGCTGGCGTTAGCTAGTGTGGAGTATAAAGAGTTCCCAAAATATTTGAGTTTTACATTGAACCACAAGGTTAGGCGTTACATTTTGATGTTAAGGCTGAGGATACTCCCACTAAAAGATGTAACAAAAAGTGGGGCGGTAATTTTAATAAAACAGGCCAATGTGATTTGTGCAATGAAGGAATCCAAGACTTGGCACATGTTTTATTTGTCTGCCCAAATAGCAGTTTGGGTGAGGCACGTTCACGATTTTCAAAAAACCTATTTGTATAAGATATAATATTCTTAGAAATACGGATCTGATTGAGATTATAAGAGCCCCTCCTGATGAATTTGTATGCTACAAAGTTTTTAACTTTTTTAAAGTGTTACTCCCGCTATTTTAGAGATATATAAGCTAAGAACAATAATCAATTTTGCTTATAAAGAATTTTATGATATATTGTAATACAATGGGATTGGAAACTTGTAAATATTATTATACTACATTGTGGATCTCAGATGAGGTCTATATCTATCAATAACATTTCAATTTCAATGCCAGGACTAAAGTAGACAGACTTGTTTCTAAATCTATCATTAGTTATTCAGCACAAGTGCGGTACCCTAAACATTCAAGGCCTGGCAAATAATGCCCCCTTCTGAATTTACAGATGGCCCTGAAGGAGATCTCTCCATTTCTCTGATCGTCTGCATCCCTGTAAGGAAATGCCTCTATTTGCATGATCACCCCAAAAGTGTTGGACTGATGCTGCTGGTTTTTTGACTCTGAGAATGCACTGAGCCCTGCCAAACAGGCCTCAGTGCCAGTGCTCTGACTCTTAAAACGTGCATGTCTGATTGACTCACCCACAATTGGCATAGGTTAACTTACTTACACGTCCATAGTATATGATACCTCTGGTACCCAAAGCCTGTAAGTTAAAGTGTCCTTTCTTTGTGGACTGCAGCACTTATTGTGCCACCACAAGTGTGACAAAGCAAAGCACTACTTCCAGACTGCCAATGCTGGTTGGCATAGCAGTTTTCAATGTGCTATCTCGACGTAGCTGTTTAAAGTAATGACAAATTCCAGACCTTCCTTTTAAATATATATATATAAGCCACCACTAATACTGTCCTATTGAGCACTAAGGCAGTGTCATGTGTTTTTACATGTCCTGACAGTAAAGACCCCAAAATGTTGTTTTTAATGTGGGAAGACTAGTAGCCTCATTGGCGAGTACAGAGTTGCACACTGACTACTTGCAGACTCAGGCTGTTTGTGACCACAAAAAGGCCCTTTGGCATGTAAGAAACCAAAACTGTGATTCAGTAACACAATACTGAATCGCAATTTGTGTTCGAAACTACATACTGAATTGGTATATGGAAGGGAATTGTGTAATGCGTCTGTTCCCAATACCAAAGTACAGTGGGATGGATTAATGTTTTGTGACTGAATTCCAATTGCAGAACATTAATACTTTACTGACTACAAAAATGTAGTGGTGACCCATTTGCAAATGTGAATGTTTTTAGAAAAATATTTATTAAGACTGGATGGTGGGCATATGAATCACTGCCTAGTCTTAAAAAATTTTGGTTATACATTTCATTTTTTTAAACACACCTTGTTTACCTTAAAGGAAAATGGACTGCATTTAAAAAAAGATAGCTTTATTTAAACACAATCATAGACATAGTGGTCACCGTCACTGTGATTGCAGAGATTCTTAGTGGGTCGCAATTCATGACCTACCTCAGTGGTATTCATGAGGTAGGTCGATTTGAGACCCATTACAAATTCGGCTTTTGTAAACCAACATATTAGAACATAGGTCAATTCACAAAAAAACAGAATGGATTTGGTAAAAGTCGGTGCGCAATATGGGACGACTTTTACCGACTCCATTCTTTGTACATCTGCCCATTAATTCTGGTACAGGACCTCTGATCAGGAGAGCACAGCATACCCCTCTCACATTTCTGCCCCAGGCAGACACCCACTTCAGCACCATTCACACAGAAGCTCAGTCCACCAGTTCTAAATTGAGTTTTACCATAAGGGTGAGGAGAACACGACTAAAGTGGAACCAAAGCAGCAATGAAAGATAAATTGCATAACTCATATTTCTGGAAATTAGTAAAAGTGCAGGTGTTGTCAAGAATAAACTGATTCAGAGCCTTATTACGAGTTTGGCGGTCCATGAACCGCCGTACCCACAGTCGCGGTCCGAATGCCATGAGCTTGGCTGTCCGACTGTCGTATTAGGAGATGTACGGATTGTGTATTTGGAAAGACGGCAGCTGAACCGCTGACACCCCCAGCACACTGCAGACCTCCGGGGTGGCGGCCGGGGAAAAGCAGCTGCCATAGGGTGGTACAGGCGAGTTTCACCACCGGCCGTATTACGAGTTGGCATTTCCACGAGCTGACCATGGCAGTGAGACCGTCAACTTCAATTCGGCGGAAACCGATGATTTGGGGTGCGTGCTCACCCCTTTCTTGTTCTTTCCATCAGAGGTTGACATGGATCCCTTTCTACAAGTGCCCCCTTCACAGCAGCATCAACACACCCAGAATTACGACCCTGTTTGGGGCGATGTATAGGTGAGTCCTTTTACACCATATACCCATTGCCTGGACTGCCCACATATGGGCCAGACTCTGGCAATAGGTAGGTGGCATTTTTCAACACGTATCATGCATATGTGTGCATCAGACACATATCCAGTCAAAATGCTCACATAGGCATCGATACATATGGAAAAGTAATCACCACTGCTGCAAAATCTCCGCAGCCACACCCCGGGCCCTGCGGTAAACTCGTAATATGGCAGTCGGAAGACTGCTGGTCCTGCGGGCTCTTGGCAGCTGTGGTGTTCGGGCGGTCGGACCGCCAAACTTGTAATAAGGCCCTTATTGATTAGAAAGATGGCATAACAAACAACTAAATAACAGTGTGATGATCACCTATTTCCAGAAGAAAAACTGCATGAATATTAGTTGATGTCAACATTTGTGAAAGTATGATTTTATATTGGTTGACACTATCACGGACAAACTTATAAGTGGGATTTATTTATCAGACCTGCTAAATTAGAGTATCTACTTTTATTATCGAAAAACCAAAGAGACCATTTTGTCATCATAGGTGTAATAGGACACAAGACATCCAGTGTAGAAAGAGGATTATATCTGGTGGGGCAATAAACATTTGTGAGTAAAACGTTTGTTGTAGTTATGAGAATGTTACTTTCTGCAAGTTACAATAGGAAAGCATTGAATTTTCGAGGATAAAAGTCTACATCAATGTGTTACAACAAAGCAAATTGGAACTTATTCAGTAAATTCAGTAGTAAATGTAGGTTGATGACCAAATCTACCTTTTTATGGCTGCAAGGAATTCACACCTGACAGGCATAAATGTATTTCCGAGTGTGGATGTCATAGCCGTGAGTGTGGAAGAATCCACATTCAAGGGGTGGAAATTGGGTGTTACAAGGTGTGGTGTGCGTTAGAAGTTAGGTAATACCCACAAGCATACATTTGTGGGCCTACCTAAATTTCTCTCTGTTTATCATGTAGCCTGGAAATGCTTGGAAATTTACTCCAGCAGAGGGCAGTAGTAACTCCTGTTCAGGAAGGTAACGCATTACCACTGATTTTGGTGGGGGCATAGAGGAAGGGCTTTCTCCACAGGCCAGTGTCTTTTTGCCTGAGCAAAGTGAGCTCTTTGTCACTCAGAGCTTCTACTGACTGAGGCAGTTAGTTGCTAAGCATATCAAGTTTAAAAAATATTTTAAATCCTGTATCTCCAATGATGTTGCCAAACTCTCTTGTTACAAGAGAATGAAGAAAAAACAAAGCTCTCTTCATGGATATTTAAGGAATTCTGCAGAATTCACAGTCAGTGGCAAAGACTAGAAAACATATTAATGATTTAGTAGAAAATCAACTTTATGGCATAATATTTATTATAGAATCCTGGGTGATAGAAAAAGCAATGATTCTAATTAAGAATAAGAATGATGAACACATGTACTAACCTATTTTGCAGCTCTGAATCAAAAAAAGGATTGTTTGCAATGGCAAAATAGGTGCTTCCTTTTAAAAATCCTATCTTAAGAGCTGGTAAAGTTTTACCTTCTTCAGTGATTGGATCCCGATTCGGTATTTGGAAAGGACTTTTTCTGGGCATTCCTTCTAAATGCTGATTTGTTATCGAAAGTATCGATTGGGTTCGCACACCATTGCAAAGTTACCTACCCCCAAGGGGGTATGGTATCCTATATACAAAGGGACGGGGGTCCTGTTGGACCCTTACTCTTTTGTAAATGCAAAGAAAGTGTCATGGGGTGTAGGTAGTGGTCCAGGGGACCTTTGCCTGCTCTCAGTAAAACTTTTAGAAAAGTATTTTTTTAAGACGCCCCATTTCCATTAAGAAAAGTCAGCTGCCTTAAAAAAAATAATATTGAAATTGAATCGTGGCATGGTGGCCTGCCGACCCTTTCAGGTCACCAACCTGTTTTTGTAAACAATCAGAATGAGTTGCAATGTGCCACCTAAATCATGAAAATTCTTGAGGTAGGTCTGATTGCAACCAGCTCCAATTTAGAATTTTAACTGCCAACCGATTAGTACATTAGTAGGTTGACAAAATACCACACTGGTCACAAATTGCAACCAGCTTTTGTGACCAGTGTTATCATCAATGTTCCCTCTAATTTTTTTCCTCTGTGTGCGGCAGTGGAGGGTCTCTGTGCGCTGCAACCATGGCTATGTGCGCCAGGAACCAGACCGCGCGCGTGTGCAGTGCAAAATGTCTCCAAACGTTTACTTAAAAAAGTGAAAAGATGGTGCATTTTCACACATACAGCGCCACGTTAAGGGTCTTAAGGCCGGTTTGCAAATTGGATAAACACGCCATGACATGAATTGGTTACACAGGCAAGTACACTTCAGGTTTAGAAAAGCACAAGACTCCAACGGTGGTAGCATCATTAGATTTTACTAAATATTCTTAACTGGAGCACTGTTCATTGGGTGGGGAAATGTTGAGAGCCTATACAATATCACATATACACAATAAGTTACAAAATGATATAACATTTACAATTTGATGTGAAAGCTACTGAGTAATGTTGGGCTATCCCGCCAGAGATGGTTTGTAAAACTTTGACATCCAGGCAAACATGGACTGTGGGAGAGGGCCGTTCAGACATGTCAAGTTGCATCACTAGATGGGTGACAGGGTTGCTTCTCACGGCGATCCTTGCCATTTTTCCAGTGCTGATAAACTCTATCAAGGTCAACTTTCCCATTCAGGAGGTAGGCCTTTGTCCTCATCAGCATATCCAAATGCTTCTGCTCTAGTCTATTCCTCAATTTACTCTTGATAGTATTCATGAGGCTGAATCCTCGTTCACAATCTGCACTAGATGCTTGAAATGTTGCGCAGACATCAACAAGCTGAGACACCACACTATACTGAGCAGCATTGCGTACAGTGAAATTCACCATGTCTTGAAAGGTGGTAAATAACCCACCCTTTACATGTTCTGCCACCACATATTTATAGTCTCTGTATTGTCGAACAATATCTTCTGGTGTTTCACAATCACCCAGGACCAAGACATTTTTATACTTTTCAACAAGTCTTTGTATATTCTCAGTCCCAAAATCAAAATGTGATTGTGTTGCTATTGCCTGGATTTCAAAACTTGCCCATTCTTTCAGTTCATCTTCAGGGAACCTTTTTGCATGTGCTCACAAAGAAGGGAAACAAAAGACAAAATAGGCCCACTGTCAAACTCTTGCCTTTCCTTGTACAACACCATTAAATCTCTTACATTGCTGCTCCAAAAGACAGTGTCCCCCAAATACTGTTCCTTAATTTGGCCAATCTTTGCTCTTGCATACTGTACAGCTTCAACAGTAGTCAAAGAACTTTTTTGGAACAGTTTGCACAAAGATGCAAATTCACTCAGAATGTCATTAAGTACTGCAAGGGAAATACGGTAGTTTGAGTCAGATAGCTTTTTGTAACAATATTTAGCAACTGGATCATTCTCTTCAACTTTCTCATGCTCAAAGTACTTAAGAACAGCCTCATAATTCCGAATTAGTGCACCAACTGCAAAATGCCTTGAAAGCCACCGTACTTCATTCAATGGTCGAAAAGAGACCACTTCACAATCAGTGACCGATGCCATTTCATCCAGCTTGGACTTCCTTGCAGGAGATCTGGAGAACACAGTGTAGACAGTCCTCAATAATGTCTCCATCTCTTTAATCATTGGAACCCTCTTCCAGGCATCATCAACTCCCAAATCTTCTCGATGAGCGACACAATGCTGCTCAACTAGATGGGGAATGGATTGTTTAAGGCGAGTAGCGACACCATTATTTTTACCCAGCATCACAGACGCTCCATCGGATGTGAACATGACCATTTTCATGAGGTCCAGTTCATTGGCAGTGTAGAATTCTTTCACAGCAGTAGTGATAGCCTCAGCATTACAACTAGTCAGCTTCACTATGCCCCCAAACAGTGTTTTGTGCTCTGTTGAGGTTACAGGTCGGAACTTGAAGTACAGGATGAGCATTTTTGTAACAGAAATATCTGTGCTCTCATCAATTATCAATGTGTGATACAAAGCGTTACGAAGTTCTGCCATACCTTCACAGTGTATCACGCTATTGATGGCCTCAAGGAACTCAAAGGCATAGTTCTTGCTCCTCCAGCTGTCTGGTATCTTCACATACAAAGCTAGGTGGTCATGGATGTCTTGTACAGATAACATTGAAGTATTCATCTTGACTGCCAACAACACATTGTTGATGAGAATCTTTATCTCCTCAGGCAGGGATCTTTGTCGTTCAACTACTTCCATTCTATTTGCTTTGTCAGTGGCAGTTTCTGTCAGCATTGCCCGCACTCCAAAACCAAACCTGGCAGCAGCACTTCTGTTCCTCAATATCACCATGGCAGACTCGTGAACTTTGCTAATTAGATGGCGTTTCAGGTAATCCAGTTTCCAGCCATCACTCCATTTCTTCCCTGTAGAAAAGTCCCCAACAATCTTGGCTTCGGCACATGCTTTGCAAATCAAGCCCACGTCTGGACTGTATTGAAATAGATCCCCAAGTTGCACGCGAACCTTGCTTCGTGATTTTTGTGTCTCAGCCTCCACAATTTCTTTCATCCACTCTTCCTTGAATACAAGGCAACATTTCTTCCTTTGTGGTGAAGCATCACACTCTGCAGAAGGTACAGCTTTGCGCTTGAACATATTTGTGATAACTGGGTTTAGCCTGCTATGCCACAAAGCCTGCAAAATAAAGGAACATGGCTAAAGTTGATGCCTATGCTCATGATTGCAATCAGTCACATAATACGGAGGCATCGCCGGCAAAACGTAGAGTGTAATTACCTGGATTTTTCTGTCCACTGCCCTGCCCTTTCAAACTTAAATGTAGCACTGTCCGTAGAGCCTGCAATAGAAGTAAAGATTGTTACAGCACATTGTGAATTTGTGATAAAGCAATATCCCATGTGCACCATAAGGGAACTCTACCAAACAATTACCTGCTCTGCTTGTACTCACGTATTCCCGTTCAAATGTGTGGGGGTACTGCCTGCGAAACCTACAACAGAAGAAAACATGGGTAAGGTATGTTGTTATACTACAATGTACAAGATGCACCACAGTTTAACTCTACCAAACAATTACCTGCTCTGCTTGTACTCACGTATTCACGTTCAAATGTGTGGGGTACTGTCTGCGAAACCTACAACAGAAGAAAACATGGGTAAGGTATGTTGTTATACTACAATGTACAAGATGCACCACAGTTTAACTCTACCAAACAATTACCTGCTCTGCTTGTACTCACGTATTCCCGTTCAAATGTGTGGGGTACTGTCTGCGAAACCTACAACAGAAGAAAACATGGGTAAGGTATGTTGTTATACTACAATGTACAAGATGCACCACAGTTTAACTCTACCAAACAATTACCTGCTCTGCTTGTACTCACGTATTCCCGTTCAAATGTGTGGGGTACTGTCTGCGAAACCTACAACAGAAGAAAACATGGGTAAGGTATGTTGTTCTACTACAATGTACAAGATGCACCACAGTTTAACTCTACCAAACAATTACCTGCTCTGCTTGTACTCACGTATTCCCGTTCAAATGTGTGGGGTACTGTCTGCGAAACCTACAACAGAAGAAAACATGGGTAAGGTATGTTGTTATACTACAATGTACAAGATGCACCACAGTTTAACTCTACCAAACAATTACCTGCTCTGCTTGTACTCACGTATTCCCGTTCAAATGTGTGGGGTACTGTCTGCGAAACCTACAACAGAAGAAAACATGGATAAGGTATGTTGTTATACTACAATACACAAGATGCACCACAGTTTAACTCTACCAAACAATTACCTGTTTGTTCTGCCTGTACTCACGTCTGCCTGTACAACTGTATTTGTAGCACGGTCTCACAAACCTGCAAAAGAAAAGGGGTGTAGATTGTGAATCTATTTACCCGGCACCCCCAAATCCAATGTGGAACATAAACAGAATTACCTTGTCTTTGTGGGTACTCACGCCTGACCATTCAAATCCAAATACCTTACAGACTGCAAACCTGCAATTGAAGACAAGATGGTTAGCAACGGCTCTAAGAGTTACAAACAATGAATGGGACTGGCCCAGATACTCCAATAGGAAAAACGACCAAATAGTTACCTGGGATTCCAGTTTAGGCAAATAGGCACGTGCCCCTGTGCTTCATTATTAGCATCCATTAGGCTAAACTTATCTCTACCTCCCCACACAATCCAGCCACTCTCCAATATTTTCTTTACCTTTTGCCATGTCAATGTTTTAACAGATATGCGTCCCATTCACACACATTTGCATGTAATCACATTTACAATAGACCATGGGTACTGCAAATATTTTCCCAAGGGTCAAAAATATTTGGTTGTGGTGTGACAGAGGGCCGCACTGATGCGTGCAGGGTAGTGGTCAGGGACTTGGGAGGTGTTAAGGTGGACTTGGAGAAGTATGTACATTTAGTGGCTGAACAATGTGGTACCAGAAAACTTGGGATCAATACTGGCTTCTCCGCTTCACTTTGGCTGGATAACTCTGGAGATTGATGGACCAGCTGCAGATAGATCTGATTTTTGTCTAGTGGAAGTTTTGACTCATTATAAAGTAGCGGAGGAGGTCCAAATGCTTGATGCAAAGCAGGTGAACCATGCAGATCACAAAGTGCATGCAATGTAAATAGATCACTGCATTACTGCTTCTGTCAGAGAGCCCCTTTTGTTACTTGCAGTTTATAAGTTTAAATCCTAATATAGAAAAGTGAGCTATTAACTATCAAAGAGCTGCATGCAAACTGCAAGGTATAGATTAGAGCATTATGAATTTCCCCTCCAGTCTTTCATTATCCTAATGCTGCAAAAAGGTTTAACTTGGGTACAAATCAATTCTTATTATTAAAGCCAACCCCCAACCATGGAGTTACATTTTAAATTCTCAGTGTGTGCTTTTTCAGACCAAGAACTTCTAAACTATACGGTCTACCAGTATGGATGACTTGTGACTCCTACAAATTGTAGTCCTCTGTCTGATGTAACATTTCCTATACATTGATTCACACACTATGATTCAGTGTCTGTGTAATGTGCATGCAATGTAGAGTGGGGTTAGGTAGATTGGGGTGGAGTGGGGTAGATTGGGTGCATTGGAGTGTAATAGATTGGGGTAGAGTACTGTGGGGTAAGTGGTATGGAGGGGAGTGGAGTGTCATTGCATGTTGTGGAGTGCCTTGGCGTGGAGTAGCATGTTGTACAGTGGAGTGGCGTGTCAGAGTGGAAGGGCATAGAGCGAAGTGGAGTGGTGTAAAGTGGAGTATGCATGGTGTGGTAGCGCGCTACCCTTACAGACAACACATTTTCAATTGAAATGAGCATTACATTTATACCAAAATGGGGTAAAACTCCACACAAACAATAATGTGTGCATAAGTCATCACCTAGTGTATCGATGTGTTTTTATCATATTCAAATATTTGTTTCTAGCACACTTTAGAATTAAAAAAATTGTTTCATTTGTACTGATATTAATTTATTTTGAAAAATCAGCACAGTTCATTTTTTTATGTGCTAGGAAAAAAATCCTACACCCTCTCCTCTTACATGGATGCTCAGCAGGATTGTCGCATACATTCTCTCACTTTGAAGTTAGAGAAAGACAAGTAAACACCAAACCCCTCTGAAGCAAGAGCTTGACATTTGAATGCACCGCAAATGTGGCAAGATAAGACCAAGATGTAAAGACCAGTTTGGACACAACCATATGCAAATCAGTTTTGACTCTGCTCCTCATGGGAACAGTCCATCCCGAGCTGCCAAGCCAGGTCCTCCCTGGACTGGAAACAAGCATCCTGGGACCAGTTTCAGTGCATCACCCCTAATAGCCAGGCTAGCTTAAATCCAGAGGTGCAGTGAGCACAGGACCCACATCTGGGCATACCCTTCTCACTTAGGGAAGCAAAAGGCACAAATGATGCACGGAATGCTGAACAATGCAAACATTCACCCCCAGTCACTAAAGATCTGGGTTTAATCCATCGTTTCTCTCAGACACTACATCTCAAAAGAGAATTATTTAGATATGCATTTGACTTCTGGAGAAGCAATTGAAGAATAAAAGATCTTCCACATTTGGTTCATACTGCACCTGTTGCCTAGCTTTTATTCTGCTTAATTTTGCGAAAACTGTTTAGCAACTGGGAGGTAGCCACAAATCAACCCTGTGCACTATCTAAAAGTTCATGAATTATATATAAATCCACTGCTCTGTCAATCTGTCTTTGGTCTGAAATGTACCTTCGGTTTACATGGGCAAGATTCCTCTTTGACTCTAAAGTGCTTTTTGGAATAAACGAAGAGCATCTTTTAGTCTGTGCGAACAGCTTGTATTTACATATCCGCCATACTTTACCTCATCATGGGCCATATTACTGAAAGTGCACCAGCGGCGCAACAGGCATGTGCACCCACTTTAAGCACCCCCAGGGCACTTTGGTATTACAGAAGGGGTCGCAAACGTTTGTGCAAACCCTTCTGTAATACAGATAGCGCTTGCGCACATGTGGTGCCAGCTCTATCTCAAGAGGGCATTCCCTCATTTTCATGAAGGCAAGGCCCAGTGCAAATGAGGGAATCTCTTAGCCTCTGTGCTGCGCTGTATTATGGACGCAGGCGCAAAGCTAAAGAAGTTGTCAGGAGGCAGACTAAAGTGTAGCACAAAAAAGTGGTGAACTATCAGTATCCCCCTGATGGCAGCTGTCTGGAGGGGGAAAGAGGGTCCCACTCCCATGGCCTCCCCAGACATCCCCTTGCAGGGGGTGCAGTCAGTCACTGCACCCTCCTGCAAAGGTATCTCTAATCCTTCTTTAAAGTGCAGGTGGGCGCCGCCGCCACAGTGAAACAGAGTAACTTTGAAACAGCCCTAATCCGTGACTGCCCTGAGAGCAGTGCATTTACTGTAATAGGGTGCACTTCCTCTGTGTGCTCATGGCGCACCCATTTAAGGTGCGCCATGGTGCAAACAGGAAATTTGCATCTTATGCGTAATAAGGCCCAAGAGAGTTCTCAAAAGCATCAGGTGGATTTATAAATATGAATCATAGAATGGCTGTTTCTGTGTTGTACGTCTCTGGTTGTCAGGTTAGAGTAAATGTCTAATTAAGACCACTTCCAAATGGTGTATTTTAACTTTAAGAGTGGGAATACTGGAATAAAGCATCTGCTGTGTTATTTATGCTGTAGTATGTTACATTATGTTAGATGGATAACACACCAGCTGCTGTATGATGGCGGGTACAGCGCACTGGGGCGTGCTGCATAATTGTTCAACAACCAAACTGCGGCACCCACGCTAACTCGCTCACTATAATATACCCGATGACATTCTGAAATTAGCAGTAGAAGCCAGAGACACTGGAGCAAGTGAGGTGGACTAGGAGAGAGCCTGTGTAGGTTGTGGTCATAGAAAATATACTTATTTTATCTGTTTAGAGGTGACAATGTAGTCACCTTGCTGTGCAGCGTTAACGATTTCAAACACCATAGGTAATGATATTAAAAGTGTTTACAATGAATGATGACAAAATGTGTGATGCATTTTTATTAACAAAAGCAAATCTGGAGAAAAAAAATTGTACCAATATCTTTGCTTAGTCTAAACATGTTTGGGCTAAAAATAATTCTGTCTCTTTTTCTTATTTTTGCAGAGGTTTTACTTAAAAACGCGTTCTAGATACATAATTGTTTACGGTTGATATCTTTTATTGCCAGACACGGCCTGTCCTTCCCTACATAGATTCCAGATAATGAGTTATTTCCAACTGAAAAGCTCCAAGTGTATTCTGAAAATAACCTCTTCCAACTAATCCCGCAACTGGAAAGCTCTGTTTTTCTCCCAGAAATGCTTGTTACCGAAAGGTTGCAGATGGCCTAGCCATATGTCATCCCATAGCTTTATTAGGAGACTGTTTTAAGTCTTTCTCTTTCTGTGTAATCAGAACTATAATTTCTGCAGGTTATTTTAAGACCCAGCCAGGGCTAAAGCAGGAAACGTGGTTTTATTCAGAGCTCCAGACATGTCAACGCAGCAGAGCGGGGCTCCAGTTTATGGGCTATCTGCTTACATAAAGCCCATCTTTCCTTTGAATGATGCTGGAGCAGGCTGCTACAGGGTGACTTTTATGCAGGGAATCAGACCTGGGCACAGAATCAGCCCTGGTAGTTTCCTTGGACAGTTACCCGAATCCCACATGGAAGCCTGTGGGAGAGCCAAAGGCTGTACTGTTTGCAAAGCTCTGTTCTCCATCGCCAGTGGCGCACACACTTTATATATACTACATGTTAAGCTTGGTGTGTGGCTTTCTAGATTTTTCTCTAATCTTTTATTAAGGGCATCAGAGTGTGCTGCCTTATGGTCCCAAAGGCATCATCAAGATTATGTTTCCATTGTGCAGACAGTGCTCTTATCATACGATTAATGTTGCCAGCTGGCTCTCAGCCACCCCTCATCGCTTGGGGAGAGCGGGACACGAAGCACAAGGAACACTGAGCGCGGCTGCCTGCTAAGCTACCATCCAGCACGTCCTTCACCCGGGAGCAGTGTTCGAGGCTGCCTACTCAAAACAATACAGCAAGTTTAAAAACACGGCGTGTGCTTTTTAGGGTAATCTGCCTTGTTTGCAGACTTGCTGTATTGTTTTGGTAGTAAAGGGAGGCTGCGGGCAGATTGAGTGCTTTTATTTAAGTATCCATGTTAATTGCAGCCCCTTCACGAGCTGCGATTAACATGGATACTTAAACAAAAGCACTCAATCTGCCCGCAGCCTCGCTTTACTATCAAAACAATACAGCAAGTCTGCAAACAAGGCAGATTAGCCTAAAAAGCACACGCCGTGTTTGTAAACTTGCTGTATTGTTTTGTTAGTAAAGCGAGGCTGCGGGGAGATTGTGTGCTTTTATTTAAGTATTCATGTTAATCGCAGCTCGTGAAGGGGCTGCAATTAACATGAATACTTAAATAAAAGCACACAATCTCCCCGCAGCCTCGCTTTACTAATGAAAGAATACAGCAAACAAACAGTGCGTGCACTTCAGGACTATACAAAAGCACACACAGCAGAAACAAAAGGACAGCAAGTGGCCACATTATACCACTTACCTCCGCTCCCGAGTGTTCACAATCACTTCAAAGTGGTCACTTCCGCCGCCGTCCTCCGCAATCTGGAAATGCCCGTTTTTCGCGCCGCGCGCCTTTTAAAAGCGGCGGCGGCGCGAATACTCTCGCGGGATGTGCCGTCTGTGCGCGCTCCACACATGGCACTGCGCGCTCGGGGGTAGAGAAGTGCGCGCGCGCGCGGGCGCGCGCGTTATTGGGAACAGTGGTTATCATGCATCTGGCTGATAGTTCCAGTCTTCTATTGCTGTAAGACATGGTGGGCGTCAATTTAAATGCTTGAATATGCTAAAATCACAGCGTTTTAATAGCTGTGAGCATGTGGAAGATAATTCTAACAGATATTATAATTTTCATGAGATTTATCGGAAACTGAGCCAATCCTTCTGTTGTGGTGCACATTTCTGATATGATAGCAGAAGAGAGCTTGAAAATAAGCAACTTAGGGGGATATTCACAAGAACGTGTGCTAAACATCTCCAAAAAATGTTAACGCAACTTTACACATCGCAGCCTATCGCGGGAAAATAACCCTGTGTTAGCGTGGAATTCACAACACGGCGGTACCATGCGATAGTCCCCCAAAAACGCAGCCAATGTCCGCAATACAACCACCACGATGGAGATAAAAACACAAACCCCAACGCGTAAAAAGACGCGATGTGCCTAAACGCGATAAGAAAACAGTGACAACCAGCGAGAGGCCAGCAATACCCACGCGTAATGCGGGAAAAAGCACAAGAACAGCATATGGAAAATGCCACTAAAAACGAAATCTACTGCGGAGTACCACAGGTGCACCCTGACCCACTGCAGAGGAAAACATGAACCCCACAATCCCCACAGAGGAACACCCAGGAACACAGGGCTCGTGGAAGGGCAATGAGAAGAGAAAGAGGAAGACGGGGTACAGTCTACAAGCAAACCCGATTATCGCCACGGATGAGACAGAACACCACCACCAACTGTACGTCACCTCCAACGTGTCATTGGCAACAAAGAGGCAAAGATGGCACACCACCTCGGACCATGTGAATGCCGTCGCATGGCAGAGGAGGACAATGGAAGAGCACAAGAGGCGCTGGACTGATGTGAATGGCAAAACCAAGCAGAAACTTGCTGCCAACACGAAAGCAGCAACGCACCCCGGAGGAGGGGGCCAGCAGAACACCAGGAGCTGAATGACATGGAGAAGATGGTGGCCACAGTCACCAGTCGGGAGACGGTGACATGAGTTGGTGATCTGGACACTGCCCAACATGACCCAACATTACATCAACATGGTGCGTGAGCGACCAGGGAGTGGGGGACGGGGGAGATGGGCACAATGGCACACATGCACAATCAAGCAGGGCACACTGCACACCCACAATGACTCAGGATCATGTCCCTGATCCCACGGGAACACTTCAGCACACACACAAACGCCAAGTAGTCCCACGAACACCCTGTGCCCAAAGGGGCACCCACCCAGCACATCAACAGTCACACAACCAACACATGCCCACGTGCGAACATGCAAACATGCACATACGTCAGCCACACTGACAATGCAAGAGACACCACATGATGAGTAGCTTGGCTGCAGTCCTATCATCATGGCAATGTACACGGCACGACACTGAGGTGGCTGAGTGCGGACAACACCCGAAAAGGAGCAGGTCACACTCGGACACAACTACCTGCACAAACAACCCCTGACGTCAACGACACATCTGCGGACAAACCATGCCCAAGAGTCACAACTCGACAAAGAGCTCAAGTTACCCAAGTCTGCAACATCTCAGCACCGTGGAAGCACAGAACTGACAGGCACACCGCATGAAAGGGATCAGTGACAGACAAATCAGAGCCGCAGGAGCGAATCACCCACCGTGCAGCATACGCACATAAGTATAAGTGCACCTCGACATTGACAACATCCCGGTACAAACAGCAACACCTCCACAACAGAACACAGGACACAACTGGTGGCGCAAATGTGCACAACATGGCAAATCACATCTGGCACAGCAGGAAACTGTTACATGACAATGTACAAGTACAACCTGTACCCTGCAAATATGTTTTATTCACACATGCTGTGCTAGTGGACATTTTGTACTGTCCCATGATTGCCAGGGACGGCCACAATGTGACGTTCTCATGAGAAGAAATTGGCAATGATGGTGTTCCTACGGGCCATTCCTGCCGCAGCTGCAGTGGGATGTGGGCCACCTGCCCCATCGTCCCCATCATCGTCCGGTACTTCTGGAACTGGGATCCATGGGGCATTGGTGCATACACAGATGTTGTGCAACACACAACATGCTACGATCATCTTGCACATGCTGTCCGGGCTGTACAGGAGCTTTCCACCTGTGCCGTCCAGGCACCTGAAACGTGACTTCAACACGCCAAATGTGCATTCAATGATGCCCCTGGTGCGTATGTGGGCCACATTGTACTGCCTCTGGGCGGGTGTGTTCGGGTCTCGGAGGGGTGTCATCATCCAAGGGCAGAGTACATATCCTTGATCACCTGGGACAGTGCAGAGAGAAAAGAGTCAATACTTGGTTTGGCATGATGTGATGGCAGGCCCACTGATCCAGTGACGCCTGTGCTGGCTGTGTGTGGGGTGAGTGTAAGCCAGCCCTCAGGGAGTAGCTGGTGCTGGCAACAACTCCAACAGTCATCAGGCACTCAGAAATGCAATGTCAGAACAACAAGGGAGCATGACTTGAGTCGCACAGGGTTAGTGGCCCCGGATGCACAGCAGCCGACACGGGCCTACCGCCACGGGACGCTGACCTGCGGGAGACTGGGGTAGGGTCATGAGGGCAGAGCAGGGTCTCGTATGTCTCAGAGGTGCCTTCCGCGGAGTGTCTCGGGGGAGAATGGGAGGTGTACCCCCAGGGCATGATGCAGAGGGCACATGCCAGCTGTGTCCGGCAACATGGCGGATATGAATGCCACAGACTCATGCCAGGCACCAAGTCCGTACCTGCCCGTTGCTGATGACAACTCCCAGGCCACAGGCTCAGACACCAACGATGTTCCGCCGGAGGCTGACGGTCACTCACGGCGCACAGGGTTAGTGGCAGCAGGTCAGTCCTTGCTGCTGGTTGACCTCCTCCGTAACCGTGATCCATGTTTCCACCGGACTGTGACGCATCTCCCTCTCAGTACTCCCCCTGCGTACACTGGCATGGACCCTGTCATTGATTAATGATGACTCAGTTCAAGATGTGGGACATGCTGGACTGCAGTGTAGCCCGGCTGCAGCGGTGGGGTATGTCAACGAATGGGGACCCCTGGGGCCTGTGTCACCGAGGACAGCGATGGCCTGAGGAGTCCGCCAAGGTCGCAGGCGTGGGTCTTGGAGCTAGCACCGGCATGTGGTGGGCCCTCTTTGACACACGACGGTGTCGGCAGGTGAGCAGTGCAGCCTTGGAGCGCTTTGGCAGGCAGGCCTGGTCTGGGTATCAGCGTCCTGGGGTGCAGCAGGCGCACAGGCTCGCTGGCCCCGCTGCTCATGGCGTAGGCCTCGTGGCGGACTGCGAGGCGCTGCCCTGCAGTGACGTTGGCCTTTCCGGGAGAGAACCACGCTCTGCGCCACGGGGTTTTTGTCCACAGCCCTGCGCAGGCCTGGCGCACTCCGGGCCCACCCACTATGCTCACGCACACAGGGGGGGACGCAGCAAGCGACATTTCCGCGAAATGACCCACGCCTGGGGTGACATGGTTGCGTCCACTGTTCACTACTCTCCCGTCACCAGCAGTTGATGTCTGCATGGACATATCTGTGGTTTGCATACTCATGTCTGTCCAGCACATCCACGCCTCACTTGTCGTTGTGTACATTCCCATTCACGGGTCACTTGCATCCTTCGCACATGGCTGCATTCCGCATCTCCACACGTTCAGCTGTTGTGTGGCTGTGGTGCCATGATATAGCTGTATTGTGTGCAGGGGAAGCCCAGGATCACCATGGAGTTGTGTTGTCATGTCTGGTAGGTGGGCATGTTGATTGACATGTTGTATGTGGTTTGGTCACGTGTGCATTCCCACAGTTATGCGTTGTGTGATGGTGGCTTTGAGGTGTGTGGTGGGTTGATTTGGCACTTACCAACAAGCAGTCCAGTTCCATAGATGCCATCCTGGAAGCGCTGGTTGATGATGGACTGTCGGAAGATGTAGGAATCGTGCACACTGCCTGGGTAGTTTGCGACGACGTTGGTGAACATTCCCCGGTGGTCCACTATTGCCTGCACATTGATGGAATGCATGTGCTTTCTGTTGCGGTAGTGGTGTGCAGTATCCGCAGGGGCCACAAGTGGGACATGTGTGCAGTCAATGGCCCCCAACACGTGTGGGAAGCTAGCAAAGGCATAGAAGCCTTGCTTTGTCTCCAGCTGTTCCTGCGCAGTGTGGGGGAAGTGAAGGTACTGGGGTATGAAGCTGATGATGGCATCCAGGACAGGTGTGATGAACTTTGATAGGGCTGGCTGTGAGACTCCTCCAACTCTGGCAGTTGTTGGTTGGAAGGTACCAGAGGCCAACAGGTGCAGCACAGCCAGCAGCTTTGTCTGTGGAGGGATGTTGGTTCCCCGCTGGGTTGGGACCGTCAACCTGTGGGCGATGTGGGTCATGATGCGGATGATGGTTGTCCTTTTGAGCCTGTAGTGGGCGATGACTTCCTCGGGCGTTAGGTCTGTGAGACTGGTGCGTTTTCGGTAGGTCCGCTGTCTTACTCTGCGCTGCCACTGTGGTGGTCCGGGGGGGGTGGGTCCGGATCCTGGGGGTGGTGGCGGTCCTGGGGGTGGTGGCGGTTGGTGTTGTGGCCCTGTTGGGGCTCCGAGCTGCATGATGAGTAGCTCCATGGCGTCGGTTGTTCTTCGGGTGTGGCTGTGTGCGGGGCTCCGTTGCCTACTGCAGGTAGTCGTCTGGCTTTACACCAGCAGGAGGCAGGTGTTAAATACCTGCTGCTACCGCGGCTTATCGCGTGGTTTTGACTCACATCGCAGATCTGGCAGTTCGTTGTGAAAGTGGTGCTGTGGTGTTTTCGTGTGTTTTTGCATGGGAACGCCTACTCTGCATCTCATTAGGGTTAGTTGGTGGTGTCCTCCCTGGGGATAAGTTTTGGGGCAGTTATCGCGGGAATACTGCCAATGTCTGCAGTTTGCACCCGCTTGTGAATGGGGTGTTAAATCTATCTCCACTTTTGATGCGTTAAGGTGGAGATAAATCGGCGATAAGTCCTTGTGAATATGCCCCTTAGTGATGCTGGATGAAATTAGATCTTCCTACCTCGCAAAAATTGAAAATTATTGGAAGGCTATAAACTCAAATCAACAAACAGAGGTGGCTCCTCTTGCAAGGCATCACAGGCGGTGTCCCATTGGAGGAGGAAGGATGGAGAAGTCAGAGAAAGGAGGTTGCCAAACTGCTTTACGGTATTTGTACTGACACTTTACAGTTTGAGTGCAGTAGAGCAGCACATAGATATTTCACACATGAGTGTAGGGCGATTTAACTTTAGTCCAAGCTCAAATGCACAGTGTGTATATCATAGGGCAGGGGCGAAGGTAGAAGCACCATCAGACGAAGCAGTTCTGCCAGTTTTTGGTGAAATGCTTGGATCGAAGTATTGGTAAGATCTCAGCACTGCATCTTGACCCTAATCCCTTCCCACATTAAATGGAAAAAAACAAACAATAAAGGGAATTTATATGTAAGCAAGGTAGTGGGATTTTAACTTAATTTTAACTGAAAAAAAATTGCCATTTACATCGATCCCCTGATACACAGGCTTGTAAATTCTGCCAATTCAGACACAAGAGTGGGAAACAAAGGTATTAGCTTATGCTGATGACATTGCCCTCGTGGCCACTGATCCCTTGAGCGCACTTAAGGAAGTAGAAATGGAAGCTGAGAGGTTTGGGAAACACTCAGGCTATGCCCTAATTGAAACAAAACACAGGTGGTTGTTAACGAGAATATAGCAATACAGGATGAAAGGGTTGTCAAGAATGCAATCTATCCGGGAGTTAATATCTCGGCAAAAATAGACAATATAATTAAAGATAACATAGAACCCCTCTAAAATAAAACTAAACAGGATCTGTCAAGAGTGAATAGTCAATGAGAAAGTGAATGGTGGAACACGCACAACTAGTTGCATGGAGGTTAAATAGTTCCTCAGTTTGTTGCGTGCCTCAGGGGTATGACTGAATAGTCTCCATCTATCTATAGTCGGTAGATGCAATATTGTTAAAATGTTTTTTTCCCAAGATTCTTTATTTCTTTCGGGCAATCCCATTAGAGTTCCTAGCCCATTGGTTAAAGAGAATGGAAGATTTATTATCTCGCTTTGTCTGGGCCTCCACTAAACCTAGAAGAGCGTTTAAGTTTCTTACACTACCAAGGGAGAGAGGGGGGTTGGGCTTTGCCCAATTTGAGACACTATTATTGGGCGACCTCCTTGTTGCACAGTGTAATATTGTTGCAAGAACAGCCTGGGAAGGATGTATCGAGGACGTCCCTTCTCCTTACGAACTTGTAATGTGGAAAGATGAATGGGGGTGTTTGTGGCGACAACTAAACAATAGATACTAAGAGAAAGTTTGTTTTAAGACCCTGTATGGGGTTTTTAGAACATGGAGATCAGTTCGGAGGTTATTCAGTATTGGAAGGCTTAATTTTTATACGCCTCTGGCAAATAACCCAAAGTTACCCAAGATTTTTGGGGGTCAACCTATCAAGAGATGGGTTGAACTGGGATTGGTTAGACTGGGATCTTTTTTTTCTCTAATGGGCACAACCTCCTTTGATGACCCTAAAAATATGTTTGGACTGGGCTGGAGGGACTTTTTAAATACTTACAAGTCAGGGATGTTTTTCATCCAAAAAAAGGGGTGGGCCAATTGGATTTGTTAATAATGTTGTAGTGAACAATTTAGTAGATACCAGGGATATGTCGATAGGGGTTATTTATAATCATCTTATCTCAATAATGAAAGACGATTTGGAGAAATGCTCTCAGAAGTGGCAAGAAAGGGTCAGGATTTCAGACACAGCATTTTTTCAGTCTTTCAAATTGGCCCAAAATATTTTTTTACCTGCTCGTTTGCAAGCACAGTACCATAAGACCTGTTTTGCCCTCTATTATACTCCACGCAAGATTGCTAAATGGAGGAAGGGCAAGAGAACATGTTGTCCTCGATGTGTATTACATAGTAAAGACATTGTCCATGTTGTTGCTTCATGCACTATGCTCACAAATTTGAAACAAGAAATTAGTAAGGGGCATATCATCAACGATCAGCGAGAAATATCGCAGAGCGCGCTTAGCGCAATTTTGTTTAACGCCGGCTATCGCCGGATTTGATCGCCGAGATATCGCGTTATTTACAACGCTTATCTCCACGGCGATGAAAAATCTGGCGATAGCGGCGAAATTCAGGTTTATCGCTGTGAATCCAGTGATAAACCTGCATCGATAGGGGAATACTTAGTGATAGGGAGATGTGGATTTAGCCGTACAATCCACCTCCCATGTAAAAGATAGTCAAGTCAGGATTTTCACAGACGTAAAATACCGGCGATAACCGCGGTTAGCGTGGCTTTTAATATCGCTATATGTGTCCTGGGCGGGCTTGTAAATACCGCGAAGGACAGATAGCGATATTTTTAATGTTGTTTTGCTAGGGAACGCCTACTTTGCATCTCATTAGAGATGCGATGCAAGGCGTAAGGAAAGCCGGCGCTAAGACAAGGAAACACGCGCTAGCGTGTCCTTGCTAATACTGCAATGCCATTATCGCCGCTTTTCGGCCGAAAACGGCCGCTAAAGCGGCGATAATAGGCTTGATAATATGCCCTTAAGTTTCTCGGGAGGCGCTGGGACAGGATTGTACCCTTTCTCCCACCATGATTTTGTTAGGTTTGCAGGGGAGGAGGTAGACGCAGCAGGGCGAGATTTGATCTTCATTGCTATGGCTGACCAGAGACTGTGTATTGCTTCAGCATAGCTAGACTCCAACCCTCCAGGATTCCAGCAGTGGTTAGCCCGATTTCTGGCGGTTTATAATCTGGAGAAAGCCGTTTACACAAGAAAGGGGGGCCTGTGCCCGGCAGAAAGGCCTGCAAATTTGGGCTCCTTTGACAGAATGGGTTGAGAGGGGCTACTGAACTGGCACAGGAAGATTGGATTACCAATAGATTGCTGCTTTGGCACAGGGCACTTTAGGGTTATTCAGAGATCTGGGGGTGTAAATGTTTGTTGTCTTTTTATGGTGTTTTCTACATGAGAAGGTTTTATGGATTATATATAATGTATTGATGGGTAAAATAGCTTCAAGAATGAATTATATATTTGTTATTGGGATAACTTACCAGCTGTTGGGGTGGGGTGTTTGGGGGTTGGGTTGATTCGGGGTCTTGGGGCATTTAAAAAATAAAAAAATGCTTAATAAAGAAGATTTATAAACAAAAGAGAAAAAAACACCATGTTAAAACAAGTTAAAATCTTACTACGTTACTTACAGATATAACTCCACATTAAACTTTTTTTTTGTGAATTTCTATATTTTTTTAAACGTAAGGTAATATCTCATTACAATATATCTGCAGCCAACCCTCTGTCGTGCATGACTGGTGGCCAGGCCCTGCACTCAACACTCACGTGTGGCCAAAACCCTGCAGTGCATGGCCAAGCCCCTGAGGGCCTTTGACTGTGCGCAGCATGTGGTTGGCTGCAGAGCCTTGCCCTGTGCCAAAATCCCTGCAACTCGCTTTGCCTTTGGCCTTACATAGCATGGGGTTGGTCGCATGGCCTGCCCTCGCCCATGGAGGGGCAAACTCCGCTACCAGCTGCCAACTGACAACAAGCCCCCACAAGGGTTAGAGGGTCAGGGTATCTCTACCCTGCCCCCATGTATGTTTTTTAAATGGTCTTTTCAGGACTCGGGGACCAAGCCCCTGGGTCCTGTAATGACAGCCACAATATTTTTCTTCATGTTGTGACCAGCCAATCACATTGCTCGGTCCTGCGGGACTCCTGTGGGACCAACAAATCAGAATTCTTTTTTTTTGCCAGTCCCACAGCAACAGATATCGCTATTTTTTAAACCTTAATTGGCTAAAACGACTGAACACATTCTCACCAATTAAAAAGAATGCATTCTTGATAAATATCTAGCTTTCTGTCAAATTTGGTCATTCTGTTGAGCCTTTTATCTGTATTGTTGTCTAATTTCCTCTATGAAAACTTGGATGGGGAAAAAGCGTTTTGGGACCCACATTTTTCTCAGCCCCTGCTTGATGGATCACTCCCAAATTTCCCAGGATGGAGCAGAGTTGGATGAACATCTTTTTTGGAAAGATTTCTGAAGATTCATCAAATGGCACCAAAGTTATAAGCAAAACAAAAAATGCTCTGCGTAGGTAACCATGCAATAAAAAAATAAAATAAAAAAATAAACGGGTTCGCCTTCGTTTGTTTCCTGAAAGTAAATGGAAGTACCACGAGCGAAGACAGCAGTGATATATATATATATATATATATTATCTACTGGCGGTCGCCAGTAGATAGTTATAGTTAGGACCTACTTTCCATAGGAAATCCGCAACATTCTATTTGAAATAACGTTGGCGCCGGTTGACAAATCTTCGCAAAAGTTTCCAACTTGTTGGGGCGCTCCGGTCTGCTCCTATCCTGAAAGTCTCGGGGTGATTCGTCAAGCGGGTGCCGAGAAAAAAGGGGGTCCCAAAACATGTTTTCCCCATTCATTTTTCCATAGGAACCTTTAGTCGCAGCTACAGCCCGAACTGCTGAACGTAATTACACCAAATTTGGCAAAGAGCTAGCCCTTGGTTCAGTGTCGTGCCTTTTGCTTAAATGGTGTAAATCCGTTCAGTAGTTCCTGAGAAAATCAAAAGTAAAATCACATATATATCTGGGCGGAGCCTAACCACACATGTCATTGTGAGATCTGATTGGCTGTCAGCACTTCATCCTGGAATTGCTGGCAGCCATCTTGAGACCAATATACATGATAGTACCCCATTGAAATGCATTGTAGTTAATCAAAGATTTTGAGGGTTACCAAAAGGAGAACTATAAAGGGTGATAACAGACTTTAGTTACATTAGAATTCATTTGTTGATGGTACCATACTAATTTCAGGAATTGTGGTGTGTTCTAAGGTGATTTTACCCTGTGAAAAACCTTCTGCTGGGATATCATGAATCATGTTTGAGAGAAAACTATTTTCACATGCTTGTCCCATAGAGTTTTGGAAGGTGCTCCAGAAGCTAAAATGAGAGCATATTTTCTGTAAATTCACATTATCTTTCTCAGTCATGTGAGAATGAAGTCTGACATTCTCAGTAAAACATGTACATCCAACAAGGGCAGAGACTGTCAGTTGATTCCTTTGTGTTCTACTGCAGCTTCCCAGAGTGTTCTAAAGAACAACTAGAGTGCTAACAGCCTTACTTATGACAAAAGTATGGCACACCTGAAGCCATCTTGATTGGAATAAACTGGTAACACTTAAAACATTTAATTTAAAAAGGAACAAAATGATGGGGTTCATTTTGTCATAGAAATTATGGTTAGTGCTGTAGAAAGAAAAATTAGGACATGTTTCAAGTGTGATCTCAAATATCTTCCTGTTATATTTCAACAGGAGCAGCCTGCCAGTTGATGCCTTTGTGTTCTACTGCAGCTTCCCAGAGTGTTCTAAAGAACAACTAGAGCGCTAACAGCCTTACTTATGACAAAAGTATGGCACATCTGAAGCCATCTTAATTGGAATAAACCGGTAACACTTAAAACATTTAATTTAAAAAGGAACAAAATGAGGGGGTTCTTTTTGAAATAGAAATTATGGTTAGTGCTGCAGAAAGGAAAATTAGGGCATGTTTTAAGTGAGATCTCAAATCCTCTTCTATTTCATTAGAAAATTCTGACATGCAGACTGAAACAATCACTTTCAATACCAGCAGCAGACTTCCAGTTAACTCCCTGGTGAGCAGTAGCTTTACTACAGTGATCTAATGAGCAACTAGAGTGCTAACATTCTGAATTTATGGCAAATGTGAGACACATCTGAATGCCTTCTTGATGGAATCAAAGTAAAAACTGAAAGCATTTCCTACTGAGGAGACTGCAGTAAATGAGGAAATTAGGAAACTTCATAACAAAGAAGTCTTCCAAGATGGCCACCAGTGAAAAAAGAGCCCAAATGTAGCACAAATATTACCCAGATGTAGCCCACACATAGCCCAATGACAAAAGTGTGCAAAACACTTTTTATTTTTAGTTTTTTGTAGTTTTATGTAGTGCAGACTGGTCAGGTATTGGAGCGTTGCATCTTAAAACATGACCCCCTACACTACAAAAACACCACTGCACTACCCTAAACCCTACAACACTGCCCCCAGCACGACCCCCTACACTACACAAGCACCACTGCACTATCCTAAACCCTAAAACACTACCCCCAGAATGACCCCCTACACTACACAAACACCACTGCACTACCCTAAACCCTAAAACACTACCCCCAGCACGACCCCCTACACTACCCAAACACCACTGCACTACCCTAAAACATGACCCCCTTCACTACACAAACACCACTGCACTACCCTAAACCCTAAAACACTACCCACAGCACAACCCCCTACACTACACAAGCACCACTGCACTACCCTAAGCCCTAAAACACTACCCCCAGCATGACCCCCTACACTACACAAACACCACTGCACTACCCTAAACCCTAAAACACTACCCCAGCACGACCCCTACACTACCCAAACACCACTGCACTAACCTAAATCCTAAAACACTACCCCCAGCACGACCCCCTACACTACCCAAACACCACTGCACTACCCTAAAACATGACCCCCTACACTACACAAACACCACTGCACTACCTAAACCCTAAAACACTACCCCCAGCATGACCCCTACACTACACAAGCACCACTGCACTACCCTAAACCCTAAAACACTACCCCCAGCACGACCCCCTACACTGCCCAAACACCACTGCACTGCCCTAAACCCTGAAACACCAGCCCCTGCACGACCCCCTACACTGCCCGAACACCACTGCACTGCCCTAAACCCTGAAACACCACCCCCAGCACGACCCCTACACTGCCCGAACACCACTGCACTGCCCTAAACACTGAAACACCACCCCCTTCACGACCCCCTACACTGCCCGAACACCACTGCACTGCCCTAAACCCTGAAACACCACCCCCAGCACGACCCCCTACACTGCCCGAACACCACTGCCCTAAACCCTGAAACACTACCCCCAGCAAGACCCCCTACACTGCCCGAACACCACTGCACTGCCCTAAACCCTGAAACATCACCCCCATCAAGACCCCCTACACTGCCCGAACACCACTGCCCTAAACCCTGAAACACCACCCCCAGCACGACCCCCTACACTGCCCGAACACCACTGCACTGCCCTAAACCCTGAAACACCACCCCCAGCACGACCCCCTACACTGCCCGAACACCACTGCTCTGCCCAAAACCCTGAAACACGAGCCCCAGCACGAACCCCTACACTGCCCGAACACCACTGCTCTGCCCAAAACCCTGAAACACCAGCCCCAGCACGACCCCCTACACTGCCCGAACACCACTGCACTGCCCCAAACCTTGAAACACCAGCCCCAGCACGACCCCCAACACTGCCCGAACACCACTGCACTACCCTAAACCCTGAAACACCACCCCCAGCAAGACCCCCTACACTGCCCGAACACCACTGCACTGCCCTAAACCCTGAAACATCACCCCCAGCAAGACCCCCTACACTGTCCAAACACCACTGCCCTAAACCCTGAAACACCACCCCCAGCACGACCCCCTACACTGCCCGAACACCACTGCACTGCCCTAAACCCTGAAACACCACCCCCAGCACGACCCCCTACACTGCCCGAACACCACTGCACTGCCCTAAACCCTGAAACACCAGCCCCAGCACGACCCCCTACACTGCCCGAACACCACTGCTCTGCCCAAAACCCTGAAACACCAGCCCCAGCATGACCCCCTACATTGCCCGAACACCACTGCACTGCCCTAAACCCTGAAACACCAGCCCCAGCACGACCCCCTACACTGCCCGAACACCACTGCACTACCCTAAACCCTGAAACACCACCCCCAGCACGACCCCCTACACTGCCCGAGCACCACTGCACTGCCCTAAACCCTGAAACACCAGTCCCAGCACGACCGCCTACACTGCCCGAACACCACTGCACTGCCCTAAACCCTGAAACACCAGCCCCAGCACGACCCCCTACACTGCCCGAACACCACTGCACTGCCCTAAACCCTGAAACACCAGCCCCAGCACGACCCCCTACACTGCCCGAACACCACTGCACTGCCCTAAAGCATGAAACACCACCCCCAGCAAGACCCCATACACTGCCCGAACACCACTGCAATAAACCCTGAAACACCACCCCCAGCAAGACCACCTACACTGGCCGAAGACCACTGCACTGCCCTAAACCCTGAAACACCACCCCCTGCACGACCCCCTACACTGCCCAAACACCACTGCACTGCCCTAAACCCTGAAACACCACCCCCTGCACGACCCCCTACACTGCCCAAACACCACTGCACTGCCCTAAACCCTGAAACACCACCCCTCAGCCCAACACCCTACACTGCCCGAACACCACTGCACTGCCCTAAACCCTGAAACACCACCCCCAGCACGACCCCCTACACTGCCGGAACACCACTGCACTGCCCTAAACCCTGAAACACCACCCCTGCATGACCCCCTACACTGCCGGAACACCACTGCACTGCCCTAAACCCTGAAACACCACCCCCAGCACGACCCCCTACACTGCCCGAACACCACTGCACTAAACCCTGAAACACCACCCCCAGCAAGACCACCTACACTGGCCGAACACCACTGCACTGCCCTAAACCCTGAAACAACACCCCCTGCACGACCCCCTACAACGCCCAAACACTACTGCACTGCCCTAAACCCTGAAACACCACCCCCTGCACAACCCCCTACACTGCCCGAACACCACTGCACTGCCCTAAACCCTGAAACACCACCCCTCAGAACGACACCCTACACTGCCCGAACACCACTGCACTGCCCTAAACCCTGAAACACCACCCCCAGCACGACCCCTACACTGCCCAAACACCACTGCACTGCCCTAAACCCTGAAACACCACCCCCTGCACGACCCCCTACACTGCCGGAACACCACTGCACTGCCCTAAACCCTGAAACACCACCCCCAGCACGACCCCTACACTGCCCGAACACCACTGCACTACCCTAAACCCTGAAACATCACCCCCAGCAAGACCCCCTACACTGCCTGAACACCACTGCCCTAAACCATGAAACACCACCCCCAGCAAGACCCCTACACTGCCCGAACACCACTGCACTGCCCTAAACCCTGAAACACCACCTCCAGCACAACCCCTTACACTGCCTGAACACCATTGCTCTGCCCTAAACCCTGAAACACTAGCCCCAGCACGACCCCCTACACTGCCCGAACACCACTGCACTGCCCTAAACCCTGAAACACCACCACCAGCACGACCCCTACACTGCCCGAACACCACTGCACTGCCCTAAACCCTGAAACACCAGCCCCAGCAAGACCCCCTACACTGCCCGAACACCACTGCACTGCCCTAAACCCTGAAACACCACCCCCAGCAAGACCCCCTACACTGCCCGAACACCACTGCAATAAACCCTGAAACACCACCCCCAGCAAGACCTCATACACTGGCCGAACACCACTGCTCTGCCCTAAACTCTGAAACACCACCCCCTGCATGACCCCCTACACTTCCCAAACACCACTGCACTGCCCTAAACCCTGAAACACCACCCCTCAGCACGACACCCTACACTGCCCGAACACCACTGCACTGCCCTAAACCCTGAAACACCACCCCTCAGCACGACACCCTACACTGCCCGAACACCACTGCACTGCCCTAAACCCTGAAACACCAGCACCAGCAAGACCCCCTACACTGCCCGAACACCACTGCACTGCCCTAAACCCTGAAACACCACCCCCAGCAAGACCCCCTACACTGCCCGAACACCTCTGCACTAAACCCTGAAACACCACCCCCAGCAAGACCACCTACACTGGCCGAACACCACTGCACTGCCCTAAACCCTGAAACACCACCCCCTGCACGACCCCCTACACTGCCCAAACACCACTGCACTGCCCTAAACCCTGAAACACCACCCCTCCGCACGACACCCTACACTGCCCGAACACCACTGCACTGCCTTAAACCCTGAAACACCACCCCCAGCACGACCCCCTACACTGCCCGAACACCTCTGCACTAAACCCTGAAACACCACCCCCAGCAAGACCACCTACACTGGCCGAACACCACTGCACTGCCCTAAACCCTGAAACACCACCCCCTGCACGACCCCCTACCCTGCCCAAACACCACTGCACTGCCCTAAACCCTGAAACACCACCCCTCAGCACGACACCCCTACACTGCCCGAACACCACTGCACTGCCTTAAACCCTGAAACACCACCCCCAGTACGACCCCCTACACTGCCCGAACACCACTGCTCTGCCCTAAACCCTGAAACACCACCCCCTGCATGACCCCTACACTGCCGGAACACCACTGCACTGCCCTAAACCCTGAAACACCACCCCCAGCACGACCCCCTACACTGCCCGAACACCACTGCACTAAACCCTGAAACACCACCCCCAGCAAGACCACCTACACTGGCCGAACACCACTGCACTGCCCTAAACCCTGAAACACCACCCCTGCACGACCCCCTACAATGCCCAAACACCACTGCACTGCCCTAAACCCTGAAACACCACCCCCTGCACGACCCCCTACACTGCCCGAACACCACTGCACTGCCCTAAACCCTGAAACACCACCCCTCAGCACAACACCCTACACTGCCTGAACACCACTGCACTGCCCTAAACCCTGAAACACCACCCCCAGCACGACCCCCTACAATGCCCAAACACCACTGCACTGCCCTAAACCCTGAAACACCACCCCCTGCACGACCCCCTACACTGCCGGAACACCACTGCACTGCCCTAAACCCTGAAACACCACCCCCAGCACGACCCCCTACACTGCCCGAACACCACTGCACTGCCCTAAACCCTGAAACATCACCCCCAGCAAGACCCCCTACACTGCCTGAACACCACTGCCCTAAACCCTGAAACACCACCCCCAGCAAGACCCCCTACACTGCCCGAACACCACTGCACTGCCCTAAACCCTGAAACACCACCTCCAGCACAACCCCCTACACTGCCTGAACACCATTGCTCTGCCCTAAACCCTGAAACACTAGCCCCAGCACGACCCCCTACACTGCCCGAACAGCACTGCACTGCCCTAAACCCTGAAACACCACCCCCAGCACGACCCCTACACTGCCCGAACACCACTGCACTGCCCTAAACCCTGAAACACCAGCCCCAGCACGACCCCCTACACTGCCCGAACACCACTGCACTGCCCTAAACCATGAAACACCAGCCTCAGCACGACCCCCTACACTGCCCGAACACCACTGCACTGCCCTAAACCCTGAAACACCACCCCCTGCACGACCCCCTACACTGCCCGAACACTACTGCACTGCCTAAACCCTGAAACACCATCCCCAGCACGACCCCCTACACTGAACGAACACCACTGCACTGCCCTAAACCCTGAAACACTACCCCCAGCAAGACCCCCTACACTGCCCGAACACCACTGCACTGCCCTAAACCCTGAAACATCACCCCCAGCAAGACCCCCTACACTGCCCGAACACCACTGCCCTAAACCCTGAAACACCAGCCCCAGCACGACCCCCTACACTGCCAGAACACCACTGCACTGCCCTAAAGCGTGAAACACCAGCCTCAGCACGACCCCCTACACTGCCTGAACACCACTGCACTGCCCTAAACCCTGAAACACCACCCCCAGAACGACCCCCTACACTGCCTGAACACCACTGCACTGCCCTAAACCCTGAAACACCACCCCCAGCACGACCCCCTACACTGAACGAACACCACTGCACTGCCCTAAACCCTGAAACACTACCCCCAGCAAGACCCCCTACACTGCCCGAACACCACTGCACTGCCCTAAACCCTGAAACATCACCCCCAGCAGTCCCCCTCCACTACCCAAACACCACTGCACTACCCTAAATCACTACCCCCAGCACGACCCCCTGCACTACCCAAACACCACTGCACTACCCTAATCCCTAAAACACTACCCCCAGCACAACCCCCTACACTACCCAAACACCACTGCACTACCCTAAACCCTAAAACACTCCCCCAGCACGACTCCCTACACTACCCAAACACCACTGCACTACCCTAAACCCTAAATCTACCCCCAGCATGACCCCCTACACTACACAAAAACCACTGCACTACCCTAAACTCTAAAACACTACCCCCAGCACGACCCTCTTCACTACCTAAACACAACTGCACAATTTGTTACAGGCGTTGCAACGCAGGCCTGTGGTGCTCACTGGAAGTACCTGGTGGGCTAGTTGGGCCCCAGGGACCCTCAGGATTCAAGGTGACCTAATCCCCCAACTTAAAACGCTCCCCGGGGCGCGTTTGCACAGTGGTGAATGGAGGGGGCGGGGCCTCAGGTGACATGTGCGCAAACACGCCCTGTGGTGCGTTTTAAGTTAGGGAATTAATTCCCTTTGAATCCTGAGGGACCCTGGGGCCAACTAGCCCACCAGGTACCTTCAGTAAGCACAACAGAGTTGCGTTGCAGAGAGGTGAAAAAGGTGCGTGGCCTCGGAACGCCTCTCTGCAACTCAGCTCTGTGGTCCTAACTGTAGGTACCTGGGGGCTAGTTGGGCCCCAGGGACCCTCAGGATTCAAGGGGACTTAATCCCACAACTTAAAATGCGCCACGGGGTGCGTTTGCACACATGTCACCTCAGGCCCCACCTCCCTTCACCACTGTGCAAACGCGCCCTGTAGCGCGTTTTAAGAGTTAGTTTTAATCCCCCTGCCCTATTATGTACTAGGGACTTGCAGAGGAGGTCATGCTAATCACAGGGGTACCCCAACGCATAGTGTTCCCTAGTGTATGTAGGTGTTTTCACTGTATTCTAAGTGTCTTTTAGCATAGCACTGGCTCTGGTTAGTCAGCGTCAGTTACCACCAGTACCCGTCTGAAAAAGTTGTGAGCACAGGATGATTTTGCAACAAGGCCTCTTTCTGCTCCTCTGTTGGTTCTTTCTGCACATCTTTTGCTTCTTTCTGTGCGTTTTTTCTTCTTTCTTCACATGTCCTACCTCTGTAGGCATAGTTAGAAACTAGCATTTAAAAAACCTTTGAAATTCACTTAAAAATCATAGGTTTCAGGCACGTTATAGTTAGAAATTAGCATTTAAAAACCTTTGAAATTCACTGAAAAAAACATAGGTTTCAGACACGTTATAGTTAGAAATTAGCATTTAAAAACCTTTGAAATTCACTGAAAAAACCATAGGTTTTATTGACAGTTATACTTAGTTGGACATTTCACTCGTACAAAACCATAGAAATTCCCCCGTTATAGTTAGTTCAGCTAACTATAACTCGCGCCCCCGCAATGCACTGCTGATGACGTCACATATTACATCACTCATGACATGGTCAGTGACATCACTGATGACATCACTGATGACATCTCAAATGACATCACTGATGACATCATCCATGTGATAATTTCATGCATCTTCTCACACCCTAATATAACTTTTGATACACCCACTCTAAATTACAGACTGCCATTCTCAAAACCATAGACACCAAAAACTACATACCCACTCACTGATTCTTAGGTCTACACACACATCCACTCACTCACCCGTACAGTCACTCATACTTACAGTCACTCAGTACAGGACTATCATATGCACTCATACAGCTATATAAACACTCACCCACCGCCAATCATCCATAGAGGTACTCACACACCTAGTCAGTCATGCAAAAAATTAATCACACACCAATTTACTCACCTATACAGTTATACACACACCAGCTCACTTACTCATACAAATACTGGCACATTCTTACGCTCTTATACAATAACTGATACAAGCACACACGCATCCATACAGCCACTCTCACTATCACACACTCTCACTTATAGCCATTTAAATACTCTAACACACATATATACTGCCTTTTTCATATGTAGTTACTTGCACATGTACCACTGAGATATACATTCACTCACTAACACACCCATACACACACTCACCCACCCAAGCAGTCCATCACAGATGCACTCTTGAAATCATGCACCCAGTGAATCACCCACTCACACATCTATGTACAGAGTCACACACACCCCCACCCACACAAACACTCAGGCAGCCATACAGATACTCAGAGAACCAATCAATAACCCATATAGACACTCATGTAGCTATTCGCAAATCCATGCATCCACTTACACACCAACAAACAGACGGATACAGACATTCACACAGTTTAGTCACTAACCCATGCATTCAGTAAGATATGTTTAATCACTCACTTGTAGAGTCAGTCACTCACGTACTAAATCATCCATTCAGACACTTATACACCCACTCATTCTTCAATACGCCTTTCCCTATATATATTAAACATATTTAAACTTTACAGAAACACACAGTCACTGGATGATGTCATCAGTGATGTCATTTGAGATGTCATCAGTGATGTCATCAGTGATGTCACTGACCATGTCATGAGTGATGTAATATGTGACGTCATCAGCAGTGCATTATGGGCGCGAGTTATAGTTAGCTGAACTAACTATAACGGGGAATTTCTATGGTTTTGTACGAGTGAAATGTCCAACTAACTATAACTGTCACTAAAACCTATGGTTTTTTCAGTGAATATATATATATATATATATTATCTACTGGCGGTCGCCAGTAGATAGTTATAGTTAGGACCTATTTTCCATAGGAAATTCGCAACATTCTATTTGCAATAACGTTGGCGCCGGTTGACGAATCTTCGCGAAAGCTTCCAACTTGTTGGGGCGCTCCGGTCCGCTCCTATCCTGAAAGTCTCGGGTGATTCGTCAAGCGGGGGCTGAGAAAAAGGGGGGTCCCAAAACGTGTTTTCCCCATTCATTTTTCCATAGGAACCTTTAGTCGCAGCTACAGCCCGAACTGCTGAACGGAATTACACCAAATTTGGCAAAGAGGTAGCCCTTGGTTCAGTGTTGTGCCTTTTGCTTAAATGGTGTAAATCCGTTCAGTAGTTCCTGAGAAAATCAAAAGTAAAGTCACATATATATCTATGGCCGAGTAGGGTCCGCGTACCCTCCCGATCACGAGCTGCATGCTAATTGGCTGTCAAGTGGCTGTCAACACTCCAAATCAGGAAGTGTTGGCAGCCATTTTGTCCCTCGGTAGAACCGAGGACAGAAACAAGTGCGCAAAGCGCAAAAGGGGGCAGGGTAGAAACACCCTGACCTCTAGGTCTGCTCAGGGGTCCCACAAGGACCCCTGGGCAGAAAAGCATTTTTTTTTAAACGGCGGGATGCGCTTAGGGTGCGCGGATCCCGCCGATTAAAAAGAAAAAGCACAAGAAACAAGTGCGCAAACGCACAAAGGGGGCAGGGTAGAAACACCCTGACCCCTAGGTCTGCTCAGGGGGTCCCACAAGGACCCCTGGGCAGAAAAAGCATTAAATAAAAAAATCGGCAGGATGCGCTTAGGGTGCGCGGATCCCGCCGATAAAAAAAAATCGAAGTGTGGTCTCCGCGCTTCGATGCTAATTTGCCCCCGGGTGGCCCAAGTCCCGGGGGCATGCGGGGGTGGGTTTAGATTTTATGGGGGGCCTCTAAGGCCCCAAGCCCCGGGACCGCCACCCCCGGGGCTTTAAATAAAAATGGTGCGGGAGGGCTCTCCGCCCTCCCGCAGCCCCCGGGACCGCCACCTCCCCGGGGCTTCTTTTTTAATTTAATGACCTGTGTGGGGGCTCCAGTCCCCCACATGCCCCGGGGACCGCCACCTCCCTCGGCACTAACAAATTTAAAATGGGGGTCCGTTTTGGACCCCCAAAGCCCCGGGGACCACCACCTCCCCGGGCTTTGCAGATGTGGGGAGGGGGCCGCGCGGCCCCCCTCCTGGAGCCAGTGATGGCCCTGGGACCACCACCCCCCAGGGACAGCTCCTGCAGTGTCCCGGGGTGCCTACCCCCGGGACACTGTAGTTTGCTATGGCAGGACGGGAGCCTCGCGGCTCCCGTCCTGTCATAGCAAACTGCTTTGAATTTTGGAAGAGAGAGCAGGAAACCTGCTCTCTCTTCCCAAATTCAAGCAGATTGCTTTCCACACGGGGAGCTGCATCTTAGCAGCTCCCCATGTGGAAAAGCAATGCCGGCTCCCGAAGGACGCGGGGAGCCGGCGGGACCGTGGGGGGATTGGGGACCCCCCCACAGTCCCCAACGGAGAGGGCCAGCCCCAGGGGATGGGGTCCCCGGGGCAAGTAGTGGCCTGGGAGGGGGGCCACGCGGCCCCCCTCCACCCAAAAAAAAATAATAATTAAAAATAAAAATAAAAATAAAGGCCTGCCCCGGGGGATGGGGTCCCCGGGGCAAAAGGAGGCCTGAGGAGGGGGGCCGGAATCGGCCATGGGAGGGGGGTCACGCGGCCCCCTTCCCGTTTCATTTTTAAAAAAAAGAAAAAAAAGGGGTAAGGCCCTGGGGGATGGGGTCCCCAGGGCCCAAAAAAAGGAAAAAGGAAGGGGGGCCACACAGTCCCCCTTCAGGAAAAAAATAATAATAAAAAAAAAAACGATCGTGCCGCAGGCCTCGCCCCTTCCTTTACCACTCTGCAAACGCGCCCTGGCGTGTTTGCAGAGGGGAACGACTCCCTTGAATACTGGGGGTCCATGGGGCCAACTAGCCCACCAGGAACCTCCAGTATGCACCAGGGGCTGCGTTGCAGAGAGGTGTACAGAGGCCACGCCCCTTTTTACACCTCTCTGCAACGCAGCTCTGTGGCGCATTTTGGAGATACATGGTGGGCTAGTTGGACTCCAGGGACCCTCAGGATTCAAGGGGACTTAATCCCCCAACTTAAAACGCGCCACGGGGCGCGTTTGCACAGTGGTGAAGGGAGCGGGCGGGGCTTCATGTGACATGTGTGCAGACAGGCCCCGTGGCCCGTTTTAAGATAGGGAATTAAATCCCCTTCAATCCTGAGGGTCCCTGGGGGCCAACTAGCCCACCAGGTACATCCAGAAGGCACCACAGAGCTGCGTTGCAGAGAGGTGCAAAAAGGGGCGTGGCCTCTGAACACCTCTCTGCAACGCAGCTCTCTGGCGCATACTGGAGGTATCTGGTGGGCTACTTGGCCCCTAGGGACCCTCGGGATTGAGGAGGAATTCATTCTCCAACTTAAAACGCGCCACAGGGCGTGTTTGCAGACATGTCACCTCAGGCCCCACCCCCTTCCTTCACCATTGTGCAAATATTCCTCTAAAATCAGCCGAACTACGAATTCCAATTTACTCACCTGTTATCAGGAGAGACCTCAGTGCTGCATCTTTGAGCCCAGTACTGATCCTGAAAAGTAATTTTAACCGTACTTACCAGTAACTTGAATTTCCTTCCATAGGATATCATTGCCTGCTTTTTGCTGAAAAAGTTTCTGTGTCGACTTTTGAAACATACAAATATTCCTCTAAAATCAGCCGAACTACGAATTCCAATTTACTCACCTGTTATCAGGAGAGACCACAGTGCTGCATCTTTGAGCCCAGTACTGATCCTGAAAAGTAATTTTAACCGTACTTACCAGTAACGTGAATTTCCTTCCATAGGCTAACATTGACTGGTTTCACTTGGAAATTCTTGTAGTGTGGAGTTTTGGAACTTTATAATATTCCTCTAAAATCAGCCGAACTACGAATTACGATTTACTCACCTGTTATCAGGAAAGAACCCAGTGCTGCATCTTTTAGCCCAGCACTGACCCTGAAAAGTAATTCTAACCATATTTACCAGTAACTTGTATTTCCTTCCATAGGAATCCATTGTCTGGTTTTCAGCAGAAAAGTTTCAAAGTGTCGATTTTCACAAACTACAAATATTCCTTAATAATCGCCTGTATGACTTAAACGCATTCTTTCAACTGTTTACAGGAGATGCACCAGTGCTGGATCCAGGATCCACCACTTAGTAAGAAAAAGTAACGATAACACTACTTACCTGCTAAGTGAATTTCCTCCCATAGGATAACATTGGTGATTCTATGTGAAAAAGTTTCTAAGTGTCAACTTTTAAAATACAATAATATTCCTTAAAAATCACTACTGTAACCAAAACGCTTTTACTCAACTGCTTACAGGAGATGTCCCAGGACTGAATCTAGGATCCAGTCCTGTGGTTAGAAAAGTAATCCATAAAGTAACTAATTGCATTTAACTTGAAATTCACATTGAGCTCAATGTTGCATTGTGTTTGAAATTGTGTTGCCCATTGCAACAACTGTAACTACTGTACTTAAAAGTTTTTTTGCCTATTTGCAAAGTATTTAAACTAAAGTAATTCATTCTGAGAAAGTATATTTTGTAATGTAATGTATAATGTAATTACAATGTATTTAAAAAATAAAATATCTAAAAATAAATAGTTTAAAAAAATGTAGTAAATCAGTATCAAAAAAATAAATATAACAATTAATACATTTAAAAATTGTCATTTACAAAACCTTTGAAATTCACTGAAAAAAACATAGGTTTCAGGCACGTTATAGTTAGAAATTAGCATTTAAAAAACCTTACAAATTCACTGAAAAAACCATAGGTTTTAGGGACAGATATAGTTAGTTGGACATTGCACTCGTACAAAACCCGTGAAATTCCCCCGTTATAGTTAGTTCAGGTAATTATAACTCGCGCCCCCGCAATGCACTGCTGATGACGTCACATATTACATCACTCATGACATGGACAGTGACATCACTGATGACATCACTGATGACATCTCAAATGACATCACTGATGACATCATCCATGTGATAA
Source organism: Calotriton arnoldi (assembly GCA_963921515.1). Lineage (NCBI taxonomy): Eukaryota > Metazoa > Chordata > Amphibia > Caudata > Salamandridae > Calotriton > Calotriton arnoldi. Next base: position 1,382,194 of record CAWUFW010003332.1, read on the forward strand.
TTTGATGCATCTTCTCACACCCTAATATAACTGTTGATACACCCACTGTAAATTAAAGACTGCCATTGTCAAAACCATAGACACTCCAACACCAATTACTATATACACACTCACTGATTCTTAGGTCTACACACACACATCTACTCACTCACCCGTACAGTCACTCATACTTATAGTCACTCAGTACAGGACTATTATATGCACTCATACACCTATATAAACACTCACACACAGCCACTCATCCATAGAGGTACTCACACACCTAGTCAGTCATGCAAAAATTAAGCACACACCCATTTACTCACCTATACAGTTATACACACACCAGCTCACTTACTCATACAAATACTAGCACATTCTTACGCTCTTATACAATCTCTGATACAAGCACACACTCATCCATACAGTCACTCTCACAATCACACACTCTCGCTAATAGCTATTTATATACTCCAACACACATATATACTGCCTTTCACATATGTAGTTACTCACACATGTACCACTGGGACATACATTCACTCACTAACACACTCTTACACACACTTACCCACCCATACAGTCTATCACAGATGCACTCTTGAAACCATCCACCCAGTGAATCACCCACTCACACATCTATGCACAGAGTCGCACACACCCCACCCACACAAACACTCAGGCACCCATACAGATACTCAGACAACCAATCAATAACTCAAATAGACACTCATGTAGCTATTCACAAACCCATGCAGCCACTTACACAGCAACAGACAGACGGATACAGACATTCACCCAGGTTAGTCACTAACCCATGCATTCAGTAAGATACGTTTAATCACTCACTTATAGAGTTAGTCACGCATCTACTAAATCATCCATTCAGACACTTATACACCCACTCATTCTTCAATACGCCTTTTCCTATATATATTAAACATATTTAAACTTTACAGAAACACACAGTCACTGGATGATGTCATCAGTGATGTCATTTGAGATGTCATCAGTGATGTCATCAGTGATGTCACTGACCATGTCATGAGTGATGTAATATGTGACGTCATCAGCAGTGCATTGCGGGGCGCGAGTTATAGTTACCTGAACTAACTATAATGGGGGAATTTCACGGGTTTTGTACGAGTGCAATGTCCAACTAACTATAACTGTCCCTAAAACCTATGGTTTTTTCAGTGAATTTGTAAGGTTTTTTAAATGCTAATTTCTAACTATAACGAGCCTGAAACCTATGGTTTTTTCAGTGAATATATATATATATATATATATATATATATATATATATATATATATATATATATATATATATATATAATATATATATATATATATATATATATATATATATATATATATATAATGACCAGTTCCTTCTCCCAGGTAAGATAAAGGCTCGACACACTCCGGGGTCTTTCCAAAGCTTTATTTAAAAATTACACTTGTGTGCTGCTGGCAGTCCCTGAAACGCTTAGGCAGACGCGTTTCAGCCATTCTTGGCTTTCCTCAGTGCTGGTCTCACGGACTCCATAGTCTCTCTGGGGGTCAAGCAGAATGCAGTTGATAAGTTGACCGCTCCCAGTCAGATGGTATTCGACCCCTCCTCCAATTAAAGGTGTACCTGCATCACGAGAACATCCTCCCAGGCAGGTGCATGCTGGGTAATGTAGTCCAGATGGATGTCTGCACAGTGGCAGGGTCACTCCAAACACCATGTGAGGCCCCAAACTCGTTGGACCTGAGCTACAGTCCAGCTTGAGTGCCCAGTTGGATGAAACAAAGCCTCCTGCCGTCCCCTTACTTAGGCATTAGATATTGCCTCCTCTCTCCCCTTTGCAGCAAATACGACCAGGTGGTGTTACCAGCTGCTGGGGGGGCTCCGCGCCTTTGCATTCCAGTGCAAACGTCCAGGGTTGCTGGTCTTCCGCGGTGCTCCTAACCGAGAGGGTGTGCCACACGTCAGCGACCTGCTTGCTGACCATATATATATATTACCTACTGGCGGTCACCAGTAGATAGTTATAGTTAGGACCTATTTTCCATAGGAAAAGCATTTTTTGTTTTTCCAATAACTTTAGCGTCGTTTGATGAATCTTCGCAACATTTTCAAAACTAGTGGGGCGCTCCGGTCAGCTCCTGTCTTGAAAGTTTCAGGGTGATTCGCCAAGCGGGGGCCGAGAAAAAAAGGGGGTCCCAAAACGTGTTTTCTCCATGTTAATTTCCATAGGAAACTTTAGACACGGCTACAGCCCGAACTGCTGAACGGAATTACACCAAATTTGGCAAAAAGGTAGACCTTGGTTCAGAAAGAGTCCTTTTTGCTAAATGGTGTAAATCCGTTCAGTAGTTTTTGAGATATTAAAGGAAAAAAATCTTTATATATATAGGCGGGACCTAACTACACAAGCACAAGCTTGGCTCTAATTGGCTGCCAACACTTCAATCCAGGAAGTGTTGGCAGCCATCTTGGTGCAATGCTTTTTATGTCTCACCTAGCGACGCAGCGCATGCGCTGCCCGCTTGGCGAGATCTATTGTTGTCGATTTTTCTTCCGAAAAAGAACACTACCCCCAGCACGACCCCCTACACTACCCAAACACCACTGCACTACCCTAAAACACTACCCCCAGCATGACCCCCGACACTACCCAAACACCACTGCACTACCCTAAAACACTACCTCAGCACGACCCCCTACACTACCCCAACACCACTGCACTACCCTAAACCCTAAAACACTACCCCCAGCATGACCCACTACACTACCCAAACACCACTGCACTACCCTAAACCCTAAACACTACCCCCAGCACGACCCCCTACACTACCCAAACACCACTGCACTACCCTAAACCCTAAAACACTACCCCCAGCATGACCCCCTACACTACACAAACACCACTGCACTACCCTAAACCTTAAAACACTACCCCCAGCACGACCCCCTACACTACACAAACACCACTGCACTACCCTAAACCCTAAAACACTACCCCCAGCACGACCCCCTACACTACCCAAACACCACTGCACTACCATAAACCGTAAAACACTACCCCAGCATGACCCCCTACACTACCCAAACACCACTGCACTACTCTAAACCCTAAAACACTACCCCCAGCATGACCCCCTATACTACCAAAACACCACTTCACTACCCTAAACCCTAAATCTACCCCCAGCATGACCCCCTACACTACACAAACACCACTGCACTACCCTAAACCCTAAAACACTACCCCCAGCATGACCCCCTACACTACCCAAACACCACTGCACTACCCTAAACCCTAAAACACTACCCCAGCATGACCCCTACACTACCCAAACACCACTGCACTACCCTAAACCCTAAAACACGACCCCCTACCCTACACAAATACCACTGCATTACCCTAAAACACTACCCCCAGCACGTCCCCCTACACTACACAAACACCACTGCACTACCCTAAACCCTAAAACACTACCCCCTACTCTACACAAACACCACTGCACTACCCTAAACCCTAAAACACTAACCCCAGCACGACCCCCTACACTACCCAAACACCACTGCACTACCCTAAACCCTAAAACACTACCCCCAGCACGACCCTCTACACTATCCAAACACCACTGCACTACCCTGAACCCTAAAACACTACCCCCAGCACGACCCCCTACACTACCCAAACACCACTGCACTACCCTAAACCCTAAAATACTACCCCAAGCACGACCCCCTACACTACACAAACACCACTGCACTCCCCTAAACCCTAGAAAAGTAACCCCCACCCCATGCCCAATCCCCCTTACCTCTCACTCCTCGTGGTTCCTCTCTCCTCGTGATTCCTGCTTCACGTCATCTCTGAGGGGCGGTGCACGTCGTTGTGAGGAAACAGTACAGCCTCTGTTTCCTTACAACGACGTGGAACGTCTATATTTTTTTAGAGCGCATGGTCATTTACCATACATACCTTTACAACGAAATTCGTTGTAAAGGCATGCGTGGTAAATGACCATGCGTTCTAAAAAAATGCGTAGTAATGACTTTGGGATGTACAACGCATGCGTGGTAATGCATGCGTTGTAATGGTATCGCAAAGTAAAAAAGTCGGCTGTTTACCGATCGAAGCTGGCCCCTGTTCTTCAGTGAGTCGTTTATTTGATAAATTAGGAGGAAGGAATGTGTTTTTTTTACCGAAAAGTGCATTCCCGGCTGTTGTATTGTGAAAGTGTCTACGTGGCCTGGTTTCACTTCCGGTGAGAGAGTGGAAGAGTCTGTTTGGATCTAAAGGAGTTCTGTTGTTGGACGGGGCCGGCGCAACACGTCATCAGAAAACACAGCTAATGGAAAGCGTCCTCCCCGAAGTGTGGAGCAGTGCCATGAGAGGTCAACGAGTGTGCGTCCCACCGCAGTATGACCGTACCGCGTGACACATGTGCCGCCTCCAGGGTATGGGAGGCAGAAGCGGCATCCATCGCAGGTCCTCTTGAAGACCGTTGTTGCACTAATTCTACATTTTGGAACTAGGGCATTTTAACCTTGTTGTTCCTGCCAGATACAAAGAGAAGATCCTGTGTTATTCAGTGCCCTCGTTACCTTTTTTGTGGGTAGTGGTGCTTGTCACTTTGCTGCCCGCCGGTGCACACGACTGGGCTCCCACCTCGTGTGCCATCTGCAGGGCCTCTGCCCTCGGATCACTGGTTTCGGTTTCTGGAGTGGCAACATAAACAGTTGCTCCCAAAGGACTAGCCTGAACACTTAGGTGAATATCCCCTGCACCAGCATTCCGCGGAAATTCTTTCCTAGCTCGCCCACGTCGACGAGGACATCATAATAGCACGGCTCCGCTCGTGACACCGTATGATGTCATCGGAGCCATAAGAGGACCTCGTTGGTGTGCTGACGTCAGTTCCACCCATTTTTTCCGTGCCACCGAGGCAAACAGGCAGACCAACACATTTTCACATGTATACATAGTATACTAAATATATATATATATATACAAATACAAACAGATCAAGCATTTCTCACTATTAAAACATAAGCATGATTAAGACATATTAAAAACATTCATGCCAAACAGTAAAAGCATCTTTTTGGTAGAAACAGGTGGACAACGGGGAGGTGGGTGGGACAGTGAGGATTCCACAGGCAGATACTGTATCCACCAGAAAAAGCGATACCAAAGGTAAGTAACTTGTTCTTCTGATGGATACTTCAGCCTGTGGATTCCTCACCTTTTGAATAGAATCCCCAAGCCGTACCTCACTCGGAGGAGAGTGTCCACCTGACTAGACCAAAAAATCTTGCAGAACAGATCGAGCAAAATGGCCATCCCTCCTAACCTCCGAATCCAATAATAATCGAATAATTTTTCGTCGAAATTATATTGAAAATAATACTTTAAAAATACTTTTATTAATAAATTTAGACAAACACTTAAAGGAAAACTTTTATTTATAATTAATTTAAAGATATTTCATACTTTACAAATTACGCCGAAGTCGCGACCCCAGCGCGACTTTTCAAAATGGCTACCGGAATGCGTGCAGCCATCGTGTAGGGTGCGCGAAGGGTGCACGACTTCTGTATAATATTAAAAAAGAATGAATATAGTTTTCCTAACTAAAAATTATTCACAATTTTTTTTAAATATATATATATACGAGTCCACTTGCAGGGTCCATACAGGACAAGATTTGTGTGCTATCCGGACCACATTTCCCACAATGCACAGTCTCATTCGAGCTTCCCATTGGTGGGTGTGCAATATGAAAATGGCGAAGTGGGTTCAGCGTTTGCACACACTGTCTCCGTTCAAGCCTCTGAAGAGAAGCATATGGAGCTTCGAAACGCGTCAGGCATTTCCATTACGGAGCAGCTTCTACAAGCGGATCCTCGTCCCTACCTATCATAAACAAAGCTGCTGATCGAGTGCTACTCAACAGGTGGACAACCTTTGGAGCAGAATGTAATACGCGGCCGTCCTGCCGCGGAGTGTGCACCACCCCGTAATGTTATGGGGGCCACCCGACATGGTAACTATCATGTCGGCTATGTGGACCAGCAGCCGCAAACAGGATTGAGAACGAGTCCACTTGCAGGGTCCATACAGGACAAGATTTGTGTGCTATCCGGACCACATTTCCCACAATGCACAGTCTCATTCGAGCTTCCCATTGGTGGGTGTGCAATATGAAAATGGCGAAGTGGGTTCAGCGTTTGCACACACTGTCTCCGTTCAAGCCTCTGAAGAGAAGCATATGGAGCTTCGAAACGCGTCAGGCATTTCCATTACGGAGCAGCTTCTACAAGCGGATCCTCGTCCCTACCTATCATAAACAAAGCTGCTGATCGAGTGCTACTCACCAGGTGGACAACCTTTGGAGCAGAATGTAATACGCGGCCGTCCTGCCGCGGAGTGTGCACCACCCCGTAATGTTATGGGGGCCACCCGACATGGTAACTATCATGTCGGCTATGTGGACCAGCAGCCGCAAACAGGATTGAGAACGAGTCCACTTGCAGGGTCCATACAGGACAAGATTTGTGTGCTATCCGGACCACATTTCCCACAATGCACAGTCTCATTCGAGCTTCCCATTGGTGGGTGTGCAATATGAAAATGGCGAAGTGGGTTCAGCGTTTGCACACACTGTCTCCGTTCAAGCCTCTGAAGAGAAGCATATGGAGCTTCGAAACGCGTCAGGCATTTCCATTACGGAGCAGCTTCTACAAGCGGATCCTCGTCCCTACCTATCATAAACAAAGCTGCTGATCGAGTGCTACTCACCAGGTGGACAACCTTTGGAGCAGAATATATGTATATATATATAGAAAATAAAAAAACATAGGATTGAGGTACATTAGACTTACAAATTTTCATTTAAAAACCTTTGAAATTCACTGAAAAAACCATAGGTTTCAGGCACGTTATAGTTAGAAATTAGCATTTAAAAACCATAGAAATTCATTGAAAAAACCATAGGTTTCAGGCACGTTATAGTTAGAAATTAGCATTTAAAAACCATAGAAATTCACTGAAAAACCATAGGTTTCAGGAACGTTCTAGTTTGTTGGACATTTCACTCGTGCAAAACCATAGAAATATGTGACGTCATCAGCAGTGCATTGCGGGGGCGCGAGTTATAGTTAGCTGAACTAACTATAACGCCGGAATTTCTATGGTTTTGTACGAGTGAAATTTCCAACTAACTATAATGTTCCTGAAACCTATGGTTCTTTCAGTGAATTTCTATGGTTTTTTAAATGCTAATTTCTAACTATAACGTGCCTGAAACCTATGGTTTTTTCAGTGAATTTCTATGGTTTTTTAAATGCTAATTTCTAACTATAACGTGCCTGAAACCTATGGTTTTTTCAGTGAATATATATATATATATATATATATATTCCAGAGGCAGTGAACAAATCTGCACCTATTCAGCATGGTTAATTATCTTTATTTTTTAAATTAAATATAAACTTATCAATTATGTAATGGATGAAAAAAGTGTAAAAACAAAATGTAAAGGAATCCAATCCTCACACAAAAAATGACATAGAAGAGTTGAAAGCTAGAAGGGAAAATTAAATAGTTACAGTAAATGATGAATGACTCCCTGTTACAAATTGGGTTGTTGGTTGACTAGGGTATGAGCCCTGGTCAAGCAGCAGCCACAATCCTAGTCGGGGTAAGAAACAGTCAAACTCTAAATTAACATGTGCTCACCCTCTGGTACCTTGGCACAGAGCAGTCAGACTAAACATAGAGGCATTGTGTAAAGCATTTGCGCAACACTTCAAACAGTAAAACAGTGAAAACGCCACACAAAAGGATCCCGTGCCAGCTACAGGGACCTAGTTAGGCCCGCAGAACAAATTACCTTAAATCCTGGTTGCGGAGGGATGTGTGGATCCGTGTCGAAGATGTGTCACGCAGCAGAGGCGAAGTGTCGGTTCCGAGATGCGACGAGGCTGCGGTGCGAGGTCTTGTTGAATCGACGTCGAGGATCCTGTCAACAGAGCTTGCAATTCGAGTCCAGTGTCGAGGATGCAAGGCTCAACAGAGGCGATGCTTCTATTCTGATGAGTGGTGAAACTGCAATGCAGAGTTGTCATCATCGTTGAAGCTGCCGTTGACGAGGAATGCGAGCAGCTTGCACCAGGAAAAACGTAGCATAGTGGTGGTTTCAAAGGTGATGTGTCGGTCCCAAGATGCGGGAGGCGGCAACAATGCGATCTTTTGCGACGGGTTCAATCCATGAAACAGCGGTGATGCGCTGGTTCTGCTCCGCGATGCGCCGCTCAGATGAGGAGATGCACCGGTTCTGCTCAGGGAAGCAGAGAAGATGGGTCCATTCTGCTGGCAAGCACCTTAGGCCCACTTCCAAGAGTCCAGGATTGGGGAGGCACCACTAGGCAGGGCAAACTCACAGATGGCAAAGCCCAGGTGCAGGAGTTGGAGGTCTTTTATTTCCTTGAGACATCAGATCAGGAGGCCATGCAACTAACCTTTGGAGTCACTCTGGGTTCTGGGGTCAAATGATGTAGGCCCAGTCCTTCTCACCCAGGCAGGAGGGCAGCAGGCCAGCAGGTCAGCACAGCAAAGCAAAACAAAGCAGAGCAGGAGTCCAGAAGAGCAGCAGTTTCAGCAGAGTGGCAGTCCTTCAGCAGCACAGCAGTCCTTCTTCCTGGCAGAGTATCCACACGTCCAGAAGTGTACTCAAGTGGTAGTGTCTGAGGTCTAGAACTTATATCCAGTGGTGCTTTTGAAGTGGGGGAGACTTCAAAGACAGGTCTTTTAAGTGGAGGGAGGTCCTGCCCTTCCTGCCGTGGCTCCAGACTCACTACAGAGGATATGTAGCCCTTTGTGTTGGGACAGGACACAGCCTATTCAGGTGTAAGTGAGGCTGGGTCCGGCTCCCCCCTCCCATCTTGCCAGGATGGCTCATCAAGTCACACCTAAGCTCCAAGTGTGTGTGGCGGTCTAGGAGGAATACACAAAGCCCAGTTGTCACCCACCCCAGACAGAGACAAGCAGCAAGCACCAAATGGCTAAATTAAGAAAATGTTAACTTTCTAAAAGCTGCATTTTTGATTATTGCAGTTTCAAATCTGACTTCAAAATATGTTTGGATTTTAAAATATGATTCCAGAGACACCAAATTTGAAAGGTTCATCTCTTCCCAATTGGACATTACATTTATAAAATAGAATAAGGTGATCCCAATGTTATCCTATGAGAGATAGAGCTTTCAGTAGTGAAAACGAATTTGAGAGTTTTTCACTACCAGGACATGTAAAACTTTAAAGTACATTTCCCACCTTTTAAATACATCCTTGCCCTCTGGGTTCTCCAGGGCCTACCTCATTGGTGACGTATATGTATAAAAAGGAAGTTTGAGCCTGGCAAAAGGTTTATTTTGCCAGGTCGACATGGCAGTGTAAACTGCACACATAGGCTGCAGGCCCACTCGTAGTATTTAATTTACAGGCCCGGGGCACATGGAGTGCACTTCACTAGGGACTTACAAGCAAATTAAATTTGTCAATTGGGGATAAGTCAATATTACCATTTTCAGGGAGAGAGCACAAGCATTTTAGCACTGGGTAGCAGAGGTAAAGTGTGCAGAGTCCTAAAACCAGCAAAAACGAGGTCAGAAAAGTGAAAGTGGAAGGCAAACAGTTGGAGAAAAGACCACCTTAAGATTGTCAGGTCTAACACTATAGCCTTATAGCCCGCAGTAAAGGCCCGCTCCAGCATTAAAGGCCCAAGCCGAATGTGAGGGCCTTAAACAAGGGAGCGGGACTTTAATGGCAGTATAGCCCAGCTACGGAGGGCTATAAGGCTATTAGAACATTCAGCCACTGGCGAGCAGAATGTTCTAACAAATAAATCGAAGGCCTCACGGAGCCAGAGGGGATTAAATTGAAATTCCCTCAGACTTCGTGTTGCCTTTGTTCACAGCAACAGCTATGAACGACAACATTGGTTTCAATGGAGCTCCCATTATTGCAATATTTTAATCCCACTTAAAATGAATCATGAGCAGAAGCTATTTAAAAAGTAAGATTGCTGGCTGTCTAAAACATTTATTGTGGGAAGGGCAGTAGGACCCTACAGCCCCACTGTCCGCAGGTCATCTCGATGTACATGGACACCACTTTTGGTGGAAAGGGGGAATGGAAACAACAGGACACTAGGAAAAGGGACGAAGAGGAGGCAAGTGCATGGGCAGAGGCAAGCCTCTCTATTAGGAGCCACTTATTGTAACAGTGCTAGTGAATAGAAATAAAGAATCCTTTCTTGCCATCAGCCTGATTGCTATGGCAACATGTACTCAGGTCAGAAGAAGCGATAAAGGAGATAACGGCTTTGCATGTGCCAACGCCACTTTACTGGGTGGAAAAATTAAGAAAATATGGCCTCACCGGCCCCCCCCCCCCCCCAGCACATCAAGCATTCACTCCTGTCACTGCCTTATGGCTGAGAAGGGTGATTATGGTACTCGAGTGTGCTGTCTCACCGAAGGGAACAGTCTGTAAGCCCAAGCTCCGCCCAGAGTCAAGCATCATAAGCTAACATAGAAGAAGGCCATTTGGAGGATCAGGCCAGTTGTACAGTGTCCTAGTGCTGAACATTTGGTGCACTGCATGAAGAAACTCTGAGACCAACAGCAATACTGTGAACTGGAGGAAAGAACATGTGCAATACATACTAGAACAGATGATTAACACAGACAATAAAGGACTGCCACTCTGAGTGCATCAGAGAGCAGTCATCACTAAGGGGTAACTGTTCCTATGAGACAGGAGACAACCTATTCTGGTTGAGCAGCTAAAGATACTAAAGTGTGGTCTCGTTTTGCAAACGCGGTTGGATCTAGATGAAGGTGAGGGAATTTCTCCTTTTAGAAATAATGCCCTCACACACCCTTGCGAGTGTCATGCTTCATCATCGGGCGTTTGCTCCTCGTGGGGGTGGCGCTGCTGTCCCCCACGGGTGTTTGCAAACTGAGACCACACTTTGGTATCTTTAGCTGCTCAACCAGAATAGGTTGTCTCCTGTCTCATAGGAACAGTTACCCTTTAGGGATGACTACGTGATTCCTTGGGAGCATTGGTACTGGACCTTTTCATTTCCAATTAGCTCCCTGTCCCCAGTCTACATTGTGTTGTGCATCAGAGAGCAATCACAAAGTAAAAGTTGACACTAAGCTGGTCATACAACAGCTCACAGACACTGCTCTACAACTCTTGAAGTGCACAAATAGCAGAGAACAATAAGAGAGGTCACCAATGCCTCTGAAAAGAAAATCATGTCCACAAAAAAAGGAATGTCCAGTCCTATCTGCCGCTACCCGCGTTATTATTGACTTTGCAGACTCACCAACTCAGGAACCTAGAATGGAAAAGTTGCATTACCGATTTTAGTATGATTTGTGTGACACATTAAAAAACTACACATATGACTAGGCCATTGATCTCTTTCTCAGCCCAGTAGGAGACAATGTCGAAGGTCTTGTAACATTCACACCTAACTCAATTAGAATACAAAGGCCTGCAGATGTGCCTAAATGAGAAGTTTGACCTGGATTGCATGTTCACTACCAGATGCCAAGGAGCTGATGAGTCCATGGAAGATTTTGCCACAAGGTCACAGAAGTTAATATCTTACTGTAAATTGGACAAATTCAACCAAGAAGGTATACACATGCATGTCATTTAAGGAATGCTACTTGATAGCTATTTCCTTCTATGTTATAGGAAATATCACCATATTGGCAAAAATGTTTCACATGTGACCAGAACTGAGGCACGAGTGGTAATTCACACAGCCAACATGGAGGCAGGAATAAACAGAATGATTGAAAATGGACACAGGATGACATCTGAGGAAAACCCAGATATAAGAAGCCGCCTACAATGGCCTGAGGCAAGACGTGGCCTCAAAATCCTCATGCAGGAGCCAACCCTGAAGTTGGGCAGAAGTGTTGTAACTGCAACAAAGTAAACCATTTTGTAAGTGAATCTTGTGCGAGCACTAGTGGGCGTTCAAAGTTTGAAGCAAAGCATCCTGAGGTGAGGATATCAACAGACTGGACATGCTAGACAGACGGACACACAAAGTCATGCCTCGGCTATGTAACCGTCCCAGACAGAGGAGACAGGAAGAGTCTCTACCTGATGTCGGAAGTCTCTACATCAGACATCAGACAGAGCAGGTTCATGCACTAAACACAAAGGAAATTAGAAAGAAAATGCATCCATTGCACTGTGAGTGGGGCAACACATTGCTACGTTTGTGATAAATAGTGGTGTCACTTGCAATAAGAAAAATATAACAAGATATCAGTGCATCTGAAGCTGTCACCATCTGACGTTGATGTGCTTCAGTGAGGAGCAAAGCACCAGTCACAAACCTTGGAATGCCCTAAGAGCCTTTCATGTATGACCTCACATCACCAAGAGGAGAGTCATCAGCTCAGATGAGAGGTACATGCACTGTGCCTTCTCAGAAAGTTTGCAACACAACTCAACTCATGAGGCTTATTGCCATGGGTTACAACATGTCAAACCAACACCAGACATTGCGTAAACATTTAGCTCTATTCCAATGATAAAGGAAGCTCAAAGTCACACTCCAGATAGATGAAACAGTTCACCTACTGGCCCAAACTCACCAAGGGAGAGCCTGTCAGGCTACACCAGCAAATAAACGAAGAACTTTAAAAGTCTGCTGGTTCAAAACCTAATTTATCTAGCCATTGGTCCTACCTCATGGATATCACTTACTCTCTGTGCACAAGCAAAACTGAAAATATACATCTACATTGACATGAGGATAATAAACAAACTCATCAAATCAGAGTGGCATCCAGAACCACGTTTAACCCAACATGATCATCTGCCTAAATGGAGCCTGTTTTCTGTAAATTAAGCCTCCACAAGGGGTAGCATAAGCTACATTCCCATCACATTACCACATTCTCAACACACGTGATTCTTTAGAAAGTAGTGTCTCCATTTTGGACTGTTGACAGCGTCGGAAACCTTCCAGGAAACTATGTGTTGTCCATCTTGAAGCAGCTGGCTTGACTCTAAACATAGACATGTGTGAGCTAGAAATGGAAGAGCTCACATTTAATGGCCACATCTTCTTTCTCAAGGGAATGCAGCCTCACCCAGCCACAGTCATGGCATTCAAAGAGGTGCCCTCCATACATGATGTGACTGACCTGAGAACCTTCCTAGGCATAGCAAGTGACTGGCACGGGTACATAAATGAATTTGCCAGAGTGAGCACTCCCCTTAGAGAGCTCTCCAAACAAGGATAACCCTTCACTTGGTCAAGGGAATGTGCCAAGGTGCCAAAAAAACAGCACATTCATTAAATTATACCTTGATATGAATTCTACTTTCCCCTGAGAAGCCTGCGCAAATAAAAGGCTAGCTATATACAGTAGTGAGATTCTTTCTAGTGAGAAGACAACACAAAGCTCATTCTTGAAACAACTCAATATACAACTCCTAATATATATTTTACCACTCCAAAGCGCTTTATAGAAAAGGTGTTATCATCACTCAATATATTAACCTCAGAAGGCTGAATCTGGTTTGCTGGGAATCGAACTTATAACCTGCAACTTTTACACCAAACACAGGACAAGTATGAATTCACTTAGCCATTTAACCGACTTACAAAAGAAAACAATTGCGTTTTTATTCAGTAAGCAGGTATTGAAAGCCCAGAAAAATGCCGTTATTTAAGCGTGCTGGGCTGAGCTATGTCCACATTATTATATCCTGCTAGAAAGAACACCGACCATATATTCTTACAAATCTTGCTTATTTGTACCAGTCAAACTTATCAAAATGAGGCTTGAACTCCACTCGAACTGAGAATACCAAGGAACTAGCAGTACTACATTCTTCCTGAATTTCCTTTTGAAATAAGTAAATAAAACTATAAAAGCAACTGGGAAATCAGGCTTGAAGCAAAGGGTAAAAAATCGAGTTTATAGATTGTGAAAAAGAGCTACAGACTAGATGAAAACTTACTCACACTAAAGCTTCTCAGAAGCAGTAAATAAATGACCTAGTACGGGGAGATTAGCCACTGGTGGGGGTTGTAAAAAGGTGGTACATTCAGACATGGAATAGATAGCGAGGATTAGTGTGAATTTAATGTGACCTGGCCCTTCTGGAATATACACTTAAAACACTGAGGGCCTTATTTATGAGCCCTTTACGCCGCCGTTGCATCACTGCGCAATACTTACAAAGTGACGCATCTAGGCGGAGGCGTCACTTTGTAAACCCCTGCGCTACATTATACCTGCGTCAGGTATAATGTATGCAGGGTGGGCATTCCCCCTGCAAAAAAGGCTCGTAGTAGTGGTGCAGTGAATTCTGTGGGATTTCACGACGCCACTTCTAAGACGCCACTGCGTCAAATTCTTATGCCTGCTTTACAGCAGGCGTAAGGAGTGATGCAGGCTCTTTCACATGGGGCTTGCCCCATGTGAAAGGACACATTGCTGGAGTTGCATCTGTTTTCAGACACACCCAAGCAATGCACCACTTTTCCGCCCACAGATACGTTGGGAATACTGATGTATCTGTAAATCCTTGTGACATGAAGCGCCATACAGTAAATACGGCGCATCCATGGTGTCGCAAGAAGGGCGCACTGAAAAGTGTTGCGTTGTTGTTTTCACGCAGCGATGCAGCACTTTTCATAAAAGAGGCCCTAAAATTCAACTTTTGGGGAATTTACCAAGAGGATTCTTAACATCACAAGGCAGAAAGATTGAAACAAATAGATTTAAATTCTGCTGAGGGACAAACCAGAGAGGACAGAAGAATCTGTATACATTTTCTACTGTCTTTTTCCAGTGATACTATGAACCTTCAAAGATAAGCAATGTCATCAGACACCTGGCTGCAGAAGGTGGTGTGCTGCAAGCACTGTTGTGTTCTGCAGCGTCCTTTTTCTTGGTATGTCTTGGACTAGAGCTCTATGTCTGTATTGATTGCACTACTGAATACAGACCCCCAAAATACCTAGTAGAAGAATTTTGAGGGACAAAATATTGGAAGGTTAGTGCCTATAGTTAAGTATAGATTTGCTATTCCTAACTCCACATCTATGTACCTTGAATATATATGTACCGTGTAGGTACATACATAGAGATAGGTATAGAAAATCTAGATATATTTACCTGACCATTAAAAAAAAAAAAAATGTTGCCCTATATATTGTTTCCTATCGATATTCTGGTGTTGATATTCATGGTGCACACCATCTGTGTCATTGCATGTTCTTGATCCTGCCAATGTGCATGTTTATTATTATTATTTATTATTATTATTATTATTATTAGCAGGATGACCTCCCAACTCTAGGTGGGTAGCCTGTCACATGTGTAATTTAAAGACACTACACTTTCTAAATGTCTGCCTGGTCCCAGACCTTCATCTAAGCACACTGGCCTATACACTACACTTGCCCTGCTCGTACGTTTGAATCAGGCAGCTTAAGGTCAGTCCCATATGATGCTGGACCTGGGTCCCAAAGCGAGCTGTAATATGTTTACAGCCAACCATGAAACGCGGTTCTGAAGAACTATAACATCTAGGTACTATGGGAGACGCTGAAGTCTTGGAATATTTTGTCAGTTGCCATTTACAATTGCTTAACAAATGTGCATGTAGCCAAGATATTTGGATGATTGGGCCAGTTATATACTGATTTCTGCACAGCAACATCTTTGTGACCTGACAGCAAACCTCTATCCCAGCATTCACATCCATATGATGTCTCCTATATTTTAGTGAGCCTCTTTCCCACAAAGGGAAAGGGACAGTTATCAAAAAAATAAAATGAAAAAATAAAATAGACATTCTGCTGATGGCATCCAGGGGGAGGCAGGCAGTGGTCCTGTAGATCACTGCTTGCTCTATGTTGACCTCAACTGTGATTCACTGAGTGGAAGCTGTCTATCATGGACAGCTTCCACTGTGGAAATCCATACCACCTGCTATGACAGGTAGGTAATCTGTCAATAATTTGCAATTGCAATTGTGGTTGCAAACCATTGTTACATTGTATTGTGATTTGTCAACCGCATATCTCCACACATTACAACCGGAGAAAAGACCCCATAAACAGACCTATCACTTCTAGTTTGACCACAAACACAGCTTCCTCTTCTTTTTCTGGGGACACTCGAAAGATTTTGAATTGGCAACAAATCCAATTTCAAGAAACCAGGCAACATGGACACACAAAAAGGGGGAAAAGGAGAACAGAGAGGAGAATAGACAGGAGGAGACAGAGAGCTGGCTCTCAGAAGGTTGGAAGCAAACTGGATTATCAAACGTAGGGCAGTGGGAAATGTCTATATATAACACAATGACCTTATCATATATATATATCTATATATCTATATATATATAAAAATATAGATATGGATATATATCATGTATTTATATGTAGATTTCTTTTGCTCTACTATGCAAACTTCCTTAAATGCAATCACCTTTTATGTTGTATATCTATTTATGGGATATGTACTTAATGGGCATCATAGTAGATGAGTTAACTGCTCTAATACCTATAGGGTGAGACCTGTACTGATTATTAGGAAGAATCCAACAGTCCAATAGGCCACAGTAGAGATCTCCTAGAAGAAACTTGTACTCTGGCACCTATATCGTCTTACTTCATCTATTTTTGTTAGAGGAATAAGAAAAACATTTTGCAGTCACATGCCTTGAAAAAGTCTGTATGAAACACATGTCAATTGACGATCATGTACTTGGTTGGAAGGGTGTAAACAAAATAAAGATGACAGAAATATATAACATGACTTTCGACTTATGGACTGACTTTTCTGGTTATTTGTCCTCAAACAATGTTGTCTAAACTAATTGTTGGAGTGCTCCAGCATATTGTATTATGATTTAGTGGTTTGTTATGCTTTGGAGTAACACCATCATTGCCCTTACAGGTAGCAGGGGAGTATATTGTGGTAGCACCGGTCTTTGAACACTTATTCTTTCTGTAGACTTTCTACCCTGACTAGTTGAGTACTGTGCAACATCTTTTAGTTATTGTCACAGCTACCTATCTGTATTTAAAATATACATTGTATTGTGAATCAGAGGAGTGTAGTGCCCTTTGATTCTCCTTACACTTTCCAATTCGCCCAGAGTGACAAAGTATAGTTTGCAGGTTGGAAAGACAGTTTAAACCAGTAAAAGCCTTTTGTTCATCTCAACTTTCTTTTTTTGCAGTCACAAATCCTGTGATCTAGTGAATCACTGGCTTTTCAACTACGAAACAATTTTCTTATTGGCCTCATTGTTCTGTAAAATGCACTGCTTGGCCCCATATTTTACCCGTAAGGTTCTTGGTGGAAGTACTTACCACCCAACTCACTTAGTGCAGAGTATGGGCTGATATGAAAAGATTTTCAAGGTTGGTTTTAATTCCCAGTCCAGTCCTGTTACAGGCCAATGAACAATGAAGATGCAAACTACATTCTGTAAGCCAGGTTCGGCATGAGGACTCAGTTGCAAACCCTCTGAAGATCCCCAGGATCTGCTGACAACAGCCAGCAATTCAAAAACGGTATGATGCCCCTGCAGCTGAGTGTCTGTGAACCTGTACATTGACAGTACTGCCATGCAGAAGCGAAGGGATTCTTGATGAGCCCCCCCCCCCAGACCACAGAGCCCCACTCTCGGTCTACAGTACCCTTACACATACAAGGCTTGGGTCTGGTGGTTTAGTGGACTAATGCGCCCACAGTAGGGGACTGTGTTTGACCTCATGGTCACAGCTTCAAATCCAGGTGTGTCCATTCAGCCTTTTTATCCTTCTGAGGTTGATAAAATGAGTACCATTGAGTTGGATAACAATAAAACATCTGTAATTCAGCGCCAAGATACCCTACTGGGTGAACGTGCGCTTACAAATACACATGTTAAGTTATGTTATGTTGAGGCTTCAGCAGGCATCCATGATGGGTGTGCTGAGTTGCCCCTGAGTTCCCTCGGCCCTGAGTCCACCATGGCTTCATTCTCATTGCACTGTTTATCTCAGTAATAGGCTTTGTTTTTTACTCTATCATCATACTTTGCTCTTAGTGCTTTCATCTGAGACCTTGCTTGGAGATGGGGTAGTTTGGTGGAATCTCATTATGAGCTCTATCATAACATACATTTTATTGATCCTATGCACCTCTGTTCGCTTCTTTTCCCCTTTCTCTCACTTTCCACATCTATGCTTTAAAGCCTATGTACTCTCATATTTATTACCACCTACCACCTATGGTCACAGCTTCCACTTTTCACAGGTTTATTTATATACTTATTTCCTCCCTTCTCTCCTCAGTCCCTCTTTCTCCAGGGTGCTGAGGCAGCTCCAAGTGGCAGCTCCAAGTGGCAGCTCCAAGTGGCAGAAATCCAAGATGGCTCAGTAAGTTTATGGTCACTTATAAGATTTCCTGTGATCTGCAGGTCATAACTTTAAATCCCAGTGGGACCAACTCAGTATTGCATCCTTCTGAGGTTGGTCAATTAAGTACCAATGGATTGCGTAATCCTAACATTTGTCATTTAAAACGCATAAATGCGATATGAAGGTCTATATTATAGCAAGTTATTATTAATATAATTTTGATGCTATACTGAATTCTATAAACAGTGCGGGGACACACTAGCTAGTGTAACCATGCGCTTTACAAACTTGTTTATTATTATTATTATTATTATTATAAATAAATATGGTCTTCCTAAGAGGTACACACACTATCGTTGCACACATCAGCTGTAAGTATATTTTTCCATGTTGATATTTTCATGCTGCCAACCCATTACTTGATTCTTAAATGAATGTAACAAGAAGTGACGGCATATTTGGCTTAATTGCCTTCCTGCTTTTGTAGAGCCTTTTAAAGGATTTCAGAAATCCCTACTCACAGATTTATGAAGCGCCAGAGAAAACATATTGTTAAATGGGAAGTTGATAGATTACTTTATGTTGTACAGATGGTGCATGTGTCTTACTTTATGAAAGCTGTTTGAAGTTATACACTGCTCGTCTTATTGTTCATGCTGGCAAGCAAAGCGAATGTATTTCTCTGAATAAAATGAGTCAGTCCAGTGCCATTTTTATCGTCTCTTTATGTTCTCCATTCCAGATAATGTTTTTCGAAAAAAGGTCTGATTTATTTTCCTCTAGGACAGATATAAAGATGTGTCATCATTTTGTATACCTCCACCACCGGATTCCAAATGTGTCAAAAGTTCATGTGCATAAAGAAACATATTTTTACGTTTAAAATTCCTGTTTGTGTCTTTTGCTTAGGTCTGGCCACCTAGAGCATTTCACCTTGCCCAGAACTCTTGTAATCAATACTAAATTTAAATATTGTTGGCATGTAGATTTACGCTTCATGCGCTGGGGCCCGATTCACAGAACTAATCTGAGACAAAATCCTAAACTTACTACTTTTGGTATTCACAGAATGCACTTACTACTTTTGGTATTCACAGAATGGATTTACGACTACTAACTTTACGTCCACACTCGGGCCGGAATTTCCACACTCGGAGCGGAGTTCCCGCACCCGGAGCGGAATCTCCACCACCGGGCCGGAAACTCCACCTCCGAGCCGGAATCTCCACCTCCGGGCCGGAATCTCCACCTCCCGGCCGGAATCTCCGAAATTGAACCGGAACCCATTATTTCATACAGGAAATGACATACAGGAAGGGGGAGACAGGAAATACATCACAGGAAGTTGTTGGCAGCCATTTTGTGTTCATTCTGAGTCATCCTCTCTCACAGATCAGATCCTCTGCCATCCTGCTGCTCTTTTCAACCTTATTTCTCCCAAAATGGCTGACGGTTATGAAGAGAAAGCACCCCCTTTCAGTGAAAGGGAATTAGACATCTTAGCTGAGGGGGTGATACTAAAATATCCTCAGCTATATGGGGGGCCAGAGGACCAGCTGAGTAATGCAGCGCGGGCCAGACTATGGGCCGACATTGGTGAGCGCTGCAGTACAGTGGGCGTTCACACCAGCAACGCGAGGGCATGCTGCAAGCGCTGGGTGGACCTAAAACGCTGGGCCCGGCACAAGGCTGAGGAGCTTCTGGGCCAGTCTTCCCAGCACCATGTGCATCGTCCTCGCCTCTCGCCACTGTACAGGAGGGTCCTGCGTGCAGTTCATCCGACCCTCCATCTTCAGCTGGAGCAGCATGAGCAGCAGAGACCTGGTATGTGCATTATATGCAATATGTGTCTGGAAGTATGATGTGAGTGAAGACAGAGCTGTACCATCGTGTGTCCCATGCCTCCATTCACCTATTCTGTGTCTATGCAGCAGTCATCATGAAGCAAAAGGCTCACTGTAGCGCATTAATTGTCCAGGGAAGAGTGCATTCTGGGAGTTGTAGTTTCATCATGACAACTGGGGAATTGAGCCACACACGTGAATGATGATCTGTCTCAATCAGAACCCAAACTCACCGAAAGCAATGCAAGTCACAGCATCCAATACCCATTGGCCTCTCATACACATACTGGACAGTGTCTGTACCATTCCTCATCCAATGCACACATCAGTTATGATTCCCTTGGTTCACTGTTAGTGGTGCTGGCAGGGCAGATTTCTGTTCAAATGCACCTGTGTGGCTCAATTCCCCAGTTGTCATGATGAAACTACAACTCCCAGAATGCACTTCAGCCTACACAATCCCAGGGCTGAGAAACAGCCTTGGTATTGAAAGCACAGGCCTCCAGCTACAAAATGAGCGCTGGGTTAGCCTGCTGTAACCAATCCTGGAACTGCAAACAATGGGTAAACGATCCTGGATCGTATTCTTGTCCGTGTCCCTGTACAGTGCATTGCTTCTTTTAGCTAAGTTTGAACTTTACAATTACCCAAATGCGTACATACATAGATTGCGATAAAGAATGGCTGTACAGCCAGAATGGTGGGATAGCACAATCCCTTAAAAATATATCTCTTGTATCAGGGGGGCACGGTCAGCCGCAAATGAAGATGGCTGCATAGCCACTGCGCTCCAACACATAAGTACACAAACTCATGCTAATCCCGCTCTTCCTATCCATTTTCTGACAGCAGCCATCCATTTGCCACTCTTTGATAGGTTGGGGACCTTATTGCCCCGATTTGCCAGGATTGAGACTGCACGTGGGTCATTTGACCAACCGGACGGGCATGGTCTGCTAGGCCTGTGGCGCAGCCGGCAGGCCTGGAGCCATTACAGCTGAGCATGGAGCTGATTGCTGCACGGCTGTTCACAGCCTGCCCATGATGAGCACCAGACACCCCATTGCTCCCAGATGGGAGTCTTGATCTGGGCATGATCTGTGGTTGGCCGTCTGGGTCACAGGAGGAGCCGTGTCAGTGTGAAGACGCCCAAGAACCAGGAGATCAAGCTGATCACCGGTGCTCACTCTGAGTCCCGCATGATGCCGGGATGCACTTGTATTTCAGGGTCCTGGGTCCTGCACCCTACGATCTGAATGGGGCATAGAATCGCCTCCAGGGTCAGCATACACTTGGGACACAGGCTTTGAAAACAGGCAGCACTGCCGCAAAGATAGCGGTGCGACTTTAACTCTTTCCACTCGCATTGCTGCAGTCCCTCTTCCTCTCTCTCCTCCTTCCTCCCCCTCCCTCCTCCTTCCTCCCCCTCCCTCCCCCTTCCTCCTACTTGCGCCAAGATCTCCCATCACTCTGGACCTTGATATCCTTACTATTTGAGTAACGCACCACTCAGGGGCCCTTGGATCACGACGGAATCTACCATCTCCTAGCCCTTGCGATCACTCACTGGACATCCGTCACTCTGGGCAAATCGGATCAGTGCCAATGGAAGCTTTCCTTCGAGCACAGAAGGGCTCCAAGAGTTCACCAAGATGCCCTGACCCAGCAAGAGGAGCCACCCTCGGAATCAACAGAGGGCAAATTACTGCTTCTGTTAGAATTAAAAGCTAGCCTAGTTGCCATTGACAGGAAACTGGACTGTGGTACAGCGCATTTAGAAAGCCTCACCGAGCGACTCAATAGACCAGGTACACTGCTCGAAGGAGCAGAGCATTGCATATCGGAGGTGGAGGAAACAAGCGCAGGCCACCCAAACTCCAAGCAATAGCAGACCCGAGACATGCTTAAAGTGCAACTTAAATAGTTGGTACAATCAGTGCTGCAGGCCTACTAGTAGCGTTTAATTTACCGGCCTGGGCACATGTAGTACCGCTTTACTAGGGACTTATGAGTACATTAAGTAAGTCAATTGGGTATAAGCCAATGCTTCCATGTTTTGAAGGAGCCAGCACAAGTACTTTCAATCAATCTATCAGGGAATTGTGAAGCGCGCTACTCATCCGTGAGGGTCTCAAGGCACTGGGGGGGGGGGGGTGCAGCTCCGAGTCAACCAAAAAGCCAGGTCTTGAGGCTCTTCCTGAAGGTGTGCAGAGTAGGGGAGCGTCTGATGTTGACCGGGAGCTTGTTCCAGGCCTTGGCCGTGACCTAGGAGAAGGCCCTTCCACCCGCTCTGGCTCTGCGGATGCGCAGGGTTTCTGCTAGGGCGAGGTCGGCGGAGCGGAGGTTTCTTTTGGGTACGTGGAAGGAGACTCTTTCGTTGAGGTATTTGGGTCCGGTGTTGTGGAGAGATTTGTAGGCGTGGGTGAGTAGTTTGAAGGTTACTCTCTTCTCGACGGGGAGCCAGTGAAGGTCTTGCAGGTTTTGGGTGATGTGCTCATGTCGTGGGATGCCGAGGACGAGTCTGGCTTCGGTGTTCTGGATGGTCTGGAGTTTGCATAGCAGGGATTTGTTGATTCCAGCGCAGAGGGCGTTTCCGTAGTCCAGTCTGCTTGTTATGAGTGCATGGGTGACGGTCTTTCTGGCTTCGGGGGGTATCCACTTGAAGATCTTGCGAAGGATGCGGAGGGTGTTGAAGCAGGTGGAGGCGACGGCGTTGATCTGGTGGGTCATGGTGAGGGAGGAGTTGAGTATGATGCTGAGGTTTCGGGCGTGGTCCGTGGGCGTGGGGGGGTTGCCAAGGGCAGTGGGCCACTAGGTGTTGTCCCAAGCTGAGGGGGTGGGTCCAAGGACGAGGACTTCTGTCTTCTCTGAGTTGAGCTTCAGACAGCTGCTGCTCATCCAGGCTGCAACGTCTTTCATTCCTTCCTGGAAGCTGAGTCTGGTGGCTTAGGGGTCCTTCGTGAGGGAGAGGATGAGCTGGATGTCGTCGGCGTAAGATATTATGCTGAGTCCATGCTGTCTGACGATGGCGGCGATGGGGGCCATGTAGATGTGGAAGAGCGTAGGACTGAGTGACGATCCTTGGGGTACTCCGCAGTTGATCTCTGTTGGTTCGGAGACGAAAGGTGGGAGTCTAATCCTTTGGGTTCTGCTGGCGAGAAAGGCGCAGAGCTAGTCGAGGGCGGTTCCCTGTATGCCGGTGTCATGGAGTCTGGCTGCGAGAGTGCGGTAGGAGACAGTGTCGAAGGCTGCGGAGAGGTCAAGTAGGATGAGGGCCACGGTGTGGCCTTGGTTGAGGAACGTGCGGATGTCATCTGTGGCGGCAACGAGGGAGGTCTCGGTGCTGTGGTTACTGCGGAATCCGGATTGGGAAGAGTCGAGGATGGCGTTCTTTTCGATGAAGTTTGTTAGCTGGGTGTTGACGATCTTCTCTGTGACTTTGGCTGCAAAGGGAAGGAGAGAGATGGGTCAGTAGTTTTTCAGGTCCATCAGGTCTGCAGAGGGTTTCTTGAGGAGCGGCTTGACTTCTGTGCGGTTCCAGTCGCCGGGGAAAGTGCCGGATTCGAAGGTGGCGTTGATGGTGCGTCGTAGCTTGGGCGCTATGGCGGCGGCAGCTCTGTGGAAGATGTGCGGTGGACAGGGGTCTGTGGGGGCTCCTGAGTGAGGGCTCTTCATGGTTGTGGTGGTATCTTCGGTGGTGACCAGGGTCCAGGCGGTGATGGTGGGCTGGCTGTCGTTGCTGGAGGAAAGGGTGGTTTCTGGAGTCCGTTCGCTGAAGTTGTCGTAGAGGGCCTTGACTTTAGCACTCGTTATCAGTGGTAAAGTGCGCAGAGTCCTAAAGCCAGCAAAATCAAAGTCAGCAAAAACAGGAGGTCGGAAGGCAAAAAGTTAAAGTTAGGAGAAAGTCACGCCATGGATGCCAGATCTAACACAGGCACACACTGTCACACTAGTATTACAGGTGAAGAAGTACCCAGTTTGCAATTACATTAATAACTTGGGATATTCACAGCCTAAACAACCCCAAAAGCTCAGAGTAGGTCAGGCTTATCTAGACAGACATGATGTGTTGATAGCCCTCTTACAGGAGACACTCATGCACAACAAGAACCCGACCATTTTCCGGTGAAAATAGGGACACTGCTATTTGATGTTTTACAGCTCCTAATCACGAGGGGGTCACCATACTGATACAAAGGGCAGTCGACTACAAACACAACATTGCCTACCATGACCAACAGGGCCAATATATAGCAGTCCAAGGCTCATTGTTGGATCACCCAGTTCTAAATACGAATGTGCATAGTACTAACACAGATGATACCATGATGTCCAGCAAGGTCATAAATTTGCTGCAAACACACCAACAGTCTGCTTCTCTGTGGAGAGGCTTCAGTTTTGCCCTTGATGAGACCATGGATAGATCACGACATGTAAAGTCCCCCCTAGGGTGCTGACAGAATCTCTGTGGCTGGAGTTATTAAACATATGTGACACTTGGTGTGCAATATACAGATTGGAAAGTGCTTATTCGTATTACGCAACTGTTCATGATTCCTACTCACAAATAGATTTCTGGTGGTATACTATTGACAAACTGGGATGGGTCACACACCAAACCTACCTACTGCGCACCTTCTCAACCACTCAATGCTGCAAATGCACATTACCGTCCCCACAACTGCACAGCAGTAGAAACCCAGGTGATTTG
Organism: Calotriton arnoldi; assembly: GCA_963921515.1. Lineage (NCBI taxonomy): Eukaryota > Metazoa > Chordata > Amphibia > Caudata > Salamandridae > Calotriton > Calotriton arnoldi. The sequence goes on from CAWUFW010003332.1 coordinate 1,407,213, forward strand.
CTACTAGATTGCTGCTGGGCTTGGCCTTCAAGGCAGAGGTGTACACGGCAATCTTAGATTATTGACGTCTATGGGAGGCCTTCAAAATGGTCATTAGGGGAGTCTGTATACCAAAACAGGCGGGCATACTGAGATTGACCTGTGACCAACTTACACACCTTGAGGACAGACTCCAACAGCTCGAGACTCACAGACGGCAGAGCCCAACTGATTAAGTGGACCATGAACTGCATGAGACCTTTACGTCATTTAAAGACACTGCTGAAAGGGAAGCCAACATCATGGTAGGTGACATGCAAGCCAGACGATACTGGGAAGGCATGCAACGAGGTGGAAACCTAGGGTGGGGGCTAAAATATGGTGCAGAAAACAACACAATTCCAAATATATGCAACACAGATGGCACCAGTCAGTATACTACACCACAAATAGAGGAATTTTTCACTGCTTATTACAACTGCCCATAGACCTCAGCAGTACAAGGGACAGATGCTCAAATAGCAGATTAGCTGGATAACATGCTATAGTTTGACTGAATGCTAGCGAAAGAGAGCCGCTTAATGAACCGTTGTCCCTGAAAGAAATAATGGAGGCTACTAAAAGTCTTGCCTCCGTAAGGTCCCTGGCTCAGACAGCTATGTAATTGAGATCTACAAGACCTTCATAAAGATTCTAGGGATCCATCACCTTACGGTATTTAATGAAGCGCTTGACAAATAGTGCTTACCCTTCATCTCTATGGGAAGCTATCCTGATTACTTTACTGAAACTCAACAATGATTCCCTTCATGTGGGATCATACCCACCACCATGTCTCCTCAATGTAGATAGTAAAATACTAGCCCGGGTCATAGCCAATCATCTTACACAAGTTATCAAGGGCCTGGTTCTCCCTGACCAGACAGGATTCATACCGACCTGGTTCACTGTTCGTAATATCTGCTTACTATTGCTCTTTTGCACCAAGTGAACCTGGACGTCCCAGTTGTGGGGATCTTTCTGGATACAGAGAAGGCCTTTGACTCGGTAGAGTGGTCATTCTTGCACACAGTGTTGCGACAAATGGGACTGTGCAATTACATTCTCTGCATGATCTCATTCCTGTACACTTCCCTGTCTGCATGGGTTCTGATTAATGACACTCCTCATGCAACCCCATCTCACTTACTAGAGGAACAAGACAGAGCAGTACCCTATGGCCACTCCTCTTCGCTATAGGAATGTAACATCTGGCCTGCATGCTGCAACACCACCATGCACATAGGGGAATGACATTAATTACCATTTAATTGTCTCGCTATATGTGAATAACATTATGCTGTTCCTCAAACACCTAGAGGAGAATCGTCCTCCAGTCCTACATGCTATTACACAATTTGGTGGATACTGTGGCATACCGATAAACTGGAGCAAAACTAATATCTGCCCACTCACACCCTCCATGCGACAAAATGCTACTGGCTGCCCACTGCAGTGGTGTCAGGAATCAATCTGTTACAGAGGCATAAAAATACACAGAGACTGTGAAGTCATCATGCTCGACAACTACGGTCCAGTGATATCTTGCTTACATATGCAAATAGACCACTGGATCAAACTCCCTCTATTCCTTGCTGGCTGAGGGGCACTAATAAAAATGGTAGTCTTGGAGCATTTTTTTGTACCTATTCCTGAACATATCAATACCACCCTCACATGCGTTCTTTACTATTCGTGCAACTCGTCTGTGTCAAATGTTAACCTCGACTGGGTTAGGATTTATTGACACTCCCTCAGGTACTTAGTAGTCTAGCAGTACCTGACCCTGAGTTATATTACCTAGCAGGCCAAGTGTTCTTTGCTATTTCGTGGTACCTTCCTCTACCCCCCAAAACCCCACATCGTGGTTGAATCCAAAATCATAGCCCCAGCCAAATTATGAACATATCTTTTTACAAAAACGCACTGTCCTAGGGGGACAGTTGACAGTGTGGTGGCAACAGTGACCACATGGCACCCTTCCAAAGAAGTCTCTTGAAGTATAACATCTATGTATTAAGTACTCCGTATACATCATTAATACTGAAGAAAGTAATCATACTTCTCGCACATGTACAGACACAAGAGACTATCCGTTACTGTGATTGTGCATAAAAATTTAGAGCACAGCCTATATTTTATATCTATTGCAAGAAGAGGAGTTTTTATGTCAATTTAGAATTACTTTTTTGTGATGTTTCGTATTGTTTTTGTATTAGGTTTGATTTGAATGTTTTTATCAATAACACCATACAGTATTACACTTCGAGTACAGAAGAGTTGAAGAATACAACTGGATATGTTTAAATAAGAAATGTATGAAATTTGTATTTTGATCACTGATTAATTGAAGTAATAATTTTGATGGAATAGAAGTAAAGATATTTATTGCCGCATTTCAGTTTGTGTTGTTTTTTTGTCTTGGTTTGCCCTTGGGATGCTGGGTAATTAGGGCTACCTCCTATCTACTTTTACAAACTAAGCAAGACAGCAGGCTGTACCATTTTATACTTACCCAATGCCTCTGCTACAAACAATCATGCAATTCCTATAATGCAAGAGGTGCTGGTCATAGATTTGCTGTGAAAACACAATATATGGGCTCTGAGACACATTACATAGCACAACCTTTTTAACAGCTGACCAATAAAGGGCTTGACATCTTCATCTTTACAGACTTCAACATGCATTCAGGGCATATCTCCTGGAGTTCCTGAGGAGCGGCAGGAGCATCCCTATCTCACACACCTTTTAGACTTACTGCTTTCTCACTGGTGGGGTTCGCATATCTACATTCTCACACAGCCATTTTCCATGTCTCAGCTATCAGACAATAAGAGGAAGTCATAGGAGAGTTATGGGACCCTTGTAAATAGACCTATTGTTGTGCAAAATGGAAGCAATTTCCGTGGACTAGAAAAACAAACTTTTACACTTCAAATTCCTTCACAGACTGTATTAAACCCTCACAAAACTTCACCGACTGGACCCCTCCAAACCACACACATGCTCCCGTTGTCACCAGCCATTTGCTAACTTTCTTCACCCTGCATGGACCGATCACTCGTCACTTGTTGGGTGTCAGGTCCCTCCCACCCCGGATGTTGTGATAAAAGGCTATGTAGCTAAACTACCAATTTCCACTTGAAGACTGGCAGCACTACTAATATTGGCAGCCAAAAGAGTTGCCTTCCACTGGATGGGAGGCCCGATGCCCACTAAAGAGGCATGATTGCAGTATTTCTTGTCTTGCAATACCAATGCTTAGCTTTACACAACTATGCTACCTGTTAAGTCCAGATCCCAAGACATTAGGGCACATTACACTCTTATCCACCCAAGCCCATGCTAACAGATTTGACATGCACTTGCCAAAAATTGGACCAGATCCCATCGACACAATCACACATCGGCTGACGATGTACAGAAAAACCTTGAATACTGATCCCAATCTGTCTCTACAACTCTGCAGTGGGTGGCGGTAATCCAAGAAGCTATTTGGGCCTCTGGGTAAAACCCCCTAAAGCACAATGTCGGACATTCTGATGTCTACAGTTCATTTTCTCCTTTTTTTGTGTCCTAAAACTATGACATGAGGATGTGAACTGTTAATGCATTAAGTTAACTAACATAAAAAAAATAAAAAAAATTATATATATATATATATATTATCTACTGGCGGTCGCCAGTAGATAGTTATAGTTAGGACCTATTTTCCATAGGAAATCCGTGACATTCTATTTGAAAAAACTCTGTTGCCGGTTGCCGAATCTTCGCGAAATTTTCAAACTTTATGGCCCGCTCCGGTCCGCTCCTACCCTGAAAGTCTCGGGGTGATTCGTCAAGCGGGGGCCGAGAAAAAAGGGGGGTCCCAAAACGTGTTTTCCCCATTCATTTTCCCATAGGAAACTTTAGACACGGCTACAGCCCGAACTGCTGAACGGAATTACACCAAATTTGGCAAAGAGGTAGTTCTTGGTTCAGAAAGAACCCTTTTTGTTAAATGGTGTAAATCCGTTCAGTAGTTCCTGAGAAATTCAAAAAATAAGAGTCAAAAAATCTATTTCCCATAGGAAACTTTAGACACGGCTACAGCCCGAACTGCTGAACGGAATTACACCAAATTTGGCAAAGAGGTAGTTCTTGGTTCAGAAAGAACCCTTTTTGTTAAATGGTGTAAATCCGTTCAGTAGTTCCTGAGAAAATCAAAAGTAAAAGTACATATATATCTATGGCCGCGTCGGATTCGCGCACCCTGAGCGCACCCTGCGCGCACCGTCCCGATCACGAGCTGCATGTTAATTGGCTGTCAAGTGGCTGTCAACACTCCAAATCAGGAAGTGTTGGCAGCCATTTTGTCCCTCGGGAGAAGCGAGGCACAAGAAACAAGTGTGCAAAACGCACAAAGGGGGCAGGGTAGAAACACCCTGACCCCCTAGGTCTGCTCAGGGGGTCCCACAAGGACCCCCTGGGCAGAATAAAGGTTTTTTTTTTTTTTTAAACGGGGGAATGCGCTTAGGGTGCGCAGATCCCGCCGATAAAAAAAAAAACGACGCGCGGTGTCGTGCGCTTCGTTGTTAATTGGCCCCCGGGTGGGCCAAGTCCCGGGGGCATGTGGGGGTTAATAAAAATGAATGGGGGGGCCTGTAAGGGACCCCCAAGCCCCGGGGACCACCACTCCCCGGGGCTTATTTTTAAAAAAAATTAAAAGACATGTGTGGGGGGGCTCGAACCCCCCACACGCCCCGGGGACCGCCACCTCCCCGGGGCACTAAGGAAATACATGTGGGGGTCCGTTTCGGACCCCCGAACCCCCGGGGACCACCACCTCCCCGGGGCTTTGAACATGTACGGAGGGGGGCCGCGCGGCCCCCCTCCTGGAGCCCGTGATGGCCCTGGGGACCGCCACCCCCCAGGGCCGGCTCCTGCAGTGTCCCGGGGTGCCTACCCCCGGGACACTGTAGTTTGCAATGACAGGACGGGAGCCTCGCGGCTCCCGTCCTGTCATTGCAAACTGCTTTGGATTTTGGAAGAGAGAGCAGGAAACCTGCTCTCTCTTCCAATATCCAAAGGAGATTGCTTTTCCACATGGGGAGCTGCATGTCAGCAGCTCCCCATGTGGAAAAGCAATGCCGGCTCTCGAAGGACGCGGGGAGCCGGCGGGACCGTGGGGGCATTGGGGCTCCCCTCACGGTCTCCATTATTATGTATAGGCCCCGGGGGATGGGGTCCCCGGGGAGAATATAAATTAGTGGTAGGATCTAACAAAAATTTTACGGTGAAATAAGGAGTCGCGCACCCAGCGCGCCGCTCAGCGCGGCCCCTAGTGTGAACGCGTTGGGTGCGCGACTCCCAGCGCGGCCCCCTGGTGTAAACGCGTTGGGTGTGCGACTCCCAGCGCGGCCCCCTGGTGTAAACGCGTTGGGTGCGCAACTCCAAGGTAAACGCGTTGGGTGCGCTAATCCCCCAAATATTTTTTAAAAAAAAGTAAATATACATGAAGTATATATGTTTATATCTTGGGTGGCTCTAAAAAGAGCCCTTGTGTTTATTGACAGATTATGGTACCTACAAGTAAGTACCGATGCAGAGTCTAAAGTTGATGAGAAAGACTCTGTTACCCTCATCTGTAAAATGTACACCATCTCTCCTATAGATGCCATCCATATTAAAACGCAGATTGTTGTTGAAAATGGACCCCATCCTATAATCTCTGAGATAAGCAGAAACAGCTTTATTGACATGTTTCCTAGCTTTCTCAAACTGTGGACAAAAATGATTGGACCACTGCCATTTCTGTCTTTGGCATATGTTCGAATAGACAAAGGCAGTTTGAGGGAAAAGTGACATGAATTCTGCAAAGGTGTCCTTCATAAGCATTTCCAGACCTACCCCAGTCAAAGTGCCTAGGTCATTGCCACCACAGTGCACAATTATGAGGTCAGGGTGTTGGAGATGCAAAAGGATTTAACCAATGGCATCAATTGGTGCCACTTTAATCCTCTCTGACCAATCCATTTAATGTCTACATTTGGCAAAGCTAAATCTTTGTCAATACCTCTGCTTTCAGCATACCTTTGGCACCAGAAAACATAGCTGTGTCCCACAATCCACACTGAAAGCATCTTGAAGGGATCAATGTAGGTAATAAAAAGATGTCTGTAGCTGAGGTAGGCAGGAGGGAAAATGAAATCTATCTAAAATGGTGGACAACATGCTGTTTTTAAGAAAGTAGAGATTTGATTGGCTGTTTAAGAACACTCTACATTCTAATATAGGGTGCATTTTTCTTTATTTAGAAAGCATGTTTATTATTGGTTATAATGAAAAGTTTGAAAGGTACAGCAGAAAGGATAAGTGAATGCTTTGCAAAGCCAACCACACCTGCTGTTGTCATTTGCAACATTGTGTGGTGAACTTGTGACCTGGCAGCTAAGTTGAATGTTGCATGAGCTGTTGCTATGGAAACTGATATTCAGAACAAGGGGGAAGATGTCAGTTGAAAGTATTATTCTCTATGACCAATGGAAATTCGTTTTACAATTTGAAAAACACTGGGAAGTCATGTGTATATGTATGAAAAATTAGAGGGGAAGTTTGCAATTACTGGTTTTATATTGGAGAGTGTGCTTATCTACATTGTCTGTGTGAAAAAGAAAATCCTGACTTGAGTGTGTGAGATTTTTAATTCAACAGATTTAATAGGTGAGTTATATATTTTGGACGTTTATTTAAAAAAGATTTGATAATTTAATGAAACTGTGTTGTTTGAAATATATTATTAAATGTACTGATGTATATTTTAATTTTTTGAATTGTATTTGATGTTTGTTTAAAAAACAGTATGGGGCAGTTTTACAAGCCTCTTCTGCCACTTTTGCGTCACTTTTAACATGGGAAAAGTGACGCAAATGTGGTGCAAGGGGCTTGTCAATCTGCCCCTATGTATAGTAATATATATATTTTAAACTGTGTTGACAGGTATAGTTGAATAATTGTTTATTATTCTATTCTGTTGTCAAGTTTCTGTAGTATTAGAACTCAGTCACTGCGTATGGATTCGCAGAATGATTCAGGCATTCACACTAGCAATGCTGTAGTGAAATGTGTAGAATGTATGCAGTCACCTAACCTCTTGCAGACTAGTGCGTCTCTTTTGCTAAAGCCCAGGGAATAGTTTTGGTTCTCTAGAATCACACTGTGAGTATGTGTGCACTTCTGCAACCATTGTGACAGAAGCATGTGGTTACTTTATGTCTTTGCTGACACATAACTGCTTAAAAACCTAACCTGTTGTCAAGTTTCAGTACTAGTAGAACTTAGTTACTGCTTATGGATTCGCACAATTAGTCAGGCATTCACACGAGCAGTGTTGTAGTGAAATGTGTAGAACGTATGTAGTCACCTAACTGCTTCCAGGCTAGTGAGTCTTTGTAATTGCAATTCTCCAAACAGCCATCCAGCACCATGAAGTAATCCATTCGCTGCGTCAAAACCCAACCACTTATACATTCACCCAGTCACTCTCCTTGCAGTACTCTAATCGTTCAGTCAGTACCCAAGTACTCATTTAGTGACCCAGGCCTTAGCACATAGACTGCTTGAAACCCATATCCACTATGCATGCGGTTCTCTAACCACCTACACACATGTCTTTCACACCTTCAATTTCCCAGTCACTATCCATACACTCCAGCAAACATCCTGTCACTCTCCTTGCAGTACTCTGTTGACTCATTCAGCAACACCTACAAAGCCATTCGCTGTGCCAAAACCCAAACACTTATACATTCACCCAGGCACTCTCCTTGCAGTACTCTAATCGTTCAGTCAGTACCCAAGTAGTCATTTAGTGACCCAGGCCTTAGCACATAGACTGCTTCAAACCCCTATCCACTATGCATGCGGTTCTCTAACCACCTACACACTTGTCTTTCACACCTTCAATTCCCCAGTCACTATCCATACACTCCAGCAAACATCCTGTCACTCGACTTGCAGTCCTCTGTTGACTCATTCAGCAACACCTACAAATCCATTCGCTGCGCCAAAACCAAACCACTTATACATTCACCCAGGCACTCTCCTTGCAGTACTCTAATCGTTCAGTCAGTACCCAAGTAGTCATTTAGTGACCCAGGCCTTAGCACATAGACTGCTTCAAACCCCTATCCACTATGCATGCGGTTCTCAAACCACCTACACACTTGTCTTTCACACCTTCAATTCCCCAGTCACTATCCATACACTCCAGCAAACATCCTGTCACTCCCCTTGCAGTCCTCTGTTGACTCATTCAGCAACACCTACAAATCCATTCGCTGCGCCAAAACCCAAACACTTATACATTCACCCAGGCACTCTCCTTGCAGTACTCTCATCGTTCATTCAGTACCCAAGTACTCATTCAGTGACCCAGGCCTTAGCACATAGAGTGCTTCAAACCCATATCCACTATGCATGCGGTTCTCTAACCACCTACACACTTGTCTTTCACACCTTCAATTCCCCACTCACTATCCATACACTCCAGCAAACATCCTGTCACTCCCGTTGCAGTCCTCTGTTGACTCATTCAGCAACACCTACAAATCAATTCGCTGCGCCAAAACCCAAACACTTATACATTCACCCAGGCACTCTCCTTGCAGTACTCTAATCGTTCAGTCAGTACCCAAGTACTCATTCAGTGACCCAGGCCTTAGCACATAGAGTGCTTCAAACCCATATCCACTATGCATGCAGTTCTCTAACCACCTACACACTTGTCTTTCACACCTTCAATTCCTCAGTCACTATCCATACACTCCAGCAAACATCCTGTCACTCCCCTTGCAGTCCTCTGTTGACTCATTCAGCAACACCTACAAAGCCATTCGCTGCGCCAAAACCCAACCACTTATACATTCAGCCAGTCACTCTCCTTGCAGTACTCTAATCGTTCACTCAGTACCCAAGTACTCATTCAGTGACCCAGGCCTTAGCACATAGACTGCTTCAAACCCCTATCCACTATGCATGCGGTTCTCTAACCACCTACACACTTGTCTTTCACACCTTCAATTCCCCAGTCACTATCCATACACTCCAGCAAACATCCTGTCACTCCCCTTGCAGTCCTCTGTTGACTCATTCAGCAACACCTACAAATCCATTCGCTGCGCCAAAACCCAACCACTTATACACTCACCCAGGCACTCTCCTTGCAGTACTCTAATCGTTCAGTCAGTACCCAAGTACTCATTTAGTGACCCAGGCCTTAGCACATAGACTGCTTCAAACCCATATCCACTATGCATGCGGTTCTCTAACCACCTACACACTTGTCTTTCACACCTTCAATTCCCCAGTCACTATCCATACACTCAAGCAAACATCTTGTCACTCGTCTTGCAGTCCTCTGTTGACTCATTCAGCAACACCTACAAATCCATTCGCTGCGCCAAAACCCAAGCACTTATACATTCAGCCAGTCACTCTCCTTGCAGTACTCTAATCGTTCAGTCAGTACCAAAGTACTCATTCAGTGACCCAGGCCATAGCACATAGACTGCTTCAAACCCCTATCCACTATGCATGCGGTTCTCTAACCACCTACACACTTGTCTTTCACACCTTCAATTTCCCAATCACTATCCATACACTCCAGCAAACATCCTGTCACTCCCGTTGCAGTCCTCTGTTGACTCATTCAGCAACACCTACAAATCCATTCGCTGCGCCAAAACCCAAACACTTATACATTCACCCAGGCACTCTCCTTGCAGTACTCTAAACGTTCAGTCAGTACCCAAGTACTCATTCAGTGACCCAGGCCTTAGCACATAGACTGCTTCAAACCCCTATCCACTATGCATGCGGTTCTCTAACCACCTACACACTTGTCTTTCACACCTTCAATTTCCCAGTCACTATCCATACACTCCAGCAAACATCCTATCACTCGCCTTGCAGTCCTCTGTTGACTCATTCAGCAACACCTACAAATCCCTTCGCTGCGCCAAAACCCAAACACTTATACATTCACCCAGGCACTCTCCTTGCAGTACTCTAATCGTTCAGTCAGTACCCAAGTACTCATTCAGTGACCCAGGCCTTAGCACATAGACTGCTTCAAACCCCTATCCACTATGCATGCGGTTCTCTAACCACCTACACACTTGTCTTTCACACCTTCAATTCCCCAGTCACTATCCATACACTCCAGCAAACATCCTGTCACTCCCCTTGCAGTCCTCTGTTGACTCATTCAGCAACATGTAGAAATCTGAACAATGCACCAAAACCCAATCACTTATACATTCACCCAGACACTCTCCTTGCAGTACTGTAATCGTTCACTCAGTATCCAAGTACTCATGCTCTGTCTCAGGTCTTAACACATGCACTATTACAAACTCCTCTCCAATACGCATGCAGTCCTCTAACCACCTACACACTTGTGTTTCACACCTTTAATTAGTCATTAGAAAAGAAAGTGCTTAAATGTTTTTTATATACAATGTGTTTGTTTAGTAATAGAAAAGTATAATTTATATATTTATTAAAATATATTTATATAAATTTATTTTTTACAGATATTGATTAGGATCATTAAAATAAACTTATCATGCCTAAAAAAACAGAAAAGAGAAAAGGAAACAAAAAGGGCTATTATTTGAAGAAAAATCAACAACAAGTATTGGATGACCAACAACATGTGGGGAAAAATAATAAGTCTTCTGGTAAGAGAACAAAACAATTTATTAAAAAACTTTCAAAGCCAAGAAACAGTGTGCAGAATGTGGAAAATATGAAAAATGGTTCGAACAGAAAAAAGAATATGAATAAAAACAATACAAAAAATGGGAATTTACATTCAAAAGACACAATGTATGGTAAAAGAAGGCGGAGTCAGTATAAAGAAATCAGAATTTTTTTTTTTTATAATAGAGTTGTTCTTAATTTGTTGAAAGATTTGAGGAAATATAAAAAAAGAGCAGTATTTTATCAAAAGAAGAAGCATATTGAAATTCTAGTTGAAAAGACTTTTGAATTGAAAAGGAAATTATTCATTTTAGTTTTAAACAGAATTCGATCTCTAGATAAACCAATCCATTTAATGAAGGCTAAAAGTAAGAAGAAAAAAGTAATTAACAGAACTAATTTTTGTGAATTTTTTTGGGGTGAATGGAAACACACTTCAAGTTCAGAGCCTTTCTTTAATGAAGAGAGTTATTTTCAGACCAATAATTTATTGCATACAGTTGATACCAGTGGTCGAGCTTATGAGGTTAGAAATGGTTGTCCAATTGAGAAAGAGAAGATGGTTCCCAGAAATGAAGAAGAAGTGATAGCTGATGAAGTTCTAGGGAGACGTCCTAAAGCCCCAGTGTATACTTGGAATTGCAGTAGTATTTGTAGTATACGACAAGAATCTATTGATATTTTACGCAATTTCTTACGAGTCTATAGTAAAAAAAGTATTAAACAAGAGATTAAGATGTTGCAAGGACTAGATCTTTGCAGAGTGAGAAAAAATACTGGTTTGCAAGGACATTCTCTCGCTTGTCTTTCTAGAGAAGTATGTCAAAGTGTTTTTCATCATTTTAGGATGTTAGCAGTACATCATTCTCAAATGCGAAAGTTAGTCAGAAGATTGTATTATGCAAAAAGTCCAGCACTAATGTTAAATGAGTTGAACAGTGCTCTTTTGCGTGGGTCAGTATCAGATGTGAAAAAGGTTTGTGATGAAATTGAGTTTTGTTACTTTGGTCCTGGAGAAGAGAGTGCAGAAACTGACACATTAATACAGGAAAATGTTGAGGAGAATGTGCAACATACTACTACAAAAAAATTTGAAGAACAAATTACAAAGTTTAAGGTGATTTCATGTGAAAGGCCAAATTATACTTGTATTTGTTGCCGGCGAACTCACTATAAAAATCAGACTAGGACTGTTGATCTGTATTTAAAAAGTGAAAGAGAAAATAATGATAAGTGGAAGGAATTTGCAACTTATTTGTTCGTAGAGAATTGTTTTGATTTGGGTTCTGATCAGCGTATTTGTAAATATTGTTATAACAAATTAAACGAGAATAAAATGCCTGCTAGAGCTGTCCATAATAATCTAGAGTTGGTAACTATTCCTCCAGAACTGATAGATTTAAATACGTATGAGTCTATTCTGATTCAATGTGTGCACCCATTTCAAGCGATTGTTCGTATGGAGCCTAAAACAGGTAAATTGCCTCCTACAGATTTACAGAGAGGATTAAAAGGAAGAGTTGTATATTTACCTCTAGATTTAAAGAAAAATATTGAAACTATTGGTGGAGAGAATGTAGAAAGTGAGCCACTACTTATTCTAGTTAATGGTGTTCCTACATAGGGGCCGATTCCGATTCGGGCCGGAAATCTCTCCGACCGAGCCGGACCCGGAGAGATTTCCGACCGAATCGGACTCTGGCAGTCCGACCGAACGAGTACGATGCGCACGCATGCCATCGGACTCGAGTCGGTCGGACTCCCATTGAAGTCAATGGGAGCCGGTCATACAACGCGTACGCGGGCTCCCATTGACTCAATGGGTGCGAGGCGGACAAGGGCGCCCCCTACAGCAGGTGCGCGTCGATGCGCATCGCGGCGTACATGCACAGGTAGGGGGACCCATGGGTCCCCCCTGTGTGCGACTCGCGCGCCTACGCGTACAGGGGGTCCGACGCGGACCCCCAAAGTCCGGCTCCGACAGCTTTTTCGAGCCGGACGGCGCGAGTCGGTCGGACTGCTCGCGGCGTGCATCGTACTTACCCGGCCGGGATACGACTCCATAGCGCGGTGCGAGTCGTGTCCATGCGAGTCGGTCGGAGCGTGTTGAAGCCGCGTTCGAGTCGGTCGGAGATTTCGCGGGTGCCTGCATCGTACTCGCTCGGCCGGACCCGCGTACGATTCGGTCGGGAAACAGGGCTCCGAATCGGATCCGGTAAATCCGAATCCGATTCGGAGCACTACCGGCCGAGATCGGAATCGGCCCCTAAGAGTAAGAAAATCTGGCAAGAATTAGTGGATGTTAGGAAAGTGCAAAAGGCAACATTATATCTGATTCAAAACAATGATTACTACAAAAATGTATATGTGGAAGAAGAAGAAATACTTTTAGGAGATGATACTGAAACGTCAAATGGACAAATTGAAAAAGTGGACATGACCAAAAGTGAAGAAATCTATGAACATTATAGTGTACATCCACTTCATTCGAAAGAAGTGATGGGGAATACTATTGAATTATTCCAAATGAAAAAAGCAAAGGGTACTCCCATGAGTGTATGGGAGAAAAGTTTGGAAGCTCGTTGTTTTCCGCAGCTGTTTCCAACTGGAAAAGGTGGACGATATGATGAACGACCAGTGCAGATTCCTGCATCTGAATATCGAACAACTAGATTATATGCAGAAGATTCAAGATTTCGACAATGTATCCCTTATATATTTCATCTTTTGTTTGAGAGTGACTTGGCAGGACTTTCATATGCAGTGAACCACATATTGAAAACAGGAGTAAATCTTCAAAATGTTTCAGCAAAGGAATTTATGGATAAAGTACATAAGAAAGATGATCATTTAGAATCTCAGCTGATTAATTTGATGGCATGTCAGCGTGGTACTAATGAATATTGGTATCGTCGTCATGGTGAACTTAAATGTATGCTAAGGAACTTAGGAACTCCTACGTGGTTTCTTACCCTAAGCTGTGCTGAATACGCTTGGGATGATTTACTTGAATTTCTTCGAGAGGCAAATTCAAATTTAAAAAATATTGAATACAAGACACCTGGAGAATTGTGCTCTTTGGATCCTGTTAATGTATGCAGGTATTTCAAGCCTAGGTTTGAAGCTATGATGTCTTTTATCTGCAATAAAAAGAATCCTCCTCTTGGAGAAGTTTTAGATTTTTTTGGAGAAAGGAGTATCAAGCTAGAGGTGCTCCTCATATTCATATGCTGTTATGGATTAAGGATGCACCAAAATTCGGAACTGATTCGGATGACACCGTTTTGTCTTTTATTGAGGAATATGCGACATGTGCTATACCAAAAAGAACAGATGAGAACAGCTTAAGACAACAAGTGTTACGATTCCAAAATCATCGATGTGGAAAATACTGTCGACGGAAGTACAAGTCTAAGGAAAAGTTTTATACCAAATGTCGTTTTGGATTTCCACGTCCTGTAATATCCAAAGGAAGAGTAAACAGTTTTATGTCAGCTATGAGACATACCATCACTAGAAAATCACCCAAAAATACATATAATTTGAGAAGAAGTGAAGAATCAAAATATATCAATGATTATAATCCAGTTATTCTCTCAATGTGGAATGCTAATATGGATATTCAGTATGTTGCGGATAATTCCATTGCTGTTGCCCGGTATGTGACATCTTATATAACAAAATCTGAAAAGACAGAGTTAAAAGAAATGTGGGAAGAAATTTCTCATGAGAAGAGTCTTAGTAAGAAGTTATACAGTTTCAGTTTGAAGATGTTATCCCATCGAGAAATTGGAGCATATGAACGCTCAGATCGGTTATCATCTGCAAGTTTATACTCAAAATCTAGATCAATAATTTGGGTGTGTCTAGGTCTTGCTGCAACACGAAATCGAGTACTTAAATCTGTACAAGAAATTGAATATTTAGCAGAAAAAGATCCAGAAAGTACAGATATTGTCAAAACAAACATGTTGGATACATATTATCCAAATAGAAGTCATAATCTTGAGAACATATGTCTATATGAAGTGCTGCAATACTACAGTTTTAAACGGAATACTACAGAAAACATAAACGATGGAAAATATGCAGTTATTGGTTCTGAAGGATGTTTGGTGAAACAAAGGAAAGGAAATTTGATTAATCACAGAAAACTGAGTTGTGACACTGAACAGAAAAGGGAATTTTACTATTTAGCACTTTTGCAACTCTTCAAACCGTGGCGTACAGAATTGGAATTACTTGGGGATTTTCAGAGCTATGAAGATTCCTTCAATGCTTGTAAAGATACCATAGAATGTCCAGTTTTTGCTAACTATCTGAAAATGTTGAACGATGAAATGGATCAAGAAGCTACTATTGCAGCTGAGATTGCTAGAGACAGTTCTCAAGACAGTCAAAGTTCTGCTCCACTGAGTGAAGATCCACTAGGACAACCAATTGTTCAAAATGAAGCAGCAATCGCAATGAATGAGGTGGAAACAGCAATGCATCAAGCTCAAGAAGATATTATGGACTTAGGAAACTTGGAAGAACAACTAAATGTTGAACAGAAAGAAATATATCAGCAAGTGAGACAACAGATTGACCATGGATTTCTTCATGAAAAGAAAGAATGCACATGCACATCATTTCAACCTATCCGAATGTATGTCAGTGGTCAAGCTGGAACAGGAAAAAGTTTCTTAATTAAAGTATTGACCAGTTATCTGCAGAAAACAACTGACTCACATTTGTCTTGTGTTGTAACTGCTCCAACTGGGTTGGCAGCACACAATATTAAAGGAATTACATTGCATCGTTTACTTATGCTACCTGTAGAGCATGAAAACAAATTGGAATATCATAAGCTATCTGGAGAAGCTTGTTATGAAGTTTCAAGAGTGCTAAAGAAAATGAAACTTCTAATTATTGATGAGGTAAGCATGGTCTCAAACTTAATGCTTGCTTTTGTGCATTTAAGAATGCAGCAAATTCTTAAAACAGAATATGATGTCTTATTTGGAGGAAAACATGTCATAGTTTTTGGAGATCTTCTGCAACTTACTCCTATAAAAGGACAACCAGTATTTAAAACACTTGTGCATGAAGACACCAGAAAGTCTTTGGGAAGTGTTGGCAACGTTAATATTTGGTCATATTTTGAATACAAAGAACTCATTACAAATATGCGACAGGCAAATGATGTTAATTATGGATCTATACTTCAAGATATAAGAATTGGAGTTCTCAGAGAAGAAGGCAAACAAGCTTTGCAAAGTCGACTATTTAAGAATTTGTTTCCAAATGAAAATATAGTTCCAGAAAAAATTTATATGAAAATTGCTGAAAGTAAATCTATAATTTGTTTAATGCCAACACTCCGTGAGTGTTCTATATTCAATGAACAACTTTTGAAGCTAGAAAATGAAGAAATCATAAAAATGGAAGCCATTGATAAAATAGAGCATGAAGGAATTACTATTATTTTGACGGAAAAATTGAAAAAAAAATTGGATTCTTTAGAAAAATCCATATCTAAAACTGCTGGTTTAGAAAAGAATTTATATCTATGTGTAAACTGTCGAGTAATTTTACGGCGTAATTTGGATGTGGAAAAAGGTTTAGTTAATGGAGCAATGGGGAAAGTTGTGAATTTTGTTAATTATCAAAAAAGAGATGGAATTGAATTTTTAAAAATTAAATTTGATCAAATTGAAGAAGTAAAACAAATTGGTCGTTGTTCTGTTCGTTTTTTGCTTGTTAAAGATTTGTATGTCCATAGGAAACAATTTCCACTTTCTCTGGCATATGCAGTCACTATTCATAAATCTCAAGGATTGAGTGTAGACAGTGCTTTGGTGAACATTGGAAGTAGCGTGTTTAAAGAGGGTATGGCATATGTTGCTTTGTCCCGAGTCAGAACTTTATCTGGATTGTTTTTGATTGATTTTGATGAGTCAAAGATTACTGCAGATGCAAACTGTGTAAAAGAGTATAATAGGTTAAGAAGAGCGTATACTCCAAATTTAGGTGAATATCCTGTATTTGAAAAGCGTGTAGTACGTCGAAAAAGAAGATATGAGAATATCTGTAGTGAAGTTATAGAGAAGGAAAAAAATCAAGATAATGTTCAGATTGCAAGCAAAAAGAAAAAGGATACTATTGAAGAGATTGTTGGGTATCAGTTAGAAAACAGTTCAGGTATCAACTGCTATGCTAATGTAGTGGTCAATGTTGTTTTTTTCTAGAAAGTTTGCAACAGCAAATCATGGAAAATCGTGAAAAAAGATTTTGTTCCATGTTGCATTGTATTTATGAAAAATTGAACACTAATAAAAGGAAAATACAAAGTGTTTCTGATATTCGTAATCTTTTGGATATATGTTCTGGTTGTACACAATTTACGCAGGATATTCAACAAGACGCTCAGGAATTTCTAATGTATATGCTTACAGTATTAGAAAATGAAGGAATAGAAATTGAAAATCTTTTTGGCCTTCGTTATAAATGGGAACATGAATGTGAAAATTGTATGTTTACATGTACAACTAACATAGATACTGAAAGATTTATATATTTGACATTACCAGACTGTAAAACAGTGTCTTTCAATAAACTAGTTAAAGCAGCAAATCAAAACATGGAGTGTAGCCAATGCAAATCACAAATGTTATCAACATTATTTATACAAAGATTTGGACAATATATAATTTTAATGATACAACGTTGTAGAGCTGATGGAAGAAAATTGGAAACTTTAATTAAACATTTTGTAGCAAGTCAACTATCTATATCCGGAAGGACTTTTGTAGCAGTATCAATTATTTTCCATCATGGTCCTTCTACAACATCTGGACATTACACTGTGTATTTAAAATGCAATAGAGGATGGACATATTGTAATGATGCTCAATTGGATTTTAAACAACGTTTGCCTAGTGAATTACCAAATTCCTACTTAATATTTTTAAAACCAAAGTTTTAGGAACATAATTCAACCTCTGAGGAATTTATTCATATGTCTTAATATGATTACTATTGGACAATTTTAATATAAAGGATTTCAAAAATACTATTTGGCCTAGAGGAAAAGTATATATTTTAATTATGGACTTTTTCTTGCACATTCTCTCAGCATATATTTTTAAAGAAAAACATTTACTGTGTATAGAATTTCAAGTTACAACATTTTCTTAGAAGAGAGCATTTTATATATCTGTCATTTGTATTATATGGTATGTTATTGAGCAGGAAGTTTTTATGTAATGTTCATAAATAGTTAAGTATATTAAAAATATTTTACAAGTAGTTTTGGGTTTTTTAAAACAATCTTATTGATTGTTTTGTTTTTTTGCCCGCTGTTATGTGATGAGTAACATTGAAATCACTATTTGTAGTGAAATTCAATGTATTCTGAGAACAGCAAAAAAGACAAAGAAAATAATTTATAAAATGTGAAAATCATGTTGTGTTATAAAAAATATAATATTATATATTATAACGATTTTTTCTTCTCTTTTACAGATCCTAATTCTACAATTTTTATTTTTTCAGAAATTTTAGTTAAAAAAACAAGTGGAAAAAATGATTAGTGTTTTTTATAACTATTACTGTGAAGGTAAAATTAACTAAGTATTAAAATGAAAAATGGTCTGTGAGAGGACACTGGTGAAGAAAGGGGGATGGACGGTGTAGATATCTCTGGAAAGATGCTCTGTGGGTGTTTTAATTTATATGATTAAGTTACCTTGTAGTAGAACTTAATTACTGCTTATGGATTCGCACAATGAGTCAGGCATTCACACTAGCAGTGTTGTAGTGAAATGTGTAGAATGTATGTAGTCACCTAACTGCTTCCAGGCTAGTGAGTCTTTGTAATTGCACTTTTCCAATCAGCCATCCAGCACCATGTAGTAATTCATTCGCTGTGTCAAAACCCAACCACTTATACATTCACCCAGTCACTCTCCTTGCAGTACTCTAATCGTTCAGTCAGTACCCAAGTACTCATTCAGTGACCCAGGCCTTAGCACATAGACTGCTTCAAACCCCTATCCACTATGCATGCGGTTCTCTAACCACCTACACACATGTCTTTCACACCTTCAATTTCCCAGTCACTATCCATACACTCCAGCAAACATCCTGTCACTCTCCTTGCAGTCCTCTGTTGACTCATTCAGCAACACCTACAAAGCCATTCGCTGTGCCAAAACCCAAACACTTATACATTCACCCAGGCACTCTCCTTGCAGTACTCTAATCGTTCAGTCAGTACCCAAGTACTCATTCAGTGACCCAGGCCTTAGCACATAGACTGCTTCAAACCCCTATCCACTATGCATGTGGTTCTCTAACCACCTACACACTTGTCTTTCACACCTTCAATTCCACAGTCACTATCCATACACTCCAGCAAACATCCTGTCACTCCCCTTGCAGTCCTCTGTTGACTCATTCAGCAACACCTACAAAGCCATTCGCTGCGCCAAAACCAAACCACTTATACACTCACCCAAGCACTCTCCTTGCAGTACTCTAATCGTTCAGTCAGTACCCAAGTACTCATTTAGTGACCCGGGCCTTAGCACATAGACTGCTTCAAACCCCTATCCACTATGCATGCGGTTCTCTAACCACCTACACACTTGTCTTTCACACCTTCAATTCCCCAGTCAGTATCCATACACTCCAGCAAACATCCTGTCACTCCCCTGGCTAGTGAGTCTTTGTAATTGCAATTCTCCAATCAGCCATCCAGCACCATGTAGTAATCCATTCACTGCGTCAAAACCCAACCACTTATACATTCACCCAGTCACTCTCCTTGCAGTACTCTAATCGTTCAGTCAGTACCCAAGTACTCATTTAGTGACCCAGGCCTTAGCACATAGACTGCTTCAAACCCCTATCCACTATGCATGCGGTTCTCTAACCACCTACACACTTGTCTTTCACACCTTCAATTCCCCAGTCACTATCCATACACTCCAGCAAACATCCTGTCACTCCCCTTGCAGTCCTCTGTTGACTCATTCAGCAACACCTACAAATACATTCGCTCCGCCAAAACCAAACCACTTATACATTCACCAAGGCACTCTCCTTGCAGTATTCTAATCGTTCACTCAGTACCCAAGTACTCATTCAGTGACCCAGGCCTTAGCACATAGACTGCTTCAAACCCCTATCCACTATGCATGCGGTTCTCTAACCACCTACACACTTGTCTTTCACACCTTCAATTTCCCAGTCACTATCCATACACTCCAGCAAACATCCTGTCACTCCCGTTGCAGTCCTCTGTTGACTCATTCAGCAACACCTACAAATCCATTCGCTGTGCCAAAACCCAAACACTTATACATTCACCCAGGCACTCTCCTTGCAGTACTCTAATCGTTCAGTCAGTACCCAAGTACTCATTCAGTGACCCAGGCCTTAGCACATAGAGTGCTTCAAACCCATATCCACTATGCATGCGGTTCTCTAACCACCTACACACTTGTCTTTCACACCTTCAATTCCCCAGTCACTATCCATACACTCCAGCAAACATCCTGTCACTCCCCTTGCAGTCCTCTGTTGACTCATTCAGCAACACCTACAAATCCATTCGCTGCGCCAAAACCCAAGCACTTATACATTCAGCCAGTCACTCTCCTTGCAGTACTCTAATCGTTCAGTCAGTACCCATGTACTCATTCAGTGACCCAGGCCATAGCACATAGACTGCTTCAAACCCCTATCCACTATGCATGCGGTTCTCTAACCACCTACACACTTGTCTTTCACACCTTCAATTTCCCAGTCACTATCCATACACTCCAGCAAACATCCTGTCACTCCCCTTGCAGTCCTCTGTTGACTCATTCAGCAACACCTACAAAGCCATTCGCTGCGCCAAAACCCAACCACTTATACATTCAGCCAGTCACTCTCCTTGCAGTACTCTAATCGTTCACTCAGTACCCAAGTACTCATTCAGTGACCCAGGCCTTAGCACATAGACTGCTTCAAACCCCTATCCACTATGCATGCGGTTCTCTAACCACCTACACACTTGTCTTTCACACCTTCAATTCCCCAGTCACTATCCATACATTCCAGCAAACATCCTGTCACTCCCGTTGCAGTCCTCTGTTGACTCATTCAGCAACACCTACAAATCCATTCGCTGCGCCAAACCCAAACCACTTATACATTCACCCAGGCACTCTCCTTGCAGTACTCTAATCGTTCAGTCAGTACCCAAGTACTCATTCAGTGACCCAGGCCTTAGCACATAGAGTGCTTCAAACCCATATCCACTATGCATGCGGTTCTCTAACCACCTACACACTTGTCTTTCACACCTTCAATTCCCCAGTCACTATCCATACATTCCAGCAAACATCCTGTCACTCCCGTTGCAGTCCTCTGTTGACTCATTCAGCAACACCTACAAAGCCATTCGCTGCGCCAAAACCAAACCACTTATACATTCACCCAGGCACTCTCCTTGTAGTACTCTAATCGTTCATTCAGTACCCAAGTACTCATTCAGTGACTTAGGCCTTACCACATAGACTGCTTCAAACCCTTAATCACTATGCATGCGGTTCACTAACCACCTACACACTTGTCTTTCACACCTTCAATTCCCCACTCACTAACCATACACTCCAGCAAACACCCTGTCACTACCCTTGCAGTCCTCTGTTGAATCATTCAGCAACACCTAAAAATCCATTCGCTGCGCCAAAACCAAACCACTTATACATTCACCCAGGCACTCTCCTTGTAGTACTCTAATCGTTCATTCAGTACCCAAGTACTCATTCAGTGACCCAGGCCTTAGCACATAGACTGCTTCAAACCCCTATCCACTATGCATGCGGTTCTCTAACCACCTACACACTTGTCTTTCACACCTTCAATTTCCCAGTCACTATCCATACACTCCAGCAAACATCCTGTCACTCCCGTTGCAGTCCTCTGTTGACTCATTCAGCAACACCTACAAATCCATTCGCTGTGCCAAAACCCAAACACTTATACATTCACCCAGGCACTCTCCTTGCAGTACTCTAATCGTTCAGTCAGTACCCAAGTACTCATTCAGTGACCCAGGCCTTAGCACATAGAGTGCTTCAAACCCATATCCACTATGCATGCGGTTCTCTAACCACCTACACACTTGTCTTTCACACCTTCAATTCCCCAGTCACTATCCATACACTCCAGCAAACATCCTGTCACTCCCCTTGCAGTCCTCTGTTGACTCATTCAGCAACACCTACAAATCCATTCGCTGCGCCAAAACCCAAGCACTTATACATTCAGCCAGTCACTCTCCTTGCAGTACTCTAATCGTTCAGTCAGTACCCATGTACTCATTCAGTGACCCAGGCCATAGCACATAGACTGCTTCAAACCCCTATCCACTATGCATGCGGTTCTCTAACCACCTACACACTTGTCTTTCACACCTTCAATTTCCCAGTCACTATCCATACACTCCAGCAAACATCCTGTCACTCCCCTTGCAGTCCTCTGTTGACTCATTCAGCAACACCTACAAAGCCATTCGCTGCGCCAAAACCCAACCACTTATACATTCAGCCAGTCACTCTCCTTGCAGTACTCTAATCGTTCACTCAGTACCCAAGTACTCATTCAGTGACCCAGGCCTTAGCACATAGACTGCTTCAAACCCCTATCCACTATGCATGCGGTTCTCTAACCACCTACACACTTGTCTTTCACACCTTCAATTCCCCAGTCACTATCCATACATTCCAGCAAACATCCTGTCACTCCCGTTGCAGTCCTCTGTTGACTCATTCAGCAACACCTACAAATCCATTCGCTGCGCCAAACCCAAACCACTTATACATTCACCCAGGCACTCTCCTTGCAGTACTCTAATCGTTCAGTCAGTACCCAAGTACTCATTCAGTGACCCAGGCCTTAGCACATAGAGTGCTTCAAACCCATATCCACTATGCATGCGGTTCTCTAACCACCTACACACTTGTCTTTCACACCTTCAATTCCCCAGTCACTATCCATACATTCCAGCAAACATCCTGTCACTCCCGTTGCAGTCCTCTGTTGACTCATTCAGCAACACCTACAAAGCCATTCGCTGCGCCAAAACCAAACCACTTATACATTCACCCAGGCACTCTCCTTGTAGTACTCTAATCGTTCATTCAGTACCCAAGTACTCATTCAGTGACTTAGGCCTTACCACATAGACTGCTTCAAACCCTTAATCACTATGCATGCGGTTCACTAACCACCTACACACTTGTCTTTCACACCTTCAATTCCCCACTCACTAACCATACACTCCAGCAAACACCCTGTCACTACCCTTGCAGTCCTCTGTTGAATCATTCAGCAACACCTAAAAATCCATTCGCTGCGCCAAAACCAAACCACTTGTACATTCACCCAAGCACTCTCCTTCTACTACTCTAATCGTTCAGTCTGTACCCAAGTACTCATTCAGTGACCCAGGCCTTAGCACATAGACTGCTTCAAACCCCTATCCACTATGCATGCGGTTCTCTAACCACCTACACACTTGTCTTTCACACCTTCAATTCCCCAGTCACTATCCATACACTCCAGCAAACATCCTGTCACTCCCCTTGCAGTCCTCTGTTGACTCATTCAGCAACACCTACAAATCCATTCGCTGCGCCAAAACCCAAGCACTTATACATTCAGCCAGTCACTCTCCTTGCAGTACTCTAATCGTTCAGTCAGTACCCATGTACTCATTCAGTGACCCAGGCCATAGCACATAGACTGCTTCAAACCCCTATCCACTATGCATGCGGTTCTCTAACCACCTACACACTTGTCTTTCACACCTTCAATTTCCCAGTCACTATCCATACACTCCAGCAAACATCCTGTCACTCCCCTTGCAGTCCTCTGTTGACTCATTCAGCAACACCTACAAAGCCATTCGCTGCGCCAAAACCCAACCACTTATACATTCAGCCAGTCACTCTCCTTGCAGTACTCTAATCGTTCACTCAGTACCCAAGTACTCATTCAGTGACCCAGGCCTTAGCACATAGACTGCTTCAAACCCCTATCCACTATGCATGCGGTTCTCTAACCACCTACACACTTGTCTTTCACACCTTCAATTCCCCAGTCACTATCCATACATTCCAGCAAACATCCTGTCACTCCCGTTGCAGTCCTCTGTTGACTCATTCAGCAACACCTACAAATCCATTCGCTGCGCCAAACCCAAACCACTTATACATTCACCCAGGCACTCTCCTTGCAGTACTCTAATCGTTCAGTCAGTACCCAAGTACTCATTCAGTGACCCAGGCCTTAGCACATAGAGTGCTTCAAACCCATATCCACTATGCATGCGGTTCTCTAACCACCTACACACTTGTCTTTCACACCTTCAATTCCCCAGTCACTATCCATACATTCCAGCAAACATCCTGTCACTCCCGTTGCAGTCCTCTGTTGACTCATTCAGCAACACCTACAAAGCCATTCGCTGCGCCAAAACCAAACCACTTATACATTCACCCAGGCACTCTCCTTGTAGTACTCTAATCGTTCATTCAGTACCCAAGTACTCATTCAGTGACTTAGGCCTTACCACATAGACTGCTTCAAACCCTTAATCACTATGCATGCGGTTCACTAACCACCTACACACTTGTCTTTCACACCTTCAATTCCCCACTCACTAACCATACACTCCAGCAAACACCCTGTCACTACCCTTGCAGTCCTCTGTTGAATCATTCAGCAACACCTAAAAATCCATTCGCTGCGCCAAAACCAAACCACTTGTACATTCACCCAAGCACTCTCCTTCTACTACTCTAATCGTTCAGTCTGTACCCAAGTACTCATTCAGTGACCCAGGCCTTAGCACATAGACTGCTTCAAACCCCTATCCACTATGCATGCGGTTCTCTAACCACCTACACACTTGTCTTTCACACCTTCAATTCCCCAGTCACTATCCATACACTCCAGCAAACATCCTGTCACTACCCTTGCAGTCCTCTGTTGACTCATTCAGCAACACCTATAAATCCATTCGCTGCACCAAAACCCAACCACTTATACATTCAGCCAGTCACTATCCTTGTAGTACTCTAATCGTTCATTCAGTACCCAAGTACTCATTCAGTGACTTAGGCCTTAGCACATAGACTGCTTCAAACCCTTAATCACTATGCATGCGGTTGTCTAACCACCTACACACTTGTCTTTCACACCTTCAACATTCTCTGCACTATGCTTGCACAACTCTAACCGCGTCTATACTATTGATACACTCTTGGAAATACCCACTTCGTATGCATGCAGACTAGCAATCCAGCTGTCACTCCTATGCACTTCCTCATTCACCCATCCAGCACTATCTTCCTATCCCATCACTCCGCCAATATCTAACCACTCATAACTTCACCATGCACCACTAATGTATTCTTTCAGTCAATCATACTCTACACGTATATTCAAGCAAACTTTCAGACATTACCATGCAATTATAGTTCTTTTTTTAACCAGATAAGGTAGTTCTGAGAAGAACTTTTTATTTTTTTATTTTTTTTGTATTTTTTGAAAAATGTTGTACTTTTTTTTGTGTTTTTTAAAAATTGAACAAAAAAAGAACTAAGAAAACAGTTAGCTTTTGGAATTAAACATCATTCCAAAAACAAACAAACAAAAAAAAAATTAGCACTTGTGGTTTCGTTGTGCTGCACAAATAGCATCCACGGATTGTTCACCATAACAAACGATGGTTTTGCACTTAGTGCAGTGCTGCTCCAGAAATGCAAATTCGAGGCGAATGTCTATTGCTGTTGCCGATGTGGACGCTCCGGAGGTGCTAGCAGTGCCTGGTGGTGGATTATTTGCTGCACGTCTCATTTCCTCTCGTGCCAGATTACGAGGGTGAATGGTCCGCAGATGTTTGTACATACTCGCTGTACCACAGGAGTATTTCTTGTCACTCCCTCATGACAGGACCCTTTCACACAGCGAGCAGGTAACTTTCCTTGCGTTGACTTTTTTTTTTCCAGCTGGAAAGTTAAAAAATTTCCACACCACTGACTCTGGTCGCTTCTTGGGTGGAGCTTCCTCCAAGATATCTTCTTCAGAAGAATGATCAGGAGCTTGTGAAGCAGATGCCATTGCTGTAATTCAATTCTCTCAAAACACCACAAAAAATACAAAATCAGCTCTGGAAGGAGAAGAGATGTGTCTCATCCAGTGCTCTAAACAGAATAATTAAAAAGGGTGTGGTCCTTCAATAGTTACAGTGGGAAATATTATGGACCAATCAAATCCTTTTTTTGGAGGTCACATGGGATTCGCGCACCGTGCGCACACGGCGCGCGCACCCGACGCGGTTTCGCGAAAATACATTTAAAAGTAATATAAGTGTATTACAAGTAGAAATATATTATTTTTATGAATACCTTAGATAATCTCTTACCTTCATATGTACATTAAAGACACATACATATTATTTTTCAATATAAAAACTTTCGCGGGAGTCGCGCACCCTGCGCGCCCGGGCACGTATTTGACGTCACGCGGGGCCTGCCACCGCGCAAGCGTCGCGTACGGTAATTCGTATGTGTCGCGTATAAGCCGGAGCAGGAATCGCGTACCGGTCGCTTAGCAAACGCGCACCCATGTAATATACGTATGTTACGTGACTAGAAACACGCACCCGTCGCATACCATACGCGGATCCTTTACGAGTTCCTTAAATAGGTGGCTGGGGTACGCGTATTCGCCGCGTTCGGTACGCTTTCGGTGCGCGATTCCCAAAAAACATTTTTTAAAAAAAATTAAACAATACAAATATATTAAAATAAAAATATAACAGAAAAAAATTATACTATATTTTACTTTTTAATTTATTAAATATTTTTTTTGTGCAAAATACACAAAAATATACAATATTGTTTAATAAATAATATATTTACAAATAAATATAAAAAACTAAAGAAATTCAGTACAAGAAACATAAGTATAACTATTATTACACTTAAATATTAGCTTTTAAAAAACCTTTGAAATTCACTGAAAAAACCATAGGTTTCAGGCACGTTATAGTTAGAAATGAGCATTTAAAAAACCTTTGAAATTCACTGAAAAAACCATAGGTTTCAGACACGTTATAGTTAGGGTTTAGCATTTAAAAAACCTTTGAAATTCACTGAAAAAACCATAGGTTTTAGGGACAGTTATAGTTAGTTGGACATTTTACTCGTACAAAACCCGTGAAATTCCCCCGTTATAGTTAGTTCAGCTAACTATAACTCGCGCCCCCGCAATGCACTGCTGATGACGTCACATATTACATCACTCATGACATGGTCAGTGACATCACTGATGACATCACTGATGACATCTCAAATGACATCACTGATGACATCATCCATGTGATAATTTCATGCATCTTCTCACACCCTAATATAACTTTTGATACACCCACTCTAAATTACAGACTGCCATTCTCAAAACCATAGACACTCCAACACCAAAAACTACATACCCACTCACTGATTCTTAGGTCTACACACACATCCACTCACTCACCTGTACAGTCACTCATACTTACAGTCACTCAGTACAGGACTATCATATGCACTCATACACCTATATAAACACTCACACACCGCCACTCATCCATAGAGGTACTCACACACCTAGTCAGTCATGCAAAAAATTAATCACACACCCATTTACTCACCTATACAGTTATACACACACCAGCTCACTTACTCATACAAATACTAGCACATTCTTACGCTCTTATACAATAACTGATACAAGCACACACGCATCCATACAGCCACTCTCACAATAACACACTCTCACTTATAGCCATTTAAATACTCTAACACACATATATACTGCCTTTTACATATGTAGTTACTCGCACATGTACCACTGAGATATACATTCACTCACTAACACACCCATACACACACTCACCCACCCAAGCAGTCCATCACAGATGCACTCTTGAAATCATGCACCCAGTGAATCACCCACTCACACATTTATGTATAGAGTCACACACACCCCACCCACACAAACACTCAGGCAGCCATACAGATACTCAGAGAACCAATCAATAACCCATATAGACACTCATGTAGCTATTCGCAAATCCATGCATCCACTTACACACCAACAAACAGACGGATACAGACATTCACACAGTTTAGTCACTAACCCATGCATTCAGTAAGATACGTTTAATCACTCACTTGTAGAGTCAGTCACTCACGTACTAAATCATCCATTCAGACACTTATACACCCAGTCATTCTTCAATACGCATTTGCCTATATATATTAAAAATATTTAAACTTTACAGAAACACACAGTCACTGGATGATGTCATCAGTGATGTCATTTGAGATGTCATCAGTGATGTCATCAGTGATGTCACTGACCATGTCATGAGTGATGTAATATGTGACGTCATCAGCAGTGCATTGCGGGGCGCGAGTTATAGTTAGCTGAACTAACTATAACGGGGGAATTTCACGGGTTTTGTACGAGTAAAATGTCCAACTAACTATAACTGTCCCTAAAACCTATGGTTTTTTCAGTGAATTTCAAAGGTTTTTAAATGCTAAACCCTAACTATAACGTGTCTGAAACCTATGGTTTTTTCAGTGAATATATATATATATATATATATATATATATATATATATATATACGTAAATATATATCCTGCTTAGTCGTCTGGCAATTGCTTCCGCACTCCCAAGCGGGTGCATCGTCTCGCGAGGGCAGACTCACGTCAATATTCCCGCTACTAATCCAATAAGATTTGATTAATAACTAGAATCTTGAGAATTGCGTTAATTTTAATACTGTTTTCATTTAAGTGAAATGATCAATGAAATAGGATGAGTAACTGTACTTGCGTTTCAGATAATCTCCACTACAAGATGGTGTGATGTTAGCACTGCACCAGTACTAACTAGAACGGATGTACTGTTAGTGAATAAAAGAGGCATGTAACGTGACACTGACAAAGGCGATCCGCCGAAACGCGTTTGTTGTAGCAAACAGTACGAATAAAATCCGGGCGAGGATTTAACCTCCCGAGGGTGCTGGTCTTATTGGATTAGTAGCGGGAATATATATATATATTTAGGTAGAGTTTTAAACCACTTGGTTTTAAATCATCAGCACATTTTTTTGGCTTTTATGATTTTTTTTTAACTCATTGTGACCGCATCAATGTCAGTAATGTATTTATACTTTGAATTTTATACATTTGTATTATGACTGAGGGAACCTAGTAGTTTTCCTGTAACATCTTAGTATGTTTTCTAGCTTCATTATTCACACAGGTGGGTGTAACCAGAGGGATAGGGGTAACACTATAAAATGTCAGTTCTGGTTCCGGTGCGTCATGTGATCAAGGCTGTGGCAACACGGCCGAAACGCGTCAAGCTGAGACTGCAATAAAAGCACTTTAATTTAATAGAACTACCACAGTGTGGTCCGTACCTGTTTTGTTACCGGGAGAGGTAATTCAGGAGTTGGTGTCTTCATATATATATATATATATATATATATATATATATATATATATATATATATATATATATCTACTGGCGGTCGCCAGTAGATAGTTATAGTTACAACCTATTATCCATAGGAAATCCGCGACATTCTATTTGAAATAACTCTCTTGCCGGTTGACGTATCTTCGCAAAATTTTCAAACTTTATGGCCCGCTCCGGTCCGCTCCTACCCTGAAAGTCTCGGGGGATTCGTCAAGCGGGGCCGAGAAAAAAGGGGGTCCCAAAACGCGTTTTCCCCATGCAATTTTCCATAGGAAACTTTAGACACGGCTACAGCCCGAACTGCTGAACGGAATTACACCAAATTTGGCAAAGAGGTAGTTCTTGGTTCAGAAAGAACCCTTTTTGTTAAATGGTGTAAATCTGTTCAGTAGTTGCTGAGAAAATGAAAAGTAAAAAAGATAGTGATATCTATGGCCGAGTAGGGTCCGCGTACCCTCCCGATCACGAGCTGCATGTTAATTGGCTGTCAGCTGGCTGTCAACATTCCGATTCAGGAAATGTTGGCAGCCATTTTGTCCCTCGGTAGAACCGAGGGACAGAAACAAGTGCGCAAAGCGCACAAAGGGGGCAGGGTAGAAACACCCTGACCCCCTAGGTTTGCTCAGGGGTCCCACAAGGACCCCCTGGGCAAAAAACAAAACATTTTTTTTAAAAATCAGCAGGATGCGCTCAGGGTGCGCGAATCCTGCCGAAAAAAAAATCGAGCGCGGTCTCCCGCGCTTCGATTGTATTTTGCCCCCGGGTGGCCCAAGTCCCGGGGGCATGGTGGGGGGTTAATTTTATGTGTGGGGGCCTCAAAGGGCCCCCAAGCCCGGGGACCGCCACCCCCGGGGCTTTATTTTTAAAATGGTGCGGGAGGGCTCTGAGCCCTCCGCAGCCCCGAGGACCACCACCTCCCGGGGCTTTTTTCTTATAATTCAAAAACCTGTGTGGGGGGCTCCAGCCCCCTCACACGCCCCGGGACCGCCACCTCCCGGGGCACTAAACATTTAAATATGGGGGTCCGTTACGGACTCCCAGAGCCCCGGGGACCACCACCTCCCCGGGGCTGTGACCTGAATGGGAGGGGGCCGCGCGGCCCCCTCCTGGAGCCCTTGATGGCCCTGGGGACCACCACCCCCAGGGCCGGCTCCTGCAGTGTCCCGGGTGCCTACCCCCGGGACACTGTAGTTTGCTATGGCAGGACGGGAGCCTCGCGGCTCCCGTCCTGCCATAGCAAACTGCTTTGGATATTGGAAGAGAGAGCAGGGAAACCTGCTCTCTCTTCCAATATCCAAGCACATTGCTTTCCACATGGGGAGCTGCATCTTAGCAGCTCCCCATGTTGAAAGCAATGCCGGCTCCCAAGGGACGCGGGAGCCGGCGGGACTGTGGGGGATTGGGGACCCTCCCACAGTCCCCAACGGAGAGGGCCAGCCCCGGGGGATGGGGTCCCCGGGGCAAGTAGTGGCCCAGGAGGGGGGCCACACGGCCCCCCTCCCCAAAGTTTAAAAAAATTTAAAAAAATTTAAAAAAAGGGTATGGCCGGCCCCGGGGGATGGGGTCCCCGGGGCCTTAAATGGCCAGAGGAGGGGGGCCACGCAGCCCCCCTCCAAAGAATAAAAATAAAAATAGAGGCCAGGCCCCGGGGGATGGGGTCCCCGGGGCCAATACAGGCCCAGGGAAGGGGGGCCACGCGGCCCCCTTCCCGTTTTTTTTTTATTTTTTAATTAAAAAAAAGGGGTAAGGCCCTGGGGGATGGGGTCCCCAGGGCCCATAAACAGGAAAAAGGAAGGGGGGCCACACAGCCCCCCTTCAGGGGACAAAAAAAATAAAATAAAAAAAAAACGATCGGGCCCGCAGGCCCCGCCCCCTTCCTTCACCACTCTGCAAACGCGCCCCCTGGCGCGTTTGCAGAGGAGGAACGATTCCCCTTGAATACTGGGGGTCCCTGGGGGCAAACTAGCCCACCAGGAACCTCCAGTATGCGCCAGGGGCTGCCTTGCAGAGAGGTGTACAGAGGCCACGCCCCTTTTACACCTCTCTGCAATGCAGCTCTGTGGCGCTTTTGGAGGTATATTGTGGGCTAGTTGGACTCCGGGGACCCTCAGGATTCAAGGGGACTTAATCCCCCAACTTAAAACGTGCCACGGGCGCGTTTGCACAGTGGTGAAGGGAGGGCGGGGCTTCAGGTGACATGTGTGCAAACAGGCCCCGTGGCGCGTTTTAAGATGGGGAATTAAATCCCCTTCAATCCTGAGGGTCCCTGGGGCCAACTAGCCCAACAGGTACATCCAGAAAGCGCCACAGAGCTGCGTTGCAGAGAGGTGTAAAAAGGGATGTGGCCTCTCTACACGTCTCTGCAACGCAGCCCCCTGGCGCATATTGGAGGTTCCTGGTGGGCTAGTTGGCCCCTAGGGACCCTCAGGATTCAAGGGGACTTAATCCCCCAACTTAAAACGCGCCACGGGGCGCGTTGGCACAGATGTCACCTCAGGCCCCGCCCCCTCCCTTCACCATTGTGCAAATATTCTTCTAAAATCATCCGAAATACGAATTCCGATTTACTCACCTGTTATAAGGAGAGACCTCAGTGCTGCATCTTTCAGCCCAGTACTGGTCCTGAAAAGTAATTTTAACCGTACTTACCAGTAACTTGAATTTCCTTCCATAGGATATCATTGCCTGCTTTTTGCTGAAAAAGTTTCTGTGTCGACTTTTGAAACATACAAATATTCCTCTAAAATCAGCCGAAATCCTAATTCTGATTTACTCACCTGTTATCAGGAGAGACCTCAGTGCTGTATCTTTCAGCCCAGTACTGGTCCTGAAAAGTAATTTTAACCGTACTTACCAGTAACTTGAATTTCCTTCCATAGGCTAACATTGACTGGTTTCACTTGGAAATTCTTCTAAGTGTGGAGTTTTGGAACTTTATAATATTCCTCTAAAATCAACCGAAATACGAATTCCGATTTACTCACCTGTTATCAGGAGAGACCTCAGTGCTGCATCTTTCAGCCCAGTACTGGTCCTGAAAAGTAATTTTAACCGTACTTACCGGTAACTTGAATTTCCTTCATAGGCTAACATTGACTGGTTTCACTTGGAAATTCTTCTAAGTGTGGAGTTTTGGAACTTTATAATATTCCTCTAAAATCAACCAAAGTACGAATTCCAATTTACTCACCTGTTATCAGGAGAGACCTCAGTGCTGCATCTTTCAGCTCAGTACTGATCCTGAAAAGTAATTTTAACCGTACTTACCAGTAACTTGAATTTCCTTCCATAGGATATCATTGCCTGCTTTTTGCTGAAAAAGTTTCTAAGAGTTGATTTTTGAAACATACAAATATTCCTCTAAAATCAGCCGAAATCCGAATTCTGATTTACTCACCTGTTATCAGGAGAGACCTCAGTGCTGCATCTTTCAGCCCAGTACTGGTCCTGAAAAGTAATTTTAACCGTACTTACCGGTAACTTGAATTTCCTTCATAGGCTAACATTGACTGGTTTCACTTGGAAATTCTTCTACATCAAGAGTTTTGGAACTTTATAATATTCCTCTAAAATCAACCAAAGTACGAATTCCAATTTACTCACCTGTTATCAGGGGAGACCTCAGTGCTGCATCTTTCAGCCCAGTACTGATCCTGAAAAGTAATTTTAACCGTACTTACCAGTAACTTGAATTTCCTTCCATAGGATATCATTGCCTGCTTTTTGCTGAAAAAGTTTCTAAGTGTTGATTTTTGAAACATACAAATATTCCTCTAAAATCAGCCGAAATCCGAATTCTGATTTACTCACCTGTTATCAGGAGAGACCTCAGTGCTGCATCTTTCAGCCCAGTACTGGTCCTGAAAAGTAATTTTAACCGTACTTACCGGTAACTTGAATTTCCTTCATAGGCTAACATTGACTGGTTTCACTTGGAAATTCTTCTAAGTGTGGAGTTTTGGAACTTTATAATATTCCTCTAAAATCAACCAAAGTACGAATTCCAATTTACTCACCTGTTATCAGGAGAGACCTCAGTGCTGCATCTTTCAGCCCAGTACTGATCCTGAAAAGTAATTTTAACCGTACTTACCAGTAACTTGAATTTTCTTCCATAGGATATCATTGCCTGCTTTTTGCTGAAAAAGTTTCTAAGTGTTGATTTTTGAAACATACAAATATTCCTCTAAAATCAGCCGAAATCCGAATTCTGATTTACTCACCTGTTATCAGGAGAGACCTCAGTGCTGCATCTTTCAGCCCAGTACTGGTCCTGAAAAGTAATTTTAACCGTACTTACCGGTAACTTGAATTTCCTTCATAGGCTAACATTGACTGGTTTCACTTGGAAATTCTTCTAAGTGTGGAGTTTTGGAACTTTATAATATTCCTCTAAAATCAACCAAAGTACGAATTCCAATTTACTCACCTGTTATCAGGAGAGAACCCAGTGCTGCATCTTTTAGCCCAGCACTGACCCTGAAAAGTAATTTTAACCGTACTTACCAGTAACTTATATTTTCTTCCATAGGAATCCATTGTCTGGTTTTCAGCAGAAAAGTTTCAAAGTGTCGATTTTCACAAACTACAAATATTCCTAAAAATCGCCTGTATGACTTAAACGCATTCTTTCAACTGTTTACAGGAGATGCACCAGTGCTGGATCCAGGATCCAACACTGAGTAAGAAAAAGTAACGATAACAGTTTTTACCTTCTAAGTGAATTTCCTTCCATAGGATAACATTGGTGATTCTATGAGAAACAGTTTCTAAGTGTCAACTTTTAAAGTACAATAATATTCCTTAAAAATCACGACTGTAACCAAAACGCTTTTACTCAACTGTTTACAGGAGATGTCCCAGGACTGAATCTAGGATCCAGTCCTGTGATTAGAAAAGTAATCCATAAAGTAAGTAATTGCATTTAACTAGAAATTCACATTGAGCTGAATGTTGCATTGTGTTTGAAAATGTGTTGCCCATTGCAACAACTGTAACTACTGTACTTAAAAGTCTATTGCCTATGTGCAAAGTATTTAAACTAAAGTAATTCATTCTGAGAAAGTATTTTTTGTAATGTAATGTATAATGTAATTACAATGTAATTTAAAAAATAAAATATGTAAAAAAAAATTGTTTCTAAAAATGTAGTAAATCAGTATGAAAAAAATTATATAACAATTAATACATTTAAAAATTGTCATTTACAAAACCTTTGAAATTCACTGAAAAAACCGTAGGTTTCAGACATGTTATAGTTACAAATTAGCATTTAAAAAACCTTTGAAATTCACTGAAAAAACCATAGGTTTCAGGGACGTTATAGTTACAAATTAGCATTTAAAAAACCTTTGAAATTCACTGAAAAAACCATAGGTTTTAGGGACAGTTATAGTTAGTTGGACATTGCACTCGTACAAAACCCGTGAAATTCCCCCGTTATAGTTAGTCCAGCTAACTATAACTCGCGCCCCGCAATGCACTGCTGATGACGTCACATATTACATCACTCATGACATGGTCAGTGACATCACTGATGACATCACTGATGACATCTCAAATGACATCACTGATGACATCATCCACGTGATAATCTCATGCACCTCCTCACACCCTAATATAACCTTTGATACACCCACTCTAAATTACAGACTGCCATTCGCAAAACCATAGACACTCCAACACCAATAACTACATACCCACTCACTGATTCTTAGGTCTACGCACACATCCACTCACTCACCCGTACAGTCACTCATACTTACGGTCACTCAGTACAGGACTATCATATGCACTCATACTCCTTTATAGACACTCAAACACCGCCACTCATCCATAGAGGTACTCACACACCTAGTCAGTCATGCAAATAATTAAACACACTACCATTTACTCACCTATACAGTTATACACACACCAGCTCACTTACTCATACAAATACTAGCACATTCTTACACTCTTATACAATCACTGATACAAGCACACACTCATCCATACAGCCACTATCACAATCACTCACTCTCGCTTATAGCTATTTATATACTCCAACACACATATATACTGCCTTTCACATATGTAGTTACTCACACATGTACCACTGGGACATACATTCACTCACTAACACACTCTTACACACACTTACCCACCCATACAGTCTATCACAGATGCACTCTTGAAACCATCCACCCAGTGAATCACCCACTCACACATCTGTGCACAGAGTCGCACACACCCCTCCCACACAAACACTCAGGCACCCATACAGATACTCAAACAAGCATTCAATAACTCATATAGACACTCATGTAGCTATTCACAAACACATGCAGCCACTTACACAGCAACAGACAGACGGATACAGACATTCACCCAGTTTAGTCACTAACCCATGCATTCAGTAAGATACGTTAAATCACTCACTTATACAGTCAGTCACGCACCTACTAAATCATCCATACAGACACTTACACACCCACTCATTCTTCAATACGTCTTTTCCTATATATATTAAAAATATTTAAACTTTACAGAAACACACAGTCACTGGATGATGTCATCAGTGATGTCATCAGTGATGTCATTTGAGATGTCATCAGTGATGTCATCAGTGATGTCACTGACCATGTCATGAGTGATGTAATATGTGACGTCATCAGCAGTGCATTGGGGCGCGAGTTATAGTTAGCTGGACTAACTATAACGGGGGAATTTCACGGGTTTTGTACGAGTGCAATGTCCAACTAACTATAACTGTCCCTAAAACCTATGGTTTTTTCAGTGAATTTCAAAGGTTTTTTAAATGCTAATTTGTAACTATAACGTCCCTGAAACCTATGGTTTTTCAGTGAATATATATATATATATATATTATCTACTGGCGGTCGCCAGTAGATAGTTATAGTTAGGACCTATTTTCCATAGGAAATCCGCAACATTCTATTTGAAATAACGTTGGCGCCGGTTGACGAAACTTGTTGGGGCGCTCCGGTCCGCTCCTATCCTGAAAGTCTCGGGGTGATTCGTCAAGCGGGGGCCGAGAAAAAAGGGGGGTCCCAAAACGTGTTTCCCCATTCATTTTTCCATAGGAACCTTTCATCGCAGCTACAGCCCGAACTGCTGAACGGAATTACACCAAATTTGGCAAAGAGGTAGCCCTTGGTTCAGTGTCGTGCCTTTTGCTTAAATGGTGTAAATCCGTTCAGTAATTCCTGAGAAAATCAAAAGTAAAATCACATATATATCTGGGCGGAGCCTAACCACACATGTCATCGTGAGATCTGATTGGCTGTCAGCACTTCATCCTGGAATTGCTGGCAGCCATCTTGGGACCAATATAAATGATAGTACCCCATTGAAATGCATTGTAGTGAATCGAAGATTTTGATGGTTACCAAAAGGAGAACTATAAAGGGTGATAACAGACTTTAGTTACATTAGAATTCATTTGTTGATGGTACCATACTAATTTCAGGAATTGTGGTGTGTTCTAAGGTGATTTTACCCTGTGAAAAACCTTCTGCTGGGATATCATGAATCATGTTTGAGAGAAAACTATTTTCACATGCTTGTCCCATAGAGTTTTGGAAGGTGCTCCAGAAGCTAAAATGAGAGCATATTTTCTGTAAATTCACATTATCTTTCTCAGTCATGTGAGAATGAAGTCTGACATTCTCAGTAAAACATGTACATCCAACAAGGGCAGAGACAGTCAGTTGATTCCTTTGTGTTCTACTGCAGCTTCCCAGAGTGTTCTAAAGAACAACTAGAGTGCTAACAGTCTTACTTATGACAAAATTATGGCACACCTGAAGCCATCTTGATTGGAATAAACTGGTAACACTTAAAACATTTAATTTAAAAAGGAACAAAATGAGGGGTTCTTTTGAAATAGAAATTATGGTTAGTGCTGCAGAAAGAAAAATTAGGGCATGTTTTAAGTGAGATCTCAAATCTTCTTCTATTTCATTAGAAAATTCTGACATGCAGACTGAAACAATCACTTTCAATACCAGCAGCAGACTTCCAGTTAACTCCCTGGTGAGCAGTAGCTTTACTACAGTGATCTAATGAGCAACTAGAGTGCTAACATTCTGAATTTATGGCAAATGTGAGACACATCTGAATGCCTTCTTGATGGAATCAAAGTAAAAACTGAAAGCATTTCCTACTGAGGAGACTGCAGTAAATGAGGAAATTAGGAAACTTCATAACAAAGAAGTCTTCCAAGATGGCCACCAGTGAAAAAGAGCCCAAATGTAGCACAAATATTACCCAGATGTAGCCCACATATAGCCCAATGACAAAAGTGTGCAAAACACTTTTTATTTTTAGTTTTTTTGCAGTTTTATGTAGTGCAGACTGGTCAGGTATTGGAGCGTTGCATCTTAAAACATGACCCCCCTACACTACAAAAACACAACTGCACTACCCTAAACCCTAAAGCACTACCCCCAGCACGACCCCCTATACTACACAAGCACCACTGCACTATCCTAAACCCTAAAACACTACCCCCAGCATGACCCCTACACTACACAAACACCACTGCACTACCCTAAACCCTAAAACACTACCCCCAGCACGACCCCCTACACTACACAAGCACCACTGCACTACCCTAAACCCTAAAACACTACCCCCAGCACGACCCCCTACACTACACAAACACCACTGCACTACCCTAAACCCTAAAACACTACCCCCAGCACGAGCCCCTACACTACCCAAACACCACTGCACTAACCTAAATCCTAAAACACTACCCCCAGCATGACCCCTACACTACCCAAACACCACTGCACTACCCTAAAACATGACCCCTACACTACACAAACACCACTGCACTACCCTAAACCCTAAAACACTACCCCCAGCACGTCCCCTACACTACACAAGCACCACTGCACTACCCTAAACCCTAAAACACTACCCCCAGCACGACCCCTACATTGCCCGAACACCACTGCACTGCCCTAAACCCTGAAACACAAGCCCCTGCACGACCCCCTACACTGCCCAAACACCACTGCACTGCCCTAAACCCTGAAACACCACCCCTAGCACGACCCCCTACACTGCCCGAACACCACTGCACTGCCTTAAACACTTAAACACCACCCCCTTCACGACCCCCTACACTGCCCGAACACCACTGCACTGCCGTAAACCTGGAAACACCACCCCCAGCACGACCCCCTACACTGCCCGAACACCACTGCACTGCCCTAAACCCTGAAACACTACCCCCAGCAAGACCCCCTACACTGCCCGAACACCACTGCACTGCCCTAAACCCTGAAACATCACCCCCAGCAAGACCCCCTACACTGCCCGAACACCACTGCCCTAAACCCGGAAACACCACCCCCAGCATGACCCCCTACACTGCCCAAACACCACTGCACTGCCCTAAATCCTGAAACACCACCCCCAGCACGACCCCCTACACTGCCCGAACACCACTGCACTGCCCTAAACCTTGAAACACCAGCCCCAGCACGACCCCCTACACTGCCCGAACACCACTGCACTACCCTAAACCCTGAAACACCACCCCCAGCACGACCCCCTACATTGCCCGAGCACCACTGCACTGCCCTAAACCGAGAAACACCAGTACCAGCACGACCCCCTACACTGCCCGAACACCACTGCACTGCCCTAAACCCTGAAACACCAGCCCCAGCACGACCACCTACACTGCCCGAACACCACTGCACTGCCCTAAACCCTGAAACACCAGCCCCAGCACGACCCCCTACACTGCCCGAACACCACTGCACTGCCCTAAACCGTGAAACACCAGCCTCAGCACGACCCCCTACACTGCCCGAACACCACTGCACTGCCCTAAACCCTGAAACACCTCCCTCAGCACGACCCCCTACACTGCCCGAACACCACTGCACTGCCCTAAACCCTGAAACATCACCCCCAGCAAGACCCCTACACTGCCCTAACACCACTGCCCTAAACCCTGAAACACCACCCCCTGCATGACCCCCTACACTGCCCGAACACTGCTGCACTGCCCTAAACTCTGAAACACCATCCCCAGCACGACCCCCTACACTGCACGAACACCACTGCACTGCCCTAAACCCTGAAACACTAGCCCCAGCAAGACCCCCTACACTGCCCGATCACCACTGCACTGCCCTAAACCCTGAAACATCACCCCCAGCAAGACCCCCTACACTGCCCTAACACCACTGCCCTAAACCCTGAAACACCACCCCCAGCGAGACCCCCTACACTGCCCGAACACCACTGCCCTAAACGCTGAAACACCACCCCCAGCAAGACCCCCTACACTGCCCGAACACCACTGCACTGCCCTAAACCCTGAAACACCAACCCCAGCACGACCCCTACACTGCCCGAACACCACTGCTCTGCCCAAAACCCTGAAACACCAGCCCCAGCACGACCCCCTACACTGCCCGAACACCACTGCACTGCCCTAAACCCTGAAACACCAGCCCCAGCATGACCCCCTACACTGCCCGAACACCACTGCACTGCCCTAAACCCTGAAACACCACCACCAGCACGACCCCCTACACTGCCCGAACACCACTGCACTGCCCTAAACCCTGAAACACCAGCCCCAGCACAACCCCGTACACTGCCCGAACACCACTGCACTGCCCTAAACCCTGAAACACCAGCCCCAGCACGACCGCCTACACTGCCCGAAAACCACTGCACTGCCCTAAACCCTGAAACACCAGTCCCAGCACGACCCCCTACACTGCCCGAACACCACTGCACTGCCCTAAACCCTCAAGCCCCAGCACGACCCCCTACACTGCCCGAACACCACTGCACTGCCCTAAACCCTAAAACACCAGCCCCAGCACGACCCCCTACACTGCCCGAACACCACTGCACTGCCCTAAACCCTCAAATACCAGCCCCAGCACGACCCCCTACACTGCCCGAACACCACTGCACTGCCCTAAACCCTCAAACACCAGCCCCAGCACGACCCCCTACACTGCCCGAACACCACTGCACTGCCCTAAACCCTGAAACACCACCCCCAGCAAGACCCCCTACACTGCCCGAACACCACTGCACTAAACCCTGAAACACCACCCCCAGCAAGACCACCTACACTGGCCGAACACCACTGCACTGCCCTAAACCCTGAAACACCACCCCCTGCACGACCCCTACACTGCCCAAACACCACTGCACTGCCCTAAACCCTGAAACACCACCCCCTGCACGACCCCTACACTGCCCGAACACCACTGCACTGCCCTAAACCCTGAAACACCACCCCTCAGCACAACACCCTACACTGCCTGAACACCACTGCACTGCCCTAAACCCTGACCACCCCCTTCACGACCCCCTACACTGCCCGAACACCACTGCACTGCCCTAAACACTGAAACACCACCCCCAGCATGACCCCCTACACTGCCCGAACACCACTGCACTGCCCTAAACCCTGAAACACTACCCCCAGCAAGACCCCCTACACTGCCCGAACACCACTGCACTGCCCTAAACCCTGAAACATCACCCCCAGCAAGACCCCCTACACTGCCCGAACACCACTGCCCTAAACCCTGAAACACCACCCCCAGCACGACCCCTTACACTGCCCGAACACCACTGCACTGCCCTTAATCCTGAAACACCACCCCCAGCACGACCCCCTACACTGCCCGAACACCACTGCTCTGCCCAAAAACCTGAAACGCCAGCCCCAGCACGACCCCCTACACTGCCCGAACACCACTGCACTGCCCTAAACCTTGAAACACCAGCCCCAGCACGACCCCCTACTCTGCCCGAACACCACTGCACTACCCTAAACCCTGAAACACCACCCCCAGCACGACCCCCTACATTGCCCGATCACCACTGCACTGCCCTAAACCCAGAAACACCAGCCCCAGCACGACCCCCTACACTGCCCGAACACCACTGTACTGCCCTAAACCCTGAAACACCAGCCCCAGCACGACCGCCTACACTGCCCGAACACCACTGCACTTCCCTAAACCCTGAAACACCAGCCCCAGCACGACCCCCTACACTGCCCGAACACCACTGCCTTGCCCTAAACCGTGAAACACCAGCCTCAGCACGACCCCCTACACTGCCCGAACACCACTGCACTGCCCTAAACCCTGAAACACCACCCCCAGCACGACCCCCTACACTGCCCGAACACCACTGCACTGCCCTAAACCCTGAAACACCACCTCCTGCACGACCCCCTACACTGCCCGAACACTACTGCACTGCCCTAAACGCTGAAACACCATCCCCAGCACGACCCCCTACACTGCACGAACACCACTGCACTGCCCTAAACCCTGAAACACTACCCCCAGCAAGACCCCCTACACTGCCCAAACACCACTGCACCGCCCTAAACCCTGAAACATCACCCCCAGCAAGACCCCCTACACTGCCCGAACACCACTGCCCTAAACCCTGAAACACCACCCCCAGCAAGACCCCCTACACTGCCCGAACACCACTGCCCTAAACGCTGAAACACCACCCCCAGCAAGACCCCCTACACTGCCCGAACACCACTGCACTGCCCAAAACCCTGAAACACCAGCCCAAGCACGACCCCCTACACTGCCCGAACACCACTGCACTGCCCTAAACACTGAAACACCACCCCCAGCATGACCCCCTACACTGCCCGAACACCACTGCACTGCCCTAAACCCTGAAACACCAGCCCCAGCACGACCCCCTACACTGCCCGAACACCACTGCACTGCCCTAAACCCTGAAACACCAGCCCCAGCACGACCCCCTACACTGCCCGAACACCACTGCACTGCCCTAAACCCTGAAACACCAGCCCCAGCAGGACCGCCTACACTGCCCGAAAACCACTGCACTGCCCTAAACCTTGAAACACCAGCCCCAGCACGACCCCTACACTGCCCGAACACCACTGCACTGCCCTAAACCCTCAAACACCAGCCCCAGCACGACCCCCTACACTGCCCGAACACCACTGCACTGCCCTAAACCCTGAAATACCAGCCCCAGCAAGACCCCCTACACTGCCCGAACACCACTGCACTGCCCTAAACCCTGAAACACCACCCCCAGCAAGACCCACTACACTGCCCAAACACCACTGCACTAAACCCTGAAACACCACCCCCAGCAAGACCACCTACACTGGCCGAACACCACTGCACTGCCCTAAACTCTGAAACACCACCCCTGCACGACCCCCTACACTGCCCAAACACCACTGCACTGCACTAAACCCTGAAACACCACCCCCTGCACGACCCCCTACACTGCCAGAACACCACTGCCCTGCCCTAAACCCTGAAACACCACCCCTCAGCACGACACCCTACACTGCCCGAACACCACTGCACTGCCCTAAACCCTGAAACACCAGCCACAGCACGACCCCCTACACTGCCCGAACACCACTGCACTGCCCTAAACCCTGAAACACCAGCCCCAGCAGGACCGCCTACACTGCCCGAAAACCACTGCACTGCCCTAAACCCTGAAACACCAGCCCCAGCACGACCCCCTACACTGCCCGAACACCACTGCACTGCCCTAAACCCTGAAATACCAGCCCCAGCAAGACCCCCTACACTGCCCGAACACCACTGCACTGCCCTAAACCCTGAAACACCACCCCCAGCAAGACCCACCACACTGCCCGAACACCACTACACTAAACCCTGAAACACCACCCCCCAGCAAGACCACCTACACTGGCCGAACACCACTGCACTGCCCTAAACTCTGAAACACCACCCCTGCACGACCCCCTACACTGCCCGAACACCACTGCACTGCCCTAAACCCTGAAACACCAGCCCCAGCACGACCCCCTACACTGCCCGAACACCACTGCACTGCCCTAAACCCTGAAACACCACCCCCAGCAAGACCCCCTACACTGCCCGAACACCACTGCACTAAACCCTGAAACACCACCCCCCAGCAAGACCACCTACACTGGCCAAACACCACTGCACTGCCCTAAACCCTTTAACACCACCCCCTGCACGACCCCCTACACTGCCCAAACACCACTGCACTGCCCTAAACCCTGAAACACCACCCCCTGCACGACCCCCTACACTGCCCGAACACCACTGCACTGCCCTAAACCCTGAAACACCACCCCTCAGCACAACACCCTACACTGCCTGAACACCACTGCACTGCCCTAAACCCTGAAACACCACCCCCTTCACGACCCCCTACACTGCCCGAACACCAGTGCACTGCCCTAAACACTGAAACACTACCCCCAGCATGACCCCCTACACTGCCCGAACACCACTGCACTGCCCTAAACCCTGAAACACTACCCCCAGCAAGACCCCCTACACTGCCCGAATACCACTGCACTGCCCTAAACCCTGAAACATCACCCCCAGCAAGACCCCCTACACTGCCCGAACACCACTGCCCTAAACCCTGAAACACCACCCCCAGCACGACCCCTTACACTGCCCGAACACCACTGCACTGCCCTAAATCCTGAAACACCACCCCCAGCACGACCCCCTACACTGCCCGAACACCACTGCTCTGCCCAAAAACCTGAAACGCCAGCCCCAGCACGACCCCCTACACTGCCTGAACACCACTGCACTGCCCTAAACCTTGAAACACCAGCCCCAGCACGACCCCCTACCCTGCCCGAACACCACTGCACTACCCTAAACCCTGAAACACCACCCCCAGCACGACCCCTACATTGCCCGATCACCACTGCACTGCCCTAAACCCAGAAACACCAGCCCCAGCACGACCCCCTACACTGCCCGAACACCACTGCACTGCCCTAAACCCTGAAACACCAGCCCCAGCACGACCACCTACACTGCCCGAACACCACTGCACTTCCCTAAACCCTGAAACACCAGCCCCAGCACGACTCCCTACACTGCCCGAACACCACTGCCTTGCCCTAAACCGTGAAACACCAGCCTCAGCACGACCCCCTACACTGCCCGAACACCACTGCACTGCCCTAAACCCTGAAACACCACCCCCAGCACGACCCCTACACTGCCCGAACACCACTGCACTGCCCTAAACCCTGAAACACCACCTCCTGCACGACCCCCTACACTGCCCGAACACTACTGCACTGCCCTAAACGCTGAAACACCATCCCCAGCACGACCCCCTACACTGCACGAACACCACTGCACTGCCCTAAACCCTGAAACACTACCCCCAGCAAGACCCCCTACACTGCCCAAACACCACTGCACTGCCCTAAACCCTGAAACATCACCCCCAGCAAGACCCCCTACACTGCCCGAACACCACTGCCCTAAACCCTAAAACACCACCCCCAGCAAGACCCCCTACACTGCCCGAACACCACTGCCCTAAACGCTGAAACACCACCCCCAGCAAGACCCCCTACACTGCCCGAACACCACTGCACTGCCCAAA
The DNA here is from genome assembly GCA_963921515.1 of Calotriton arnoldi. Lineage (NCBI taxonomy): Eukaryota > Metazoa > Chordata > Amphibia > Caudata > Salamandridae > Calotriton > Calotriton arnoldi. The sequence continues at coordinate 1,452,005 of CAWUFW010003332.1, forward strand.
ACCCTGAAACACCAGCCCAAGCACGACCCCCTACACTGCACGAACACCACTGCACTGCCCTAAACCCAGAAACACTACCCCCAGCAAGACCCCCTACACTGCCCAAACACCACTGCACTGCCCTAAACCCTGAAACATCACCCCCAGCAAGACCCCTACACTGCCCGAACACCACTGCCCTAAACCCTGAAACACCACCCCCAGCAAGACCCCCTACACTGCCCGAACACCACTGCCCTAAACGCTGAAACACCACCCCCAGCAAGACCCCCTACACTGCCCGAACACCACTGCACTGCCCAAAACCCTGAAACACCAGCCCAAGCACGACCCCCTACACTGCCCGAACACCACTGCACTGCCCTAAACACTGAAACACCACCCCCAGCATGACCCCCTACACTGCCCGAACACCACTGCACTGCCCTAAACCCTGAAACACCAGCCCCAGCACGACCCCCTACACTGCCCGAACACCACTGCACTGCCCTAAACCCTGAAACACCAGCCCCAGCACGACCCCCTACACTGCCCGAACACCACTGCACTGCCCTAAACCCTGAAACACCAGCCCCAGCAGGACCGCCTACACTGCCCGAAAACCACTGCACTGCCCTAAACCCTGAAACACCAGCCCCAGCACGAACCCCTACACTGCCCGAACACCACTGCACTGCCCTAAACCCTCAAACACCAGCCCCAGCACGACCCCCTACACTGCCCGAACACCACTGCACTGCCCTAAACCCTGAAATACCAGCCCCAGCAAGACCCCCTACACTGCCCGAACACCACTGCACTGCCCTAAACCCTGAAACACCACCCCCAGCAAGACCCACTACACTGCCCGAACACCACTGCACTAAACCCTGAAACACCACCCCCCAGCAAGACCACCTACACTGGCCGAACACCACTGCACTGCCCTAAACTCTGAAACACCACCCCTGCACGACCCCCTACACTGCCCAAACACCACTGCACTGCACTAAACCCTGAAACACCACCCCCTGCACGACCCCCTACACTGCCTGAACACCACTGCACTGCCCTAAACCCTGAAACACCACCCCTCAGCACGACACCCTACACTGCCCGAACACCACTGCACTGCCCTAAACCCTGAAACACCACCCCCAGCACAACCCCCTATACTGCCAAACACCACTGCACTACCCTAAACCCTGAAACACCAGCCCCAGCACGACCGCCTACACTGCCCGAACACCACTGCACTGCCCTAAACCCTGAAACACCAGCCCCAGCACGACCCCCTACACTGCCCGAACACCACTGCACTGCCCTAATCCGTGAAACACCAGCCTCAGCACGACCCCCTACACTGCCTGAACACCACTGCACTGCCCTAAACACTTAAACACCACGCCCAGCACGACCCCATACACTGCCCGAACACCACTGCACTGCCCTAAACCCTGAAACACCACCCCCTGCACGACCCCCTACACTGCCCAAACACCACTGCACTGCCCTAAACCCTGAAACACTACCCCCAGCAAAACCCCCTACACTGCCCGAACACCACTGCACTGCCCTAAACCCTGAAACATCACCCCCAGCAAGACCCCCTACAGTGCCCGAACACCACTGCCCTAAACCCTGAAACACCACCCCAGCAAGACCCCCTACACTGCCCGAACACCACTGCCCTAAACGCTGAAACACCACCCCCAGCACGACCCCCTACACTGCCCGAACACCACTGCACTGCCCAAAACCCTGAAACACCAGCCCCAGCACGACCCCTACACTGCACGAACACCACTGCACTGCCCTAAACCATGAAACACCAGCCCCAGCACGACCCCCTACACTGCCCGAACACCACTGCACTGCCCTAAACCCTGAAACACCACCCCCAGCACGACCCCCTACACTGCCCGAACACCACTGCACTGCCCTAAACCCTGAAACACCAGCCCCAGCACAACCCCGTACACTGCCCGAACACCACTGCACTGCCCTAAACCCTGAAACACCACCCCCAGCACGACCCCCTACACTGCCAAACACCACTGCACTGCCCTAAACCCTGAAACACCACCCCCTGCACGACCCCCTACACTGCTGGAACACCACTGCACTGCCCTAAACCCTGAAACACCACCCCCAGCACGACCCCCTACACTGCCCGAACACCACTGCACTAAACCCTGAAACACCACCCCCAGCAAGACCACCTACACTGGCCGAACACCACTGCACTGCCCTAAACCCTGAAACACCACCCCTGCACGACCCCCTACACTGCCCAAACACCACTGCACTGCCCTAAACCTTGAAACACCACCCCCAGCATGACCCCCTACACTGCCCGAACACCACTGCACTGCCCTAAACCCTGAAACATCACCCCCAGCAAGACCCCTACACTGCCTGAACACCACTGCCCTAAACCCTGAAACACCACTCCCAGCAAGACCCCTACACTGCCCGAACACCACTGCACTGCCCTAAACCCTGAAACACCACCTCCAGCACAACCCCCTACACTGCCTGAACACCATTGCTCTGCCCTAAACCCTGAAACACTAGCCCCAGCACGACCCCCTACACTGCCCGATCACCACTGCACTGTCCTAAACCCTGAAACACCACCCCCAGCACGACCCCCTACACTGCCCAAACACCGCTGCACTGCCCTAAACCCTCAAACACCAGCCCCAGCACGACCCCCTACACTGCCCGAACACCACTGCACTGCCCTAAACCCTGAAACACCAGCCCCAGCAAGACCCCCTACACTGCCCGAACACCACTGCACTGCCCTAAACCCTGAAACACCAACCCCAGCAAGACCCCCTACACTGCCCGAACACCACTGCACTAAACCCTGAACCACCACCCCCCAGCATTACCCCCTACACTACACAAACACCACTGCACTACCCTAAACCCTAAAACACTACCCCCAGCACGACCCTCTTCACTACCTAAACACAACTGCACAATTTGTTACAGGCGTTGCAACGCAGGCCTGTGGTGCTTACTGGAAGTACCTGGTGGGCTAGTTGGGCCCCAGGGACCCTCAGGAGTCAAGGTGACCTAATCCCCCAACTTAAAACGCTCCACGGGCGCGTTTGCACAGTGGTGAAGGGAGGGGCGGGGCCTCAGGTGACATGTGCGCAAACACGCCCTGTGGTGCGTTTTAAGTTGGGGAATTAATTCCCTTTGAATCCTGAGGGACCCTGGGGGCCAACTAGCCCACCAGGTACCTTCAGTAAGCACAACAGAGTTGCGTTGCAGAGAGGTGAAAAAGGTGCGTGGCCTCGGAATGCCTCTCTGCAACTCAGCTCTGTGGTCCTAACTGTACGTACCTGGGGGCTAGTTGGGCCCCAGGGACCCTCAGGATTCAAGGGGACTTAATCCCGCAACTTAAAACGCGCCACGGGGCGCGTTTGCACACATGTCACCTCAGGCCCCCTCCCTTCACCACTGTGCAAACGCGCCCTGTAGCGCGTTTTAAGAGGTAGTTTTAATCCCCCTGCCCTATTATGTACCAGGGACTTGCAGAGGAGGTCATGCTAATCACAGGGGTACCCCAACGCATAGTGTTCCCTAGTGTATGTAGGTGTTTTCACTGTATTCTAAGTGTCTTTTAGCATAGCACTGGCTCTGGTTAGTCAGTCAGTTACCACCAGTACCCGTCTGAAAAAGTTGTGGGCACAGGATGATTTTGCAACAAGGCCTCTTTCTGCTCCTCTGTTGGTTCTTTCTGCACATCTTTTTCTTCTTTCTGTGCGTTTTTTCTTCTTTCTTCACATGTCCTACCTCTGTAGGCATAGTTAGAAACTAGCATTTAAAAAACCTTTGAAATTCACTTAAAAATCATAGGTTTCAGGCACGTTATAGTTAGAAATTAGCATTTAAAAAACCTTTGAAATTCACTGAAAAAACCATAGGTTTCAGACACGTTATAGTTAGAAATTAGCATTTAAAAAACCTTTGAAATTCACTGAAAAAACCATAGGTTTTAGGGACAGTTTTAGTTAGTTGGACATTTCACTCGTACAAAACCATAGAAATTCCCCCGTTATAGTTAGTTCAGCTAACTATAACTTGCGCCCCCGCAATGCACTGCTGATGACGTCACATATTACATCACTCATGACATGGTCAGTGACATCACTGATGACATCACTGATGACATCTCAAATGACCTATGGTTTTTTCAGTGAATATATATATATGTATATATGCATGTGATCAAGGACACAGCCTGTGTCCGAAACGCGTCAGAGGCAGCACCCTTTTTTCCTAAATAAAGTATTAATTGTGGCACCAGCTATACCGTGAGTCCGTGTTCCTGTATGTGCGCGATCGCACTTGGATATCGTCAGTGGATATGTATATATATATATATATATATATATATATATATATATATATATATATATATATATATATATATATATATATATATATATATATATATATATTACGTACTGGCGGTCGCCAGTAGGTAGTTATAGTTAGGACCTAGTTTGCACAGTAAAGTGTCTTTTGGTTTGCTTATATTTGTGGTGCAGTTTTCTCTTCCCCTATGTAAAACTTTTGTCATCTTATCTTAGGGACACTACCCATTTTTTACAAAAGATCAAGGATGTTAATATAGAAAGTGACCAATGGCTAGTGAGTCTTGATGTTGAGTCATTGTATACGAGCATTAGGCATGATGACGGTATCAAAGCGTGTCAGTTCAGTTAAAGCAACGTAGAGCGGAATTCCTGGAACATACTATCATGCTCTTAGACATGCTAGGAATATAATGAAGGAGAATGTTTTCATATTTGAAAGAGAGCACTACAAACAGTTACAAGGGACTTCGATGGGCACTTGCTTCGCTCCCAGCTATACTAATCTTATGGTGGGCTGGTGGGAGAAGCAAGTGCTCTGGAATGACTATACTGAACATTGGATATTTAATGTATCCATGTGGCTCAGATATATAGATGACATTTTCTTTGTGTGGAAGGGGTCTGAAATTGAACTCAATCAGTTCATAGACTGCCTGAACACAAATACTGTTAACCTCAGATTCACGAGACACTACAGTCAGGAAGCAATTGATTTTCTAGATTTAAAACTAAGTGTAGACAAGGGGAAGATTGTCACCAATCTATTCAGAAAGAAAATGGCAGGGAATTCCATCCTTCATGCCGCCAGCTCTCACCCCCCTAGCTTCAGGTGGGGGATTCCGTACAGTGAATTCCTTAGGGCCAAACGGAACTGTAGCACCCCTATCGCATATAAAAACACCAAACTAGATATGAAGTCTAGGTTTAAAGAGAGAGGATACCCAAGAAGAGCCATTGCACAAGCCGAGAAAAGAGTTGAAAGTCAATCAAGAGATGAGGTTGTCAACAGAACCCCGGAACAGAGACCACCTAGATCTGTCAAAAAAAGTGAAGTTAGATTCATCACCAAATACTGCAATCAATCACATCAGATAAGAAACATTCTCAGAAATAGATGGGAAATCCTCAGGAGGGATCCCATTCTGAGAAATGAAATAAACCCGACTCCCTCGGTGACATACATGAGAAGTCCATCCCTAAGAGATATGCTGGTTCACAGCCACCTCCAACCGAAAGAAGGTGGCTGGTTGAAACAAACTAAGGGCTTCCACAAATGTGGAAAATGTAAAGCTTGTAAAAACAGCAGCAACATATCACAGGTGATACTTGAAAGAACAAAGACCAAATGGAAAATACCCAAGTTCATCTAATGTGGAACTGAGTATGTTGTGTATGCGATAGTTTGTCCGTGCAATCTCTGGTACATTGGCTCTACCACATTTGCTGTAAAAAAACGTATTTTAGAACATTGGCGGGCAATCACGAATCAAGATCAAACCTACAGTACTGCTAGGCATTTCGCCAGGGAACACGAGTCAGATTGGACTAAAGCGAGATATTTCGGATTAGACACAATTGCACCCAACCCTAGAGGAGGTAACCGCAGTGCAGCCCTCCGCAAACGTGAGTCTCGCCTGATACTCCTAGCAGGAACCAAGTACCCGGATGGCCTTAATCAGGACGAGGAATTATATTCCCATTTATAAGATATACACTGCTCAATTGTATTATAGCCCTGATTGTATACTCACGCCCTATTTTCTCCTCCTTTCTTCTCAATCTTTTTAATTTTTTCTCTAGTTGCACTTACTGTTTCCTTTATGTACATGTTGCTATGATGGATAAAACAGACTTATAATTGAACTGCTAATTGAATGTTGAGTTTCCTTGATTGCTCGACAACCCTTATGTAAACAGTTTATAACATGATATAACATGAGTATGTGACATGGCGATGCTAACTTTTGATCCTTTTTCATTTTTGCAGAATATTAGCTGTGAACTACCGCGACACACTGGCAAATATATAAGAGCACTGGAGTTGTGATGATCACCCACCCAACTCCTAGTCACTTCACGTACTCATTTGGGTACTAGATCTATTTTGCGACGAACAGTCTGATGTTGAAACACAGCCATGAAGTATTCCCATAGTCACTACAAACTGGTAAATAGGGCACTAGTCCCTTCACTGCATAATGAACAATAAAAAATATTCTGCCAATGCTTGATTACTAGATAAGGTGGTTGTTTTATAAATGCTTTACAAATGTTGGCGACAAACTGTCTGATGTTGAAACACAGCCATGAAGTATTCCCATAGTCACTACAAACCGGTAAACAGGGCATTAGTCCCTTCACTGCATATGAACAACAAAAAATATTTTTCCAATGCTGAATTACTATATTAGGTGGTTGTTGTAAAAATGCTTTACAAATATGGGTTTTACGACTTGAAAATCAATGAAATATTGCAATGTATTTTCATCTCAAACAGCTGCGTCTGTTTTCACTGTTTATTTCCTTCACGTTGTTTGTTGACATGTGCTATTAACATTTCTTTTATGTTTATTATATCACGTGCACTTACTTTTAAATGCAAATCACTGGAGGCGAGGGTCATGTGACCAAGACCACGGACGTGGTCGAAACGCGTCGTCCTTGTCTGTCTTAAAGAAATAAACTGCCTTGACCGACCGAGTGGGCTCGCCTGGATTTTTGTTCTTCTTAGATCCTCTCTGTGTGATATATATATATATATATATATATATATATATATATTTATATATATATATATATATATTACGTACTGGCGGTCGCCAGTAGGTAGTTATAGTTAGGACCTAGTTTGCACAGTAAAGTGTCTTTTGGTTTGCTTATATTTGTGGTGCAGTTTGAGAAATCTTCACAAAATTTTCCCAAAAAGGTGGCCCGGCTCTTCTAGCTTTGCATGGGAAGTTTCAGAGTGATTCATCAAGCGGGGGCTGAGCCAAAGTAGGGGGGTGTCAACAAATGTGCATTTCCCCAATCAATTTCCAATAGGGATTTTGAACACAGAGAGGTAACTTGTGGCCCATAAAGAGCCCTTTTTATGATTTGGTGTAAATCAATTTAGTAGTTGCAGACTTATTAAATGAAAACAAAATTGTATATCTAGGGACACAGACCCTCCGCGGGTCCAACACATCTCATGCTGAGATGCAATTGGCTGCCAGCACTTCAACCAGGAAGTGTTGGAAGCCATTTTGGGACTTGGACTCAGCCAAGTTCCAAAAAATATGTAAAAAAAAGAGAAGGGTGCAGGATGGAAATACTCTGTGATGTCAGTGATGTCATTTGAGAAGTCATCAGTGATGTCATCAGTGATGTCACTGACCATGTCATGAGTGATGCAATATGTGAGGTCATGAGCAGTGCATTGCAGGAGCGTAAGTTATAGTAAACAAATTTTATTTAAAACAAATATTTTTGGGGTACCGCTGTACCTTTCCGGATCCATAAATATAGATGTACTACTACGATATAGCTTTTAATTTTGATCACGTGATCGGAACAAATCTGCGAGTCAGAATCTTCGGATTCAGTGAACATTTTCTAGATTTCTGCGAATATGTACACTCCTCCATTGTCATTAATGACATCAGTGTGAATATATTTACAAGTATATATAAACCGCCTTATACCTGTTTTTTAGCAAAGTTACCCATTTTACAGCTTTTGCAAATCCCCGAATTTACTGACTGGATACGCGAACTCACTCAAAAGCACACCCAGACATTGTCTTCTGATTGGATATATTAAGAAACCACACTTGCACATAGATAACCACACCCAAAAGCAGTTACATCTCCAGTGAAGTCTCTAGAAGGAGGATTGAGAACCAGTGGTGCTCTGCTTTTACACAATAACTGAAGCTACATCGTCCGTCCAAGATGAGCATCCATAAACTGTTGAGGATGAGGAGGAAGACACACCACCTCGCAGAAAAGGAAGAGATGTGTGGAAGAACTTTACTGTACCTTCTGGGGAAAAGAAGGTAACAGCAAAATATGTGCAGTGCAATATTTCCTGCAAGCAGTTATCAAGAGGCACTCCAAAGAAGCCTTCACATGGGACAAGTTCCATGTGGAAGAACCTAAAAACAATTCATGAAAGGGTCTACAACAATATGATGCGAGAGAAAGCAGGTGCAGCAGGACAGTCACCCTCCACAGCAGCCTTGGGAGAACCACCATCATCTGCAGTCATTACAATACCTGCTGCCTGTGAATAATTGAGTGACATAGTTATTGACTGTGCGAAATGCCACATGCTTGTCACTCTCAAAATGTCTTCTGTGGGTGCATTCTTGGAAACAGTTAAGAAGCTTCGCTTTTGGTTTATTATTGCTTCCAGTGACTACATAATGTTTTTTGAAGACTGAAGCCAGTTGCTTCTTTGCATTCCCTATCCTTACCCTTTTTACGACCCTGTTCACTTTTTGTTAAAAAATAAAAAGAAGAACATTTTTTAAAAACTGTTAAAAAAAAACCTTCTAGAAAAAGAATTGTTCTTGTTAGTGCCACCTTCTAGTTAAACATAGAGCTAACTGTGTGTTTGTAATGTGTCAGTGACTGTATCGATGTGAGAGTGGGTGTGTCAGTGTGTGCATCAGTGTATGCCTGGGTGTGTTATTGAATGCCAAGTATTTGACTGGGTGTGCCAGTGTCTATGTTGGTATATGCCTGGCCATGTCAGTGTCTGCATTAATGTATGTCCAGGTGTGTCAGTGTATGCCTTAGTATGAGTCTGGGTGTGTATCTGTATGCATCAGTGTGTGTCTGGGTGTATTGCTAGATGTATTAGAGCTAGGTTAGGTATGCCAGTGTCTATATTGGTGTGTGCCTGGGTATATCAAAGTCTGCTTTGGTGTATGCCTGGGTGTGTCAGTGTATGTGTCAGTGTCTTACTGGTTGCATTAGTGTTTGAATGGGTATGTCTGTGTCTGCATTATTGTATGCCTGAGTGTATTGGTACATCCCTGGGTGTGTCAGTGTGAGCATCAGTGTGCTCCTGTGTGTGTTATTGGATGCATTAGTGTTTGGCTGGGTGTGTTAGTGTCTGAATTGCTGTATGCCTGGGTGTGTCAGTGTCTGTATTGGTGAGGCTCTAGGTGTCTCAGTTTGTGTGTGAGTGTGTGCCTGGGTGTGTTTAGATGCATTAGTGTTTGTTTGGGTGTGTCAGTGTCTGCATTGCTGTATGCCTGGGTGTGTCAGTGTCTTCATTGGTAAGTCTCTGGGTGTCTCAGTGTGTGTCTGGGTGTGTAATTGGAGGCATTAGTGTTTGGCTGGCTCAGTGTCTGCATTGCTATAAACCTAGGTATATCAAAGTCTGATTTCGTAGGTGCCTTGTTGTGTCAGTGTATGCATCAGTGTCTTATTGCATGCATGAATGTTTGGTTAGGTGTCATTGCCTGCATTGGTGTATGCCTGTGTATATCAAAGTCAGGCCTGGGTGTGTCAGTGTATGCATTAGCGTGTGCCTGGGGTTGTAATTGGATGCATTAGTGTTTTACTGGCCGTGTCAGTGTCTGCACTGCTGTATGAGTTGGTGTGTCAGTGTTTGCATTGGTAGGTCCCTGGGTGTGTCAGTGTGTGCCTGGTTGAGTTATTGAATGTATTAGTGTTTGGCTGGATGTGTCAGTGCCTATATCGGTGTGTAGTTGGGTCTGTCAGTGACTGTATCAATGGTGGTAGAGAGAGATTTGAAAGAACCACTTGTTATTCTAGTGAATGGTGTGCCCACGAAAAACAAAGAAATCTGACAGGAGCTGGTGGATGTAAATAAGGTGATGAAAGCTACATTATATCTTAAAGACAATAATGTGTACTATAAAGATTTAGATATTGTCTAACATGGAAGTTTCATGGAGGAAGAAATGTTGCCTTAGAGTGGACAGTTTCAAAAATTGGATATAAGCAGATCCGAAGAAATATATAAGCATTACAGTACCCATCCACTACATTCAAAAGAGGTTATGGGGATGCCATTGAACTGTATCAGATCAAGCAAACTAAAAGAACTCCAATGAGTTTCTGGGGAAATGTTTAGAGGCTCGATGATTTCCTCAACTATTTCGAACTGGAGTAGGCAGATGGTGTGATGATCGCCCTGTACAATTATCTGCAGCAGAGTACAGGTCACATGATTATATTTTGAGGATCCTAGATTTCATATTCCATATGTAGTGCATCTGTTGTTTGAAACAAGTTGCTTCTTCTCAATTCTCTTTGAAAAAAAAGAAAAAATATAAAACTGTTAGAAACACCTTCTTAAAAAACAACAGTACTTTTAGCAAACATTTCAAAAGTACCCCACAAAATCCTCCCAGCGGTAGTGACTAACCCTGAATTTCAATATTCGCTCCTCTGGGGTTAATTCATACTTATTGACAAGTGCCTCCTTTATAGTGAGATACCTCAACCTCTTCCCCTTCTCTACAGCCAGTACGGTGTCCCTCCCATCACAATGAATATGGCCCCAAGGGCACCTCTATAATCCTCTTCAGAGATCCTCTCTACCACTACAGCTACTTCTTATGCTAGAAATAACATGTCTATATCACCCCCCCTCCTTAAAGTCAGGCACCAAGTCTCTGAATATATGAACTCTTTCTTCTGCACTAGACACTGTAGTGGTGCTCCCACCATTTTTACTAGACTCTAACAGCTACTTGACCTTCACGTGCACCTCCTAAACACTCCAGCGAGCAAGACCATTTTCTCCTCCAAGGCTCTCTTAGCCTCAGATTTTCAATCCTCTGCAGCCAGCTGGGCCAGCTGCACCATAAGGTCCCACTCAACCTGACTGTCCTTGAAATCATCAGGGGACTGGGGTTGGGAGGAGACAGTACTCCCGGCACCATATCCAATGGAGAAGTCTCTCTCTGGGGGATCCCCTGTCTCCTCTAGAGACTTTACCCACTCATTTCTCCACTCCTCTCCCTCCTTCTGAAACCCACTACGCTTTGGGATTCTGAGGTCAACCACAATCAGGGTTCTCCCTTTTCAAGAGTGCTGAAGTAGTTCTCTTCACACTCCTCTTGTGGTGCGGTTGCATTTTGCGGATGTCTCCCCAGGCTCTAAGGGCAAACTAGTACTCAAACTTGGATGTACACATGAGTAAATGGTTGTGTGAATGGTTTTATGGGTGTGTGAGTGAGGGTGGCAGTCACTGTCTGGCTATATGAGTGATGGGTGAATAACTGCTTTTGTGAGGTGAGAGTGTAACTGGGTCTGTAAGTGCCTCCCTGACTGTGTGAACGTGTGCAAATTACATTCAATTAAATTACGTAAGATAAGCAACCACCTCAAATTTTAAACACATTCATTCATACTAGAATAATAAAATGAATATACATTCAGTATAGCAATTTCTCTTTCTCCTTTCCCACTCACTGTATTTTTAGTTGATGTTCTCATCTAACCACCCTTCTATTTTCCCTTCTAGTATAGTGTCTAGAAGCTACTCATTCTCTTTCAGCTTGCATACACTCACTATTTATTTTTCTAAATATGCTTTTATGCACTACAACCTAATTAACATACCTGGAAAAGCTCTTTGCTGTTCTCTCAGTTTTATTTCTATGGCTGCTAACATCTGTTTGTATTCGAAATCTCCAGTCAGAGCTCCTGCAAGCCACCTCCTCTCAGTAGAAAAGCAGCCAAAATGGCTACCCCTCACCATGTTCTCTTACTTATGGTGCTCTAGTTAACAAATCACAGGCTTGCTTTCATCTTTTTTTTTGTTATACCACTTCTAAATGGTCAGTATTTCTTTATTCCTTTCCATATTTCCTGCAAAGAAGCCCAATTTGGTTGGGTTTTTTCATGAATCCACAGATCCACTCTGATGCTTAGCATGGCCCCCCATGTAAATCTGCGAAGAGATTCACGGATTTACATGTGGGTCCATGTTGGCGGCTGCGATGGCTCGGCAGATCTCATGAGTAACCCCAAAAAAGTAGCTTTCTGCCATTTTACTGCCCATTAAACATGCTTTCACCTCATTTATGACAATCACAAAGGGTCAAGAAAGCCCTCACATGCCTCCCTTCCAGTAGTATACAAGCAATATTTTAGCCCCAGGGACCATTTCCCGTGATGTATACAATGGCGGGTGCAACTGTTCTGTGAAGGTGCAGCTAGCCAATCAGAACCCGGCTTTGGTGTGTGGAGCCATGGATTCCCCGTGAGTGGATCCGCGTAGGGTCCCTGTCCCTAAATATAGAAATTTTGTTTTCAGTTCATATCTCTAAAACTACTGTACGAATTCAAATCAAATCACTAAAAGCACGCTTTCTGGACCAAGAGCTAGTTTTCGATCTAATTTGATGTAATCCCGTCCATCGGTTCGGGCTGTAGTCATGTTCAAAATCCCTATGGGAAATTGCAAAGGTAAAACTTGTTTTGGGACCCCACCTTTTCTTGGCCCCCACTTGATGGATTACCCTGAAACTTTCAACACTGCAGCTGAAGCGACTAGCAAACTAGATTTGAAAACTTCGCAAGGATTCGTCAAACAGTGCCAAATTATTGCCAAAACAAAAACGCTTTTCCTAGGGAAACTAGGTCCTAACTATAACTACCTACTGGCGACCGCCTGTAGGTATATATATATTTATGAAGAGCCAAAATATAATTACAGCATACACTGTAGCCAAATCATCAGAAATACAGTAAACACAATACAAACCAAAAGAACAGTTCTAGCACAGTAATCACAACTAAAACAATAACATTTAATGAGAATAGTGGTCTTTCAAAAAAATGGTAATCTGAAGTGTAAACAATAATTTCCAATGAAAAACAGTAAGCACAACTCAAACATGGTAATTACAGTACAGCAATGAATCCATGGAGCTCTTGATATTGCAAAGATGCAATGTAGGGACACAGAACCAAAACTAAGCAGTATAGAACTTGCAGTTTGGAAACACAGAGTCTGATTCACAAATGTAAACTTAGGGGCATATTATCAAGCCCCTATCGCCACCACAATGTCACTTTTTGTGACGTTGTGGTGGCGATAGGGTCAGCTCCCTATTATCAAGGCAGCGTTGAACCACTTAACGTGGCTTAAAGCCACGTTAATTGGCTTAACGCTGCCTTGATAATAGTGCCACTTTCACGTTAAATTTAGCGTGAAAGGGGCGTGCAGTGGGTGTTGCGGTGGGCGTTGCACCGCAACACCCATTCACTTCGACGCTGCCACCTATTATGAAGAGAGGCAATAATAGGTGGCAGCGCCAAACTTAAGACCAGGAAAATCCTGGTCTTAGGGTGGCGATACGAGGAGAAATGCTTCATTTCTCCTCGTATTTTGCTTTTTCCATGTGTGCTACCTTGTGCAGCACACATGGAAAAAGCAAAATGCCAAGTTTTGTTTATGTACAGGAAGATGTCCCTTCCTGTACATAAACAAGCCTTTTATTAAATGCCATTTTGTAACTTACATGTGTGCTGCATGAAGCAGCACACATGTAAGGGACAGGAAGGGACACCTTCCTGTACATAAACAAACCTCCCTGCTCGCAGACACCCTTGCAATCTGGTGCAAGGGTGCCTGCATTGGCGTTAAGTTGTGAGACTTAGCGCCATCGCAGGGGGAAACTCCAGGCTGCACCATATCCTTGGTAATATGGTGCAGCCTGGCGCTTCCGAAGTGGCGATGAGAGGCGTTAAGCCAGGGAGGCTAACGCCTCTCATCGCCACTTCCTTGCTAATATGCCCCTTACACTTTTCTGTAAGTGTATGTTTTTTTTTAATATTCACAAACTTTAGGTTAATAGTAAGTTTTTGACTGCAGAAACTCCACAGTTGGGGTGGAGAACTCCGCACATAAAAAGATAGGACACCAGAGGGTTAAGCACAGGTTAATTAAGTGACTTTTGTGGTTCATCCTGACAAGGATTGAGGTTGTTGCCTGAGAGGGGTTTCCCTCCTCTGAACCAGTAACTCAATTTCTTACTGTACATTATTTATCCTGTGCAATACATAGCCACTATTACAAGTTTCTGTGGAATAACATGCAGATTTTGGTGCTTATTACAATCTGAAAATCTGTCTGGAAAGGATCTCTAAATATTAAATGGTTGGCTCAATAGAATTAATAACATCACAGTTTAAGATTTGGGAAACACTGTGAGGAAGTGAGTATTAGGGACTGTACGTTTACCTGTGATTTTATATATACTGGACCTGATTTTGAGTTTGTAAAAATTCAGGCGCTTTTTATTACACTAGATAAATAATGTTACACTAGGGTACGTTATTTATTTGGGTCGATAAATAGCACCTATCCCATGTTTCTTTGGAATAACATGCAGATTATGGTGCTTACTGCATGAAAATGTACAAAGTAATGAAAATACTGCACGTTTTTCCCCAGTTAGATTCTAGTAGGTTTGACCTGCCAAACTTTTAGGAAGGGGAGATATTTTAACATGCCTGGTAATTAAAGGGACGGGATGAATAACACAGAACTTGTCATTCTGATACCTATGCAATAGGGTATTTAATCAGGGGTCAGAAAACACTGACCAACTCGTAATCAGGACCACAGTGTGACTGTGTTGGTTCTTTCCACTGCTATCCTTTCTTCAGTCGTTTTTGGATAGCTACAGTCAAAATGGTGGCTGTCAAAAGTAGTGTCGCCATGCCCACATGCTCCTTAAGTGACCAGTCTTTACTATGCCAAACTTTCCTGGGATGGGAAAAGGTCCAAAACCAGGTGATGCTATTCACATTGGGGATTTATTTGCAATAGCTGTAAGATCACCAAACACCACTGAAAACAGAATGATGTAAATGCGTGGGAGAGGTGTACTCCATCAAAAATTGCTTTTAAGTGATAATTGCTACTATTAAAGAACTTTTGAGAAATAAGGTTTGCTTCACTTACCTTGTCTATATCTAAGATCTTTTCTGGGGAAATCTAGGTTCTGGGCAGCATTTTAATTTAAAATGCACTCTTCTACTACTCTATAATGAGTCAATATTAATAAAGATGTCAGGTTTTCAAGTTCCAGACATGAGTAGTTTATTCAATTCATGTTTCCTTCTTTGAATTTGGACTTTTTAGTTCCAGTTGATTCCATTATAAAAATCCAGAATGCATATAAATGGCCTGTCCTGGATGACCTACTCAGACATGGCATTGGAAAACTGAAGAGGTCTGTATTTTTAAAGTTTGTCTCTGAGTGAATGAGAGACAAGACATGCTAAGAATGATCATAATTGAAATTCAAATTCTTCTTGAAACATCTTTGTTGATATGAATAATGGATTTTGAGTGCACTATCCAAAATAGAAATAGTTCCTCTGAAATTCTTGTACAACTGTAAGTTGCAGATACTAGATTTACCTGTGCTTGTGTACCGCACATGCATTGTCAAAGGCAAAAGTGCTAGGCAGCCATCATTAACTTATATTTTCTATAGCGTATTATTGCACAGTTTAAAAATGGTGACATGTTGCATGTGCACACTGCATAAACTGTGCCTTTAGTTGCAGCATGACACCATCTTGGACTGGTACAGTAAAGTGCAGAAAATACCACTTTCGGATTGTCTGACAGTCTTCTCAAAGTTATGTTTTCTATGTTTTACTTTGTACCACTCCAAGTCAAATTGTATGTAGATGCCTAAATGTTCAAACATTGCACGTAGACACAACATAACAACAACTTGGACTGTCACAATAAAAATGTATGGAAAATGCTACTTAGCTGCCCAGGGCTATTGCCTTGGCCAATGTTTGTGCCACAAACAGTCATATGCAACACCAATACTGGTTGATGGAAGATGGTAAGAGGCCATATTTGTTCTGTCCAAACTCTGACGAGAAGCCTGGACAGAGCTGCAACAGGGATTGGCGGGAGAGCACTAGTGTGTAGCCTCAAACTATAAACACTTACAAAAAGGGTGATACAAGACACAGGGGAAGTAGTGAACCCAGGTTGGAGTTGAAAGGTGGTGGGAGAGGATGCACAGGGTCAAAGGGAGAGTGGAAAGGAGGAAAGAAAAAGGGCCCAGCACTCCCATCTGGAGCAAAAGTGAAATGCCATAGAAGCCAGCAAAGCGAATAATAATTATGTGACATCATCAATGGAAGGATACAACTTTCAAATTAAAACACAGTGACAAAAAGAATGCTACTCTGTGTGGAATAAGCACAAGAACAGGGAGGAGGCCACTGATTAAGGAACAGGGTGCAGAAAAATACAAGCACTCTGTTGGAGTTGACCATCTCTGCAGGGTCATCCCCAACCTTTTTTCCTTCACCTCTCTTGATTTCTGAATTCGTTTTTTTTGGCATTAGGACTCTGTGCACTTTACCACTGCTAACCAGTCCTAAAGTGCTAGTCCCTGAAACATGGTACAATTGACTTACACCTGACTGGCATATTTAATTTACATATATGTCCCCACTATATGGTACCACGTGTACCCAGGACCTATAAATTATATGTCACTAGTGTGCCTGCAGAACTCATTGTGCCACCCACTAAAGTAGCCTTATAAAACATGTCCTAGGCCTGCCATTGCACCCTGTAGTGCAGTTTTAAACTGACAATTCGATCTGGCAAACTAAACCCTTGCTAGGCCTAAACCTTCCTTTTTAATACATGTAAGTCACCTCTAAGGTGGGCCCCGAACAGTCCACAGGGTACAGTGCATTGTATTTAAAAGGTAGCTCATGTGATTTTAAGTTTTACATTTCCGGGTACTGAAAAATCCCTAAATTCATCTTTGACTACTGTAAGCCTTATGTCTCCCATAGGATAACACTGGGTTACCTTGTTACATTTAATAAGTGTTAACTTTTGATTGCGAGCAGATAGGGATGTCCAGTTTAGACTCAAGTGAATTGTAATTTAAAATACTCTTTAATGGTAAAGTCAGATTTTAAGTCGCTTCTGAAAATGCCACTTTTAGAAAGTTGGTATTTTCTTGTCCTAACCATTCTGGTGCCTACAACCTGTGTCCTGAATCACAGGACTGTGAACAGCTTGGCAGTTGGCCTTTGTGTATTCCTCCCAGAGGGGTGAGTCAAAGGGGTATTAGGTGTTAACAGGATGGTTGGGCGGAGCTGTTCCCTGCCCCACTTACATTTCAAAGGGCTGCCTACTGCACTCTAAAAAAGGGCCTGGACACCAGCTGTTGGTCACCCTAGACTACTCGGAGCCTTGGCAGGAGAAGGGAAGAACTTTTCATGAGCAGACCCAAGTTTACTTTAAGTATAAGTTTAAAGTAATGGTTACATTGCTGTCAGTGACCCACAACAAAATCTCTCTTTATCCACACAATAAATACACTCTGGCTAAATTAACTTACTAATTTATAGGACTAAAAAGCCCAAAGTCAAGATTGGTGAATCATATTACATCACAGTACCTTAAAGCCATAGAGTTCAGAGAGCAATATTTCACAAAAACATGACACACTTCTAATGCACACTACCACTTATAATTGCGACACAACAAATTGACAGCCTGCTGACCTCCTTAGGTACACAACACAGTTCCAATACTGTACTTGGCAAGCAGTGTCAACAGCAGTATACACCACTCCCCACACAACATTCTGGCAGAGAGCCAAAAGTGCATGTTAAATGGACCATCACTCAAGTGCAAGTGTACTGCACAGTCCCACAGTACCATAAGTGGCACCAGGACACTGGTAGTGCAAACAAGGCAACTGGCCAAGAGAGGAGCAACCTTCAGCTTTAGCTGGGATTGCATAAATGGTAAAACCCTATGGATTGCACACCCTGGCACAAGGATTGCACAGAAACACACAAAAGCACTCTCTGTAAACACTCAATGCAAAATAAAACAGCACAATACAACATAATTTACAAAGCGTGCAGCAGCTTCAGAAGAAGCGTCCCGGCGCGTACAGCATGTAACAGTACTAAAAGCCCAAAAATGAGACATCAAAGCAGACTTAGAAAGGAAAAGTCTTTAAATTATTTTTGAAAGATACCTTTCAGAGGGGGCTAAACAAAGACTAGGTGGTGGAGAGTTCCAGAGCTTAGAAGTGAGATAGACAAATGATCTCCATCCTCTCCAAGTTCTGGAGATCCAAGGAACTTGAAGTCGTTTTAGGCTATTCAATCTCAAGGTTCTAACCTGACAATGAACTTTGAATCTCCTCCTTAAATAGGGGGTCCTTTTTGCTCAAATGCTCTATAGTCAAAGGTTAGAGCCTCGAATTGAATCGGTTTAATTTCAGGTAACCTATGTAGTTGTCGCAAATAAGGTGTCACTGATAAAAGAGTGAGAATTTTCTAAATTAAACAAGCATCTGCATTTTGAATAATCTGAAGACGCTGAATCAGGTAGGCCGGTAAACCGAAAGATAGGCTGTTCACATAGTCCAGTTTAGAGGTCACCAGAGAATGAACAATTATCGTACGAGTATCTTCTGGAGTCAAATGCAGCATCCTTTTTAAAGATGTAAGTTTTGCAGAGGAGCTAGGAGAAATTGTCTTGATTTGGGGTTCAAAAGATAGATTAGAAACAAATTTGATACCCAAATTTCTTACTGTTGATGTGGGTGAAGAAGGAGCCCCAAGCTCAGACGGCTACCAATTGCAAGAGTCAGGGGAACATTTGGTTCCAAAAAAAAAGAATCTCTATTTTTTTGGAGTTGAACTTGAAACAATTATTCTTCATCCATTCAACAACTGATTTCAGACACTGGCTAAATGAACTCAAAGCTTCCACATCATTCTCTTGAAAAGACTGGAGGAGTTGAGTGTCATTGGCGTATGAATTCACACACAAACCCCACAATAGCTTTCCATTAAACCCTAGTAATAAGCATTACATATTATTGAAGAAAGCCCTATTGTTTCCCAGAACAGATACAAATGTTGCTTAGCTACCAAGCTTGTGGTCAGAGAGGAAACATAGACCACAAGACAACCTCCAGAATGCTGAGAGTGCAACAAGGCCACACAAATGGAACAAAAGTGTTACCCAGTACTCATTCAAAATGCCAAATCCTGTTTAAAACATATTGCTAAATTGTGATGAATGGTGTGTGACCCATTTTAGCCCATGTGGAGTTTTTACCTTTGGACCACCTAGTTTTTGATCTTTGCTGTGAGTGTGTTGCGCTTGGGTCTCACTCAGATGGGTGTTCTGGCAAAATGGATTGAACTGCCAACCGTCAGTGCTCACCTTTAAAGGTATGGTCTGCTGAGATGTAACTATGATAAGAGGCTCAGCGCTGGTCACATGTTATCACGTGTTCGCAGGTGTGTGCACTCATAGGCCCGCTGATCCTATGGGACTACTATTTAACTCAGTTGGGCATCTGCACACACATACATTATTGCAGGTTGGACCTTTAATAAAATGATTATGGCCTGCGAAGGCTATAGTTTGAGGCTGTATTACTTCACCGGACGTTTGTAGTGCTTTACTGTATTCATACTTTAGGTGAAAGCTAGGCCAAAATACCAATTTTGCATTGGCTCAGCCCAAAGAGAAATTTAATATGTGCTTCCCTGGGTTCACAAAGGTCCCCAGCGCAAATCTGACATTAATTTGAAAATGTGTGCATCCCTTCCCGTTTGTTTACGTTTGGTCATATTTTTGTAAGTCAGCCCTTAATTTGATTCTGGCTTTGTTAGTTAGTCTGCAAAGTCCCCTCTCCAACATAATAGGCCTATCTGAAGGGAATTAAACCTGTTCCTAGTAGAGGAAATGGTGGGATCAGAATCTCCCTAGGTTACTCACACTGCCTGGTGATTTAGGGATCCTTTGCAGTGATTCAGACTTGTGAATGTGTGGGTGAATGGAGACAGAGGGCCCCTTTGAATCTTAGGGACTTTGCCCTGCCCTTTCCTGAACCCTCTGTTCACTGGAAGGTCTATGCCACCTCGGACCCCATAACCCCCACCTCCCGCCCATGACGGAGGTTAAAAGATTGTATAGTAGGACAGTCTCACTTTCTTTTGTACAGGAAGCTCCCAGTTCGACCCCACCTTCCTGCTAACACCTGACAACAAAGGCCATGACTGGACCTGTCTGAGTGTAGCAAAAGGGCCAGAGCTGTCTAGACATGGCTTCAAGGCTGACAGAATAAACCAATATTATCTGCAACCTTGGAATAAAGATGGGGCAGTAATTCGGTCCTCCTTGTAGAAGAACGAGAATGTTGGAGAAAATCCTACATTGACAGAGATTCCTAAACCAAGACCTGAGTACTCACCACTAAGCCAAGGACCGGGCATCCAGCTTGTTTTATCAGGCAGGTTTTGTGATTGGGCCCAAGGAAAACCCCAAACTGCATGATCCGAACTTGCTGTATGCATTTGACTACTTAGCCCCCTCTTCTATTGGTGCTTGTGCTACTTCTGCTTACCTGGGTCCTGCTGCTTGTGCCCTGGACATTGACCACACACAAGTCAGCTGGAGAGGGGCGAAGTCACTATCCCATGCACTCCAAGGGCCACTGGAAGCAGTGCTGTCCTCTGACTACTGGGACAATCAGAGATTAACAATAAGGTCCTGGGCAACCAGGAGAACATCTTACAGGGGCAGGGTTGTAGGGGAAGGAGTTAAGTTCTGAGTCTATAACCTGACACCACCTTCCAGAGTAAGGCATGGACTGCTCAACTTTCCTACCTGTGGACCAAGTGCTATAGGCTCATACTTGGTCCTCAATTTTTAGCACAATAGTTAGCTAAAGCTTTACCACACCTGGGGTAAAAAGCTCTGACTGTCATAATGTGAGCGGAGTAACTACTGTTTACCCTGGGCTCCTGAAAATGTTCCAAAAATGCACATTATGGAGTAAATTGCAGCTTATAGGTAATGACTATGATTACATGAGACAATGTACTCAAGTACAGATGTGGCAAAGGGATTAGAGAACTGGATCTATTTTTGTGTGAGAACAGATTGAAGCAGTGCCTCACTCCTCTTTAACTAACACTTCACTGATATTGCTGTAGTGGCTACTGAGGTGCATTTGTGAATAGCCCCCTGTAGTTTTTGTATAACTCAGAGTCCATTCAGTTCGGTGGAGACATGTAAATTACACTTTGGAGTAAATTTACACTTGGATTTTGTGAATCAGGCCCTTTAATTTTCTACCAGCTGTACTAAGCCTACTAGACCCACTGAATGATATTGCAAGGAATATCATCTGGTAATCCACACCACTAAATCAAATATATCGGTCTCTGGCAGAAAAATACTATATGCACTTGAAAAGAAAGAGAATCTTCAGAGACAATAACAGAATAGTCCTATTTAGATTTTTATTTTTCTCTGTAATGTCAAGGAGTGCTACTGAAGAGATGACATGAACATTTAAAGTGTGTTGAAAGGGAAAGTCCAAATATTAGGTCTAAGATCATAAGTGTTTCCTGACCTCTGAGCCTAAATCTCCTCTTGAATGTTTTATAAACAATTCTGGTTTAATTTAATGTAAATTGGTGCAAGTATGAGGCATCTGCACTGCAAGGAGAGCTGTGGTGGCTGTGGGGAGGAAAATGCCAGTTCAGCCAGCACTGCAGAGGCTGGAGATCATGCTTGCTGAACCAAGTACACAAGGTGATGCGCTGGTGCCGCACGAGTCAGGTGCGATTGCTGGCAAGCAACTATCATGCACATAGCCGCCAAGTTGTCCCAGTAAGTTTATCCACCATTCCTAACTTTTTTGTGCCACAGACACTTTGCACAATGGACTCATAGTTTCACTTTTTATATTGTAAGTTTGGACTAAAAAATCCAAGTATGTAGAGGAGTGATGGCTAAAAAACAGACTGGCTGATGGTGTCACACATCACATGGGAAAATTTGCCTAATCTACAACCCCCCTCATCCCGCGAAGCTGAAGGAAATACATCAGTGAGTATATCAGAGGTGGCTGTCTGCCAGGGCTGTGGAGAGCTACTACCTGGACAGCTGGCTTCTCTGGGGAGTCCTTTGAGATGAGATGCTCCTCTATTAGCAATCCTTGCACCTAACATACTTTGTTTGGCACTTCATTGAGTACATGATTAATTGAATAATTTCCTCAAGGGATGGAGTTATGTTTCCACTTAAAAGGAGTACATTGCATCACAGTAGGGCATTTTAAGCATATATTGAGACTTTTTATTTTGTGCATCATGTACAAAGTAAAGCCCCTAAAATTCTGCTTAAAGCTCCTCATTGTATCATAGTGTACTTCCTCGAGGAGAAGGAGGTTTTTGTACTGTAGACCTCCTATGGCATCTGAATAACCAAAAAACAAGCCAAGTCTAAGGAAGGCTTTCTTATGGGTTATACCCAATAGTGTTTATTGCACCGAGGAACAGTTTCAATATTGACAACAAATATCAACATACAAATATTTCATACTTTCATGATGAAGAGGATGATTTTTCCTCAGTTCTCAGAGCGATGTTTTATTAACATATCACTTGATCTTCAACGTTAACAATGCCAAGCAATATTGGGAAAGTTGTTATTGTCAAACATACAGATACATGCTCATGTATAATTGTGATAGAGCGCAGTGATATTCTGAAATTTGTATGGGTACATTATATTCATGAATAGTCCGTACCCGAATATATTCTTATGTGTGTGTAAACCTTAGTTAGAATTCGTGTTGTAATAATCAGTGGTAAATGAAATGTTAAGATGAGTTGTGCCATTCAAGAAACGTAAAGTGGCATTTAGAGGGATTTATGTAACTTTCGATGTTCATTGCAAATGCATAATGAAGTAGTTATGTGTAATGTAATGCAGTAGATTTAAACGTGCATCATGTTGAAGTTGCACACGTATAGGTAATTAATTGCGTCTAACAATGATGAAATGTAGTGCTTATAAATGTGATATTAATGAGCGTTTAAGTTGATGTTAAAGGCCTGGATGGAGTATTTACTCTTTTGTGCTAAGAAAGGCCTATTCGTTTCCTTATGTTAGCTGGTTTTATGTAGGCCTGAAATGCATTTTCCCCTGGTGAGGCTCTCATTTGGAGATGGTCAGCGAAATTCATGTGCGTGGAAGGTTGTTTTGTTCTCATGCTTCTGTTGCAGGTGCAAGGACACCGTCCTCGTTAGTTAGAATAACGCTTTTGTTTTAGGAGTTAGGTATGGAAGAAACCAGTTACAATGTCTTCAGGAATGCTGATAATTGGAAGTTGTGCTGAAGAAGCCTGAGACCCAAGGACACACCAACCGTTGCTGGAACGAGTACAAGTTTTGTGGAAAGTTACCTACGAGAGGTGCCTGGCCATAGGAGGTGTTTCAGGAGGTGTGGTCATCAAGTGTCCATTTTGTATTAGGGACAGTGCCCCGAGGGAGGAGAGGCAGATTGAGAAGGGTCAGAGAGAAGAGAGGAAGCAGAGAGAGAGACGTTAGGGGATAGAAGGAAAGGATCGATACTTAGGATGAAGACTTAGAAAGATTTAGTGATTTGGGCTTCTGACCTATACAACGTGAGTGTAATTCTTAGGAAGTCTTCACAAGCTGACACTTTTTCTTTTTCTTGATCTTGCTTGGGTAATGTCAGGTAGGGATGCCACTTTAGAACAGTGTAGGGATAGATTAATGGATTTCCTTTACAGATTCTAATGAAGACCAATATAGATGTTGGTGCAGTTATTGCTGGTTTAGTATTCTTGGAATTGCTCATTCTCTTTATGCTATATCGGATTAGATTGGTTCGTAGGATGGCCTTTGTATTAGTGCCTTTGTATTTTTGCAACCTCGTTTTGAGGTGTTTGTATGTTCAGTTATTTTTGGTTTTGTAATAAACCCCCGAAACTTGGAATTCGGAGTCAGTGATCTTTTCCGAGATTTTCTTAAATTGATTCATGCTAAGTTGTTATGGATACATTGTTTCTCCCCTTTATACTTCTCAGCAGGTAATAAAGATCCAGTCGACCGAGGGTTCCCAGAAACTTTCATAGTGGAATCCGGCTTTATCAATTGCATTAGCCTAGTATATCTGTCTGGCCTTTAGGCATTAACAATTTTACTGCTAGGCCTTCCCCACCCCCACTGCTAAGCCTTTTATTTGGCTATTTAAGGTAGTTCATGCTTAGGCCTCAATAACTTTTTATCCGCATAAGCTTTCCATGCCAAATTTGTTCCTTTTTATCCTGTTGATCCTTATAGAGTCCCCTGGACGGGACTGAGAAAATAGCCAAAATATAGCTAAGTTTGAGTTTTTGGGGAAAAATAGGAAAAAAGTACTCTGGGAAAAAGTGTCTGTTTTTTTCATAAAAACTGCATCAATGAACGGTTTGATGTGCTAAACTCACCATCTTCCCAGCTTTCAGGAACATGTAGAGCTGAATCCTAAAACCGAATTGTTTATCACAGTTTAGGCATTTTTCAAAGAGGTAGCCCATTTTTCCTATTTTTTGTTTTTTCAACCTACTTCCAGTTTGTGGTGCAAACCAGTGTGTAACCCGTGGGTGATCCAGGAATGCTATATATTTCTGAAAAGTAGACACAATTTAAACTTCAGCAAAAGGTCATATGTGTAGATCCCTCAAGGTTTTCCTAAAGAAACTAACTGTTGAAATAAAGAAATATTGAAAACGAATTGGAAAAAACAGCCATTTGTGACAATGTTTTCATCTGTAACTTTTTGTGATTATGGCCGATTTACAAAAGCAATGTACTATTACCTTTGCTGGACCCTTTTGGTTGTGGGGATAGATAGGGTTTGTAGGTTCTCCAAGAATTCGAGGTACCCAGTACTCAATTGAGCTGCACCATACAATAGTTTTTCATTGTGGACTGAGTGTAGACCAATTCATATGGTGAAATACATAGAGTGAAAAATAGGTATCAAGATAACCTATGTATTTCTGAAATGGACACAAGATATGAAGTTTAGAAGCAGTGGTTATTTGTACATCTCTGAATTTGTGGGTACGAGTACGACCAAATGATTTAGAGGGTATTTTTCAAAATGCCTTCGTTCTTACACGCTAGCTCACATTTGGAAGGCACAAATGCAGTGAAATACAATTGCTAATAATAATTAAACTACTATTCTGTGCCCCAGCGTCTCTTCTGATAAAAATGGTACCTAACTTGTGCGGGTAGGACTAGTGCCTGCAACAGGAAACGGCACAAAACACAACATGGATACATCACATTTTTCCTCTCAAAACTGATCCGCTTTTTGCAAAGTGGGTAGCTGTGAATTTTGGGCTCTAGCTCAGCCGGATCCTAGGGAATCTTAGAAAACCTGTACACTTTTGAAAACTATAAACCTACGCTAATCCAGGATGGGTGACTTGTGTGGCTCTCTCCAGTTTGTTTTATCCAGAATCCTTTGCAACCCTCAAACTTTGACTAAAAAACTAATTTTCCTCACATTCCTGTGATGGAAAATTCTGGAATATGAGGGAGTCACAAACTTCGTTCCACCCAGCATTCTCCTAAGTCTTCTGATAAAATTGGTAACTCACTTGTGTGGGTAGGCCTAGTGCCCGCAACAGGAAACAGCCCAAAATGAAACATAGATACATCACATTTTTCCACTATAACTGACCTGTTTTTTGCTAAGTGGGTAGCTGTGGATTTTGGGACCTGGCTCAGCTGGCACTTAGTGAATCCTAGCAAACCTGTTAATTTTTTTAAACTAGACACCTAGGCAAATCCAGGATGGGGTAACAGGCGAGGCTTTCACCAGGTTGCTTTACCCAGAATCCCTTGCAAACCTCAAACGTTGACACAAAGACACATTTTCCTTACATTTCTGTGATGGAAAGTTATGGACTCTGTGGGGAGCCACAAACCCACATTCCCCTAAGTCATCTGATAAAAATGGTACCTCATTTGTGTGGGTAGGCCTAGTGCCTGAACAGGAAAAGCCCCAAAATACAATGTGGTGACATCAACATTTCCTGCCACAAAAATGATCTGATTTGGCAATGGGGGTATCACTAGACACCCAGGGAAACCTACCAAACCCAGATATTTCTGAAAACTAGACACCCAGGGGAGTCCAGGGTGGTATGCCTCGCAAGGATCACACTAAGTTTTCTTACCCACAATGTCCTGCATACCTCAAACTTTGCCCAAAATTGCACATTTTCTCAGCATTTTTGCCCAGGGGGAAGAAAAATATTTGGGCCTAGGGGTAGGGAGGAGCATTAGCCCATTGTCAGGGGGGGCGCTCCCCCTCCAAATATAATCTCTGGTGGTCTATTGGGCTTTCTGCTCACCTCCGGGGATCAGATCGGAAGAAAAAAACTCCAATCTGCCCCTGACGAGGTGCGGAAAGACAGCTGGGATTATTTGGGAGGGTTGGGTCCAGCTCGATACCTAGGTGGGATGCCCGCACACATTTATGCATCTATACAAAATCCCTGGTGTCTATTGGGCTTTCTGCCCCTGCTGGGGCTGATTGGAGATAAAAATCTCTTATCTGCCCCTGGGGGGGGGGCAGACTTTTGGGCCTGGGGGAGAGAGAGAGCGCTTGCCCATTGTGAGGGGGCCGCCCCCTCTACAAATCCACTCCCTGATGGTCTAATGAGTTTTCTGCCCCCGCCTGGGCAGATTGGACGAAAACACCTCCAATCTGCCCTAACAGGGGCAGAAAGACTGCTGGTGTTTTTTTGGGAGGGGTTGAGGCTAGGCCCAGTGCCTAGGTGGGCTGGCCCCCACCCATTTACACCCTTATAAAAATCACTGGTGTCTAGTGGGCTTTCTGCTCCCCTTGGGGCAGATTAGAGGTAGCAACCTCCAATCTGTCTCGGGGGGCAGAAAGAATTTTGGGCCTGGTGGGAAGAGGATATTAGGCCATTGTGAGGGGGCCACCGCCAGTCAAGAACTAGTCCCTGGGGTCTAGATGCTGGATCCCTGCTTGGGGATCGCCCTCCTGCAGCTCTCCTGTGCACGACATATGCGTTGATCATCATTGCACAGGAAAAAAACACAGGGCCCGATTCACAGAACTAACTTACGACAAAATCCTAAACTTACTACTCATGGTATTCACAGAATGCACTTACGACTGTCCTAAGTTTACGTCCGCACTCGGGCCAGAATTTCCACACCTGGAGTGTAAGTTCCGCACCCGGAGTGGAAGCTCCACACCCGGAGCGGAATTTCCACCATGGGGCCGGAATCTCCGCTTCCAGGCCGGAATACCCACAATGCATCAGATATATTCAATTAACACCAGATTGTGGGTATTCCGGCCCGGAAGTGGGGATTCCGACCCGATGGTGGAAATTCTGCTCCCGGTGTGGAGCTTCCACTTCAGGTGTGGAGCTTACACTCCGGGTGCGGAGCTTACACTCCGGGTGCCGAAATTCCGGCCCGAGTGCGGACGTAAACTTAGGACAGTCGTAAGTGCATTCTGTGAATACCATGAGTAGTAAGTTTAGGATTTTGTCATAAGTTAGTTCTGTGAATCGGGCCCACAGTCTTCCGGTGCTGGGCCATCTCGTCATTCATATCATCCATCAACCTGTCAAGCCTCATTTGGGTGCTGGGCCCTGAGTCTTAAATGCTGAGTCACTGATTCTATCTTCATTCCTCCACATCCCACAAAACCCACCCGTTTAACAGTCCTGTCTCATTTTGGTCTTTATAATTGGGTCCATATTTCATATTCCACATCCAACACAGCCCCCTCCTTGACCAGTATGAAACAGTCCAGCCTCATATGCAGCCTTTCTCTTGGTTTCTGGATCCTGTCTTGATCTCCCAAAACCCACACAACGCCCCACCGACTGAAACATTGATGGCTCAGTTGGGTCCTGTGTCTTAATTCATGGGTTCTAGGTCTGGCCTTCATTCCCCATACCCCACACAACATGCTCCCAGTGAAGAGGTCCAGCCTCATTTGGGAGGCCGGTCAAGGTCCTGTGTCCAGGGTTCACTTAACAACCCCCACATGCCATGCCCCCCAATTGAAAGATTTCAGCCTGACTTGGGTTCTGAAACTATATTTTGGATTTTGTCTGTATCCCCCCACAGCTGAAAAAACCCCCACAGTGAACCAGTTCTACATCATAGGGTCACGGAGCTTATCCTTATCCCACATCACACATAAAATCCCCAAATGAAGTTTCACCCTCATGTGGGTGTTTGGTCCTAGGTCTTGCCTTCTAGTCCTACTTCCCACATAATCCATTTAGCCTCATTTAGGTCCTATGTCCTGACTTCTGGGTCATGGGTTTTGTCATCATCCTACACATCCCACATCCAGCCCATTTAAACAGTCCAGCCTATTTTGGGTCTTACCCACATTCTCTGCACATCTGCACTTAAACGTTCCAGCCTCATTTAGGTTTTGAGTCATGGGCATTGTCTTCATCCTCCACACTGTATACCCCCATTGAAACAGGCCAGCCACGTTTGGGTCCGAACTCAAGAGTCCTAATTTCTGGTTGCATCTGCCACATCCAACACAACATCCATTTAAACAGTATATTTGAGTCTTGAGTCCCGGGTCTTAATCCATGGGTTATAGGTCCAGTATCTCTCACATGCATTGCACTCCCTTTGAAAAATACATGTTCATTTAAGTCATGGGTCCTGCATTCTGGATGATGGGGGAATCGTCATCCATCACATCCAACACCACCAACTCCCTGAAGCAGTGCGGCCTCATTTGGGTCCTGGATCTTATGCCATCTCCCTGTCATCATCCCCACATATAGACACACAAGCACACACATATTTAGACGGTCTAACCTCATTTGGGTCCTCTGTCCTGGACCCTAGGTCCAGGCTACTGTCTTCATCCACAACCCAACACATTCCCTACTGAAGCATCCAGTATCATGTGGTTTTTGGTTTCTGGGTCCTGAGGCCTAGGTCCTGTGTTCACCCCTCACATATCACACAGCACATCAGCATCAGTTGGTGCTTGGTCAGGGGTTCTCAGTCATGGGTTATGTATTCATCCCTCAAATGCCTATCCATTGAAAGAGTACAACCTCATTTGGGTTCTGGGTCCGGTTTTCATTTCCTAGATTCCACCCACTCCTCTTTAAACAGCCCAGTTTGATTTGGGTCCTCGGTCCTATCTTCCTCCACACATCTGGCACAATCCCCACTGTAACTGTCCAGTCTTATTTGGGCCCTGGGTCTATAATCTGGGTCCTGTCATCACCCCTAGCATCAAACACAACCCCTATTGAAACAGTCTAAACTCATTTAGGTGCTGGGCCTATCCCACATCACACATCCCATTGAAAGAGTCAATCCTCATTTAGGGCCAGCGTCTTGAGTCCTGCGTCCTGTCTTCAAACTTCACTTCTGATAGAACAATCTGACGATACGGCCCAGTTGCATTTGTGTCTTTGTTTCTGGGTCCTTTCTTCATCTACCACATTCCACACAAAAAATCCTGGAGAAAATCTAGCCTCATTTGGGTCCATGGTCATGTATCATGTCTTCAACCCAGACATCCCACACGACTCCACTGAAACAGTCTGGCCTCCTTTGGGCCCTGGGCCTGGGTCCTGATCGCATCTCTCACTTCATACACACAAAAATGAAACAGTCTACTTAATATGGGTCCTAGATCAACATCCTGAGTCTTGGATCTTGTGTTGGCCCTCCTCATCCCACAATACACCCATTTATACAATCTAGCCTCATTTGTCACCAGGGTCTTGAGACCTGAGTCATGGGTTGTATCTTTAACCTCCACATCGCACATAAAGCCCCCAATGAAACTGTACAGACTCATTTACAAATGTGGTTCTGGGCCCTATTATCATCTTCCACTTAAAACATCATTGAAACAATCTAACCTCAGTTGGATATTGGGTCCTTGGTCCTGCATCCTGTCTTCAATCCAGATATCTCACATAAACTTCCCCATTGCAGTTTCATTTCAGTCCAGGGTTTTGAGTCCTGGGTCGTAGGTTTTGATATTAACCCACTCATCCCTCCCACAATCAATGAATCAATCAATTCTGCCTCTTTTGGCTCCAGTGGTGTATTCCTGTCTTCATCCCCCACATCACCCAGTCACACACGCACATTTCAACAGTCCAGCCTCATCTAGGTCCTGTCTTCATCCCCCACATTGCACCCTCCTACTGGTACAGTCCATCTGTCTATATTTGAATCCTGGACCCCAAGTTCTGAGTCCTAGGTCCTGTCTTCATGAGCTACATCCAACACAACATCCATTTAAACATACCAGCAACATCTGGGGTCTTGGTTCTTGGATCCCAGGCCTGAGTCTTTTCCTTATCCCATCTTCACTGAGATATCAGTCTCATTTTGGCCCTGGTACATGAGCCACGAGTGTTGGCCTTGTCTTCATGCACCACAACCCCCAACCCTCACACCAGTGAATAAGGTCAGCCACATTTTTGTCCCGGGCCCTGGCTCCTGGGTTCAGCCAACATTTCCCACATCCCACAAAAACCCCTTTGTAACAGTACACCCTCATTTGAGTCCTGGTAATGCCTTCATCCTCCACATCCCAAACCCTCATCTGAAATAGTCAAGGGTAATTAGGGTCTTGGTTCCTGGATCCTGGATCATAGGACTTATCTTCAATTCTCACATTGCACACAGTACCCCAGACTGAAACGGCAATACCAAAAAAATGCATACCTTACGTGTGGTTATTTTCGTTACTTAAAATATCAAAGTGTGACAAATTGATTGAGCATCAAAGTATTATTAAGTACAGTTATCTATAATTTTTTTAATTAGCATATATTGTTATCTTTGTATTTCATCATGCACAGGAAAAGGCACTGTAATTTGACAGACAAATGTCCAAAACGTCAATAGCATCTTAATTCTTTGTGCAAAAGCTGTGTCCCACCACCAATGGGGTGTGTGTTTAATTGTGAGTCCACGTAAAATACAATTAAGGTAAATCATGTCCAGGCTGTACAAAACATTGTACCAGTTCATGAATTACACTGGGTGATGGTTTCTTTTTCAAATTGTCTGCAGTGGTTAGTTAACCAGACAGGCACACAGTGGAACTGAGGAGAATCTCTGAAAAGGCCTGAGATAAGGATTCTGTATTTAATAGGCTTCATACAGGATTTTTTGTGTGTCTTTCACTTAAGTCCCTCTATAAAAGTGATGCATTTCAACCATCTTTCTATTTTAGGGTCTCCTCAGGATGGGGACTAACTATGATTGTATAGCTAACATATAATACAATGAAGAGCTTACCATCTGCCGGCCAGCCTCCCTAACATCGTCTTTCCCTTCAGCTACTATAAAGCAGCATATTAACATTATGTGGGCAAGGTTATGTGAAAATCCAATACTGGCACAGACAAAACTCAAAAGTAATACCTCTATTTATATTGTAATAATTGATATTATACACACCCAATCGTAATAATAACAAATGTGGCAGATAATCTGCCAATCCAGCTTTTGACTTAATCTTATAAAAATGGGATAAAGTACTTTTTGATTTAATAAACTGTCTATCCACATAAAATGAAGTCTCCTTAATTAATTGCCTTAAGACTTTGCTATTCAAAATGACTGAATTTCTAGCCAGAATGTCTTAATAGGGTTGTGCATGTTGCAAATTTTTAACTGCTCTTCTCATTTTACAAAGCGATACCAAAGGGGATGATGGACGGAGCGCTTGAGCTAATCAATCCATCATCCCCTTTGGTATCGCCTTCTCATTTTACAGGCATAGCAACTTGAGTTTATATACAAATCTCTAATATACTGTTTTGCTAGACTAACATTCTCCTCGTTTGTCATGGATGTAAAAAAAGTTAATACATGCAACCTCTCGTCTCGTTTAAGGCGCAATGAGCTCTGCCCTAGTTCAAGGTGAATGGCCTCAAGCTCAACACAGGGTAGGAGTCGTAGAGCTTGACAAAATGCACAGCCTTCAAATTCTTTAAATGCAAAAAGAACAATTGATGGACAGTATGCAGAACAATGTCATACATTCACCCCAGTACAGAGATCTGGGCCTAAATCCATCGTTTTTTTGCTCACCATGCCATTCCAGTTTGGACCCAGCCATATGCAAATCAGTCTTGACCCTGCGCCTAATGGGAACAGTCCAGCCCGAACTGGGGGTGAGTGTCTGAAAAGTTACAGCGCTCCGTCCATCATCTCCTTGTGTTTGCTTCAAATTCTTTAAAAGCAAAAATTTGGTTCAATTTTAGCTGAATATGCTTTTTGGAATGGTATTACCATCTAAATTGCTAACTTTCAATTGGAAGAACTCAGACAGTCCAAGTTTGGTGTCTAAAGAATTGTACTTAAAAACCCTCTTTAATGGTAAAGCCAGATTTTAAGTCACAATTCTGAAAATGCCATCTTTTTGGAAAGTTGTCATTTTCTTGCCTTAACCATTTGCTGCCTGCAGCCTGTTCCTGGGTCACATAACTAGGTGCAGCTGGCAGTTGGTCTTTGTATATTGCTCCCAAACAGTGAGACAAAGGGAAGCTAGGTGTTGGCAGGATGGGGATCTCTGAGTTAACGAGGGGAAGGAGCTGTCACCGTCCACACTTGCACATCACAAAGGCTCTGCCTGAGTACTCTAACAAAGGGGTTTAACACTAGTCTATTGTGACCCCAGACAATATGGGGCTAGGGTAGGGAGGTAGGAAATTCCAGGCACCTCTGGGGGTGGAAACCTTTGGAAGCTTCTCCTGCTTCAGAGTGGGCATATGGTATAAATATTGGACCTCAGACCCCAACTCTTGAGTACACATCTGGATTGTGGAAGACTCGGAAGAAGGACTGCTATGCTGCTCTGCAAGAAGGACTGCCACTCTGCTGCTGTGCTGCCCTTCTGCCTGCTGCCCTGCTGCCTGAATGAGGAACTGGACCTGCATCTTGAACCCAGGACCTCAAAGTGGCCCCAAGGGCTAGTTGGCTGGCCTCCTGACCAGAGCCTCAGGGACAGAAGGCTCCAAGCACATTGAACCCAGCACCTGGACTCTATCTGCTGTGAGTCCTACCCACCCAAGTGGTGCCACCACAGTCCTGAACCCATGGAAGTGGAGATGAAGGAGCCCTGCCAGCCCAACTGTGGTCCCAACAGAACCAATTCTTCAGAGCCACTGCACTCCACATTGCTTCACCAAACTCCACATCCGGACCACTGCGTGAACCATCCCTGGCACAGGACTTCACATCATTGCCGCCAGCTGCATCAGAACTGCCGCTGCACAAGGCATCCTAGACACAGGCCTCAGCATCACAATCCCCTCATCAACGGCATCCTTGACGATGACGCAGGACTCTGCATTGCAGGCCCAGCAGCTTCTTCTGAACTTGCCGATGTGCCATGCATCTTCGATGCAGGACTTCACATCACAACCCCCTCATCGACGGCCTCCTCGATGACGGTGGAGGGCCTCACATCTCATCTCATAGATCCTCAGAACTGACGCTGCGCGATGCATCTCAACATCAGGACGTTGCATCGACTTGGCTGCACGACGCAACCAGGATTTAAAGGTACTCTTGTTTAGGGGGCCTAACTGAGCCCCTGCAGTCAGCGCGGGCATCACAGTGGAAGGCATGAACTTTTGATTTTGCCCCGATCCAGCACAAACAGATAGACACAGTTGGCGCTTTATGTTCTTAGGCACCATTTTCACTTAAATCTTTAAAATTCCATATCTACGGGTCAAGTGATTGGATTTTTGTCATTTTTGTCATTTTGGTCTTTATTTATTTATTAAAATGTACACTATATTTCTAAATTGCATCTACGTTAAGCCTGACTGCTCTGTGCCAAGCAACCAGAGGGTTGAGCACAAGTTAATTTGGGATTTGCTAGTGACTTCACCATGACAAGGATTGTGGTTGCTGCTTGAGTAGGGTTTCCCTCAACCAGAAACCCAATATAACCTAAAATATTCTTCCCACTGATGGTTTGTTATATATGAAGTGCCTTTAATCTGTGTGCTCCCTGGCTTAACCATTTTTCAAAATTGCCTAGTGCCATTGGTGCTAATTTCCCTAGGCATTATTTTGCAAGCACAGACTCTAACATCTCACTCTTTATTTTTCATGACATTTTTATATTCTTTTAACTATATTTTAGAAGTCCCTTAGCAAAGCGGTCATGCAAAAATAAAGCATTTGTCTCGACGTACTTTATCACACCTGGCCCCTTTTTTTCTTTCTCTTTCTAATATTTATGAAAAGCATTTTAGCATTATGTTTCTTCTTTACTTCAAAATTACACTCTGTTGCCTGGTCATAATCACCAAATGTGTTGAATACTTTAATTAATTCATTTAGGGCTTAGGACCAGTTCAGTCTCAGCCTTGCCATTGATAACAACTCCACACCTTTCCTGTTGGCTGCCTGAGTCATCCTGAATGATACTTAAGTTCATATTAAATTTCAACAACAACTTCATTGGAAGATAATCTCTAGTTAAATACTCTGCCATAATAGAAGAGTCACAAGCCCAGGGAAAATTCAGAGTTTCAGGCGTTGCCACCATATTCAGGAAGTCTTTGAAGACACACCTCTTCACTATGGCACTTGGATAGACCAGCTGTCTGAGTTGTAGGGCCTGGCTGACTTCCTCTAGTCCCACCATTCGGACTCCGAAGGCCAGACTGCCTCTTCCACTCAGGCCGTGGAATTCTCCTCATCAAAAGCTTTGTCAACCCATCCTCTTCATACCAGTGGGCCCATTAGACAGCAGTGTGAAGTGATCTCTCTCCCTTGTATATCTTTGTCTCTTCCCTCTCACTACTGCGGTACTCCCTAGCTTTCTGAGGCTGTTCTTTGGGATGGTTTTGTCTTGTGGTTTGTGGCCTCCTGGACTGCCTTGCTACGTTGACTTGGGCCTGGCTGCCATGATGCCTTTTTGCGCACGTTACTTTGTGCCGTTGTTTTTCCAGCCTCTGCTTCTGCCCGGCTATATTAGAACTGTCTGCATATCTGTCTTTCACCTTTTCTCCTGTTACCTTTGGGCTACGTCTGCACACCATGTACAAGGTCGAAAAAACAACGTCCCTTGTTCTTGCTGATCTGGCCAGTCCCTCGCACTTAGACATAACACTATGTACAGCTGCCCTGGAGAAATTCGTGTGCTTTTAATATTGTGATTTCACTGTTAGAGACACTTGGAGAAAAACCTTTCCAGAGAGAAGAGCTGTGTTTGTCTGATGATGTAAACCCTGCATCTAGATATTGAGGTATGGGGGTTCGCTAGACAAAGCCCAGAGGTCTTCTGTTTTTTATAATAAACTAGCTACTAGCACGGGGAGGGTGGTAAGGTCATTTAGCCCTATATCCACTGCTTTATGAAATGCTTTCCCCGTTTGTATTCTATGGAGTTGTAACTATGCTGATTATATTATCCTTATGCATTATGCTGATAGTACTGGCACGTGTACTGTATCTTAGAGCACGTTAGTTAAAATAAACATTTTAAACTATACAGTGTCTCTTCTTACGCGCGTTGTGGACAGGTATGAGTGAGTTATGAAAGGGTATTCTTGCTACTGCGAGTCCTGAGAGAGAGAGATACCGTGTTCTGGGATGTCTGATCATTGGCAGCATTGTTGCTAATGAGACGCTACAGCTAGTCGGGTTGGGGTTTTAGGTGCTAAGGTTTATGGTTGGCTCACCACTATATTCCGAGGTCCTATTATCCTGTGCATAGCTCTGTGTATGTGCAGAATCCCTACGACATGGCGCCCAACATGGGGCTGCTTATCTGCGAGACGCTTGAGTAGTATTTGTGCTTGTCCACAACTCCCTTCGCAGACGCTTCCGGGAGCGTCTGTGACGGTGATACCTCCTATATTGATGTTTTTATTGGTTCTTTCAAGCTTGAAGTTGTTAAAAGGTTTTTAAATAAGACCCTCTATTGTGCTGCCTCATATTAGGTTGGCGAGAAATTCTAGCCTGAAATGGCTGTTCAAATTGCGGCACATAGCCGCGCAGCGCTCCGGGCTGACTTAACAGTGTATGGAGTGCCTGACGCGGGTGTCGATCTGATCTTTGTGGTACAAGCAGATCCAGCTTACCACTTTGAGGTGTTTTACTCTTGGGTCACTTTTCCGGCGGTGGATGGGACTGATAATATGTTCCATGAATATACAGCCACCGTAGTTCCTAATCACTATAGACCGTATAGGAACCTTGAAGTACCGCTCACGGCTTGGCAACAC
This sequence comes from Calotriton arnoldi, assembly GCA_963921515.1. Lineage (NCBI taxonomy): Eukaryota > Metazoa > Chordata > Amphibia > Caudata > Salamandridae > Calotriton > Calotriton arnoldi. The sequence continues at coordinate 1,488,530 of CAWUFW010003332.1, forward strand.
CGTTTTTGGTTTGATGGAGCCCTCCCCCAACCGGTTACCGCGGTTCGTTTAGGCCCCTTATCAATTGAAGGGGCCACTTGGCCTGTCTTGGCCGGGTATACCCCACATCCGCATTATATGACGGTGGCAGTCGCTGAACTGCGTAATTTGCATTCGTCTTTGATACGAGTGCATAGAGTTTTAGTACAGTATGTTACAGGCAACATCCAGGGAGCCCCTCCTGAAGTTGCAGCCCATCCAGCTGGAGCAGGCGGTGTAACCATAAGTCCTGTCATGGTTAATTCAGTGATGGGCAAGCGCCCACAAAATAAGGATGATTTTCCTTATTAGCTTGCAGAAAAATTTGACCAGCTGGAGGCAGTTTTTCCAAATACCTCTCCTGTGGAAAAACATAGGATATTGACGATTAGTTTGCCAAAAGACTTAATCCCCGAGTTGGCAGAATGCAACAACTGGGGCAGGGTATTCACGGCAGTATATGCGAAGTGTTTCGGCACTCCTTCCATGACGGTTCTCCCCTCTGTAATTAAACGAGTGCAGGATGAACATGACCCTGAAGCGGCTGTGGAATTAGGGATGAGACTGGTGGGAGTGTTCGACGTAGTAGCTGATTTGATCCTTGCGAATGTCAAGGGTGATGCAGTTAACTTTCAAGTAGCTAATGCTTTGGCTTTGGTCCCAGATCCAGACAAGCCGCGCGAATTACCGAAAATTATTGCACAGGCTTACAAAACAATTGGCCGCAATAGCCTGGGAGTTAAGCCTTTTGCTAAATCGCAAACACAATCGCAACAACAACCAAAAACTCAATCTGAGAAAGATGAAAAACCAGTTTTTACTAAAAAGAGCTGGAGGTTGAAAAAACAGGGTAAGCAACAGAAGAAGCCGGGGTCGCGAGGTGCATCCCCGGTTTCTGTCGCTTCTGAACGCACTTCTGATTTGCGCGATAGGGCGAGAATTAAATCTCCAGAGAGATTTCAAGTCCCTGATTCGTGTTCTCCTCGTTCTTCACAGGCACCAACAACATCGCAGGCTGGTGGAGGAGATCGCCAGGATAGAGGAAGGGGTCGAGAGGCTCCACAGGGACGAGACTAACCTCGACAACAGGTCAGAGGGATAGCAGAAGAATTTCAACGCTCTCGCCCACAGTTTCAGAAGAAGAAAGTTGCTGCTGTAACAGCGAGATATGCCACAGACGGTGAGAACGAGACTCCTGAATTGGACGTGGGCAGTGACCCTCCTAGACAGCACCGCGGAAGTTACCATAGTGCGGGAGGCGCTACGTCCTTATGCGGAGGCGACAGCAACTGAAACATTCATTACTGTCGAGACAGCAGACACCAGAGTGGCACCCCCTGACAGACTATATAATATTAATTGTAAGAAAAAGGGGCACCCCTGACACAAATTCCTAAATCAGGGAAAATAGCTCAAATGTAAGTATCACAATATAGGAATGACAACTTTGATTATAGACATGGATAATATTTATCAAAACATGCAGACTCTGTGTAAGGTATCAAAAATATTTATTGTTGTATTTATTATTATAAATTGTATAGAATATCTGTACATTTAAAAAAAGAAAAGGGAAAGAACATAATTCTCTCCATGTTCAGTTATACATTAAAAGGACAAATCGATTTTTGTATAGACGTTCTGTCAATTACATTGTACATCATATCAGTGTTCATAGGGATAGAATTATACACAATCTTTGAATTATCTTCTTTTATCAAGACATGTAGATAAGGTGAATAATCACTTCATAATAAACATGATACATTCAATATTAATATGGCTCTTGAAATTCCGTATCCTACGCGCGTTTCGGCTGTGCGCCTTCATCAGGAAGCCATGTATTAAATAGAGACCTCATAGGATTCAGCACGGCAAACAGTTTGTTGGGTGTTAATAGAATGGATCTAAGGTCCAATGTAGAATAATGGATTCTTTCAGTTAGATAACTCCAAGATAAATGGTATATATACTGTACATATCAAGACGGTCCAGGAACATGAACCAACTGATTAATAGTGGAGATGGTCAACAGTGAGTAATGATCATCCACTGATAAATATAGCTGAAGAAATGTAGATATTAACGCTTGAAGCGGAGATGATCTCACTCAGATAAAAAGATTAGCAGTATCACCAATCTGAGAACATAGCTGGGAGAAAACGCTAGTCAAAATTTCAGCGTGCTGGGATGTAGAGGCACCTCCAACGCCGCGAACTGCGCTCTAAAACAGCATCCCGGTCATCGTCCCGTAATATCAGCTAAGCCCTGTAATTGACAGAACGTCTATACAAAAATCGATTTGTCCTTTTAATGTATAACTGAACATGGAGAGAATTATGTTCTTTCCCTTTTCTTTTTTTAAATGTACAGATATTCTATACAATTTATAATAATAAATACAACAATAAATATTTTTGATACCTTACACAGAGTCTGCATGTTTTGATAAATATTATCCATGCGTATAATCAAAGTTGTCATTCCTATATTGTGATACTTACATTTAGACTATATAATATTGTCATTAAAATTGAAGGTGACATACAGCGTGTTATTAAAGGGATTTTTTGGGAGAATCTGACCTCTTCGTATGACATTCTGTTAGCGGAGGCTGATTGGCTGCCCCCATTCGTACTTGCTGCGCGTAAAGGGGAGGAGGTAATCCTTCCGAGCTTTTCTCATCATGTCCCTAAGGACAAAGCGGAGGCTCTAGCAGCTGAGTGGGCCGTGTCCCTGGCTCCAGCGTTATACCGCAACCATGTGGGCTGGGATGAAGACTCTCCCCCCCATGAAATACCTTTGCGGTCGTTGCCACAGCCACAACCCCAATATCCCATCAAACGGGAAGCTAAAGGTCCCGTTTCCAAAATTCTGACCCAGTTAGAATATCAGGGAGTGATTGAAACATGCGTGTCACCGATGAATAATCCCCTTTTCGCGGTTTCTAAACCCGATGGATCGTACCGCTTAGTTTTGGATTACCGACATTTGAACTCTCATTGTCGGACCTTTGCGGTGCAAAACACCCACAGTTCTGCGCTTGAAGACAGTCTTGTTTGTAAGAAATATAAAACTACACTTGACCTATCCAATGGATTCTACACGCACAACTTAGCCCCGGAGAGTAGCCAATGGAGCGCTTTTACCTCCGGTGGTAAATTATTCAAATTCCGGCGTTTATCTATGGGCTACAAGAACAGTCCAGGTGTATTCGCTGCCCGTGTTGTCTCTTTGTTAGACGGCATAGACCCAGATGCAAGTTCGTACGTCGATGATATCTACCTGACAGATGACGAATTATTCCCGCATCTTTCCCGAGTGGACAGCATTATTCTAGAATTTGCGGTTTTAGGTTACAAGTTTAACTTTGCCAAATCTCACATTGCTGAATTTACCATTTTGTTTTTGGGCTATGAGCTCAACAATGAAGGTAAGGGCTTAGCCCCCCATTTCCTAGAGAAATGTGCACTTTGGTGCCCTCCTACTACTCTGAAGAAACTTCAGTCTTTACTGGGTTTTCTGAACTTCGGGCGTACTTACATTCCCGAATATGCCCAGCGTATCAAGCCACTGTATGCCTTGATACAACCTAACTTTTCGAAGTCATGCTGGCTTCCGGAGCATTCCTCCATTCTGCAGTCTTTGCAGACAGACCTTCTTGAGTCTAAATTCTTGTTGACTCGTGATAACCGCACAAACCTGGTAATTAGAATAATTCCAGGGGCAGTGGGTTTCACGTACTTAACCTTTAACGGAGGTGACACAGTACCCATCGCATACAAGTCACATCTTTACACTTCCGCTGAAATGCGCTTTTCATCTGTGGAGAAAGTTTTGACTGCAGTGCAGATGGCGATTCTAAAAGAACGCGCACTGGCACAGGGAAAACGCATCCTGGTGGTGACACCATATCCTGCCCTAGAGGCAGAGACAAAGGCAAGTGTTCCGAACTCTAAAGCTTTGCACCCCCGTTGGATACAATGGGCAACATCACTGACATCTCCGGATGTCACTTTTATCTTTGATTCTTCACTTCAGACGCAGGAGTTTTTACAGTATGAATTCGCTCATCCTCCTCCTCTGTCCTTGCTACCGCTTGAGGAGTACGAATGTATTATCTATACCGATGGTTCGGCACAACCGGCCACGGGTTCCAAGCATGCTTATTCAGCAGCATGTGCTATTGTTGCAGGTACCTTTGTGAACGGTAAGTTCAAATCAACTGTAGTGCATACTCAGGCACTCGGAGATAGTACTGCACAATTGGCCGAGCTGCGCGCATTGGTGCTCGCACTTGAGTTCGCTACTCCTGATGTGACCACTCTAATTGTATGCGATTCTTACTACTGTGTTCAGTCTTACAATGACAATCTGTTCTTTTGGTTGCAAAACGACTACAGAGACGCCAAAGGTAGCACAATTAAGCATAAAATGCTTTGGGTTCGAGTGGCAGATTTGCAACAACGTCTGCCTCTCACACAGGTGGTTCACACTCTTGGCCACCAGCGTGTGGGCGCACACGCTGTCGGTAACGGTTTGGCAGACGAAGCTGTCAAATCAGCAGTAGTCACGTGCTCAGTCGCAGCAGTTACCAGATCCATGTCTAAAATTGATACTGATATTTTAGCAGCTATTGCTGCAACAAAGGAAGGTGCTAATTACCCTAGGGGTTTTCCTTCCAAATATTCTTATCAGTTAGGTCCCGAACAGGCTCCTTATGTAAAAATACCCGACGTTGGTGATCGGCTGATTCCCAACGCGGACCGCAGACTTTCCTTGATAACGGCCGCACACGAAGGCATGGCTTCGGCTCATGCTGGCGTGTCTGCGACTGTTTCCATCTTGCAGCAGCGTTACTGGTGGCGTGGTTTATACAAACAAACCCGTACTTATGTGCTTATGTACTTATGTGCTTTCTTGTGACGTTTGTCAGCAGATTAAGCCTTCCACGGTTACACCACCACCACTAACAGACCTTTTGGGTGTGTTTACCTGGATCACTGCGGTCCATTTTCATCAGACACTGCCTATAAATATATCTTAGTGGCAGTGGATTCGTGCACACGTTTCATCTGGGTTTGGCCACAACGAAGTGCTGACGCTCGAAATGTCATAAGGGATTTGCGTGTCTTTGTGGGAATTTTCGCCTGTGGCACCTTCCATTCGGACCAAGGTCCTGCTTTTGCCTCTAAGGCTTACAAGGACGCAATGGGTTCACTGGGGTTGCGGGTGAAATTTTCGGCTCCATATCGGCCTGAGGGCAACTCGATTGTTGAACGAATGAACCGTGACTTAAAGCAATCCTTGACAGCTAGGGTCTTAGGTACTGGCAGGAACTGGCTGGCCCACTTGTATACCATACAACGTGCACTTAATAATCTCCCTAGAAGACCTCTGGGTGGGCGGACCCCATACGAAATGCTCTTTGGCATACGAATGTTTGTGCCCGACCTTGATGGTCTAGACATGGCGGCGCAATCCGCCATCTTTGATGTAGATAACCATTCTACTATGTTACAGGACTTACAAGAAGCCCGAGACAAGCTTGCAATCGCACATTTACCTTCAGCCACAGACGCTGCGCTGCAGATTCCGGTTGCCGGCTGGCTTCCGAAGATTGGAGATCTGGTTCGAGAAAAGGTGGAGAACAAAAAAGAATTCGGCCCCTCTTATCGTGCACCAGTTCCAGTCCTTGGCTTGAAGGGAACTCGTACAGTCATCTTACCACCGCTTCCTGGTCGCAAGGAGAACAGATACATCTCAGTGGAAAATGTCAAGCTATAACATCTGGCCGATCCTGAATAGTGTTACACCAGCGGCCTCTTGTCCTGTCATTTCCCGGATGAATGTTCGTGGCCCTCCTGCCCGAACGGTCACTGATGTTGCTATCGAGATGGTAGATTTGCCTGATCGCTTACTCGACTACCCGGACTCCCCCTGCAACGACGAGTCTGAGTATACCTACCCCGCCAACGAGTCGGTGGCACACCTACCAACAACGCCACTGAGCCCAACACGTTATTCCTTTGACTCGGATTCCACCTCATCACTTGTCCCGTCCAAATTCAGTGTTTTTGTATCCTGGTTCAGAGACAATTTTTTGATTCCCCCCTGGACATACATTTGGTTGGTGCTATTCCTGATTTTTTTGTTCATGTCCATTGGCTTTGTCACAGTATTTTTTCTACTCATCAATGGGCACTATTTACCAGAACGCTCTTCAGTGAACTGTGTCGCTGGAACTTTGGCTCCACATTCTTCATCTCACATCATGAAGCGAGACCACACATTAGTGAACATTTCAGCTTTTCCAGTCGCTGATGGCATCGTATGGGATGCGGTAAATTTCCAAATTCATGGACCAACCGAAATTATTAATGTACCAAATGTTCTTCGTGTTTCAATGGGTGATGTCGTAAAAAGTAATATTCATTCTGACGATTGGGATGTACATGCAGTCGAAGCATTATTTACTGATTTTAAATATTATGCTGCTTTTAATGCTGAAGATTTGTACATGAATTCTGCAAGCTATGCTGATTTGTATTGTTACCAGCATTGGGGCAACCACTTTGTCCATAAACCAAGTGCACTGCGTGGTCCTTTTAATTACACCCAATGGGAGCATTGTCCGACCCCTTTGTCAGGTAGCTCCCAAACTCTTAGAAATAAGTTTACTTATTTTACAGACTTTGATAGATCGAACCCTGGGTCCTATTATTTTAAATTAAACACTTCGTCCACTCAGAAAATCATGTTGACCCACACCAAATTGCTATATTCGGGTTCCTTTTTGAACGCCTTAGCTGTGGGTGGTTATGAGTACTGGAAGGACACTGTAGACTTGAAATCAATTTGGGGTTCCAGACCATGGCAGGTGCAAGGCACAGAAGCCTTGCACCGTGCTTGCCTTATCCCGGCCCAGATTTTATTTCTGAATAATACCATTTATCAAACTACGTGCTGGGGTTTGGCTACTTCCAAACAGTTGAATGCACCTTCCATTCCTGCATTGGCTTCCCATCCCAACAGGAGCTTGCATTTCAATATATCCCTTCAAAATTTGCAAGCTCTTTTTCAAAACAATTCGTTTAATGTCTCTACGCTTGTTCAGTCACCCTGGTTGGCTTGGCCCATCGCGTCTAATGGCTGCCAACTGCGTTTTCATGACTCAGTTCCTGGTTACAAACAGGATAGGCCCGATCCAAGGTTTTCTGACTCTCGTACTGTAACAACATATTCTGTTGGTAAATTGTGTAAACAGTGGTTGCAGCACTCTTCCCTAGATTCTGTTAAACAACATTTATCCCTCCTATCAGGCAACATTGATCTGTCCGACTTTATTTTGGGGCCTCGTGGTCCACGACCTAAGAGATTCATTTATGAAACTTATAATGAACTCTGGAAGCTTTTGCAAATTGAAGCTGCTTCCTGTCTACGGGAAATCGATCAAGCAAATTTGGAAAAGGTGCTTGCTGTTGTTGACAATAGTATTAATACCCTGTCTTCCCGCATTTACACGTTAGAGAATATTGTGTCCTCTGTTGTTGATATTGTACAAGGTGATGTTTCAGTGTTATATCATGGGCAGAATCAATTGCGTTCAGTTATGCAGTTTGCATGGACTTTGCAGACACTTAAGTTAGGTAAAGTTCCTTGGCATTTTTTGAACACCTCTGCCTTATTCCTGCCTTTTAATTTAACTGATAAACAGCAGTTCATGTCCATGAAGGATGCAGCATACACTCTGTTACATATCGAGAAAATAGAGCCCTTACCTTTCTCTGTGGCGGAATTGGATTCCGCAGTGTGGCTAGTTCATGGGGTTATCGCCTTGCCTTTTTCTTTGTTTGAATTTAGTTTGTGCATGAAGCATTATCCTGTTGGCCGTTTCCAGCCCTTTGGCAGTGCCTTCCTGCATGAACTTTGGTCCCTGCCTTTCATGTTTAAATGCCTTAGAGACGGAAAGGAGGCTTTTCTCACGGGGGAGTCGTGCGATTCAACTGTGGGTCATTCCCTTATTTGCAAACACATTAAATTGCACGGAGCTTGTAACATTTCGGCTCCGAATCTTGCTTGTGTATTAAAGGGCATTCCTGCTCCTGCTATTTCTCCTACTTTCACTGTGCTTGCAAATGGTAGCTATCTGCTTTTGAATAACCAAGACTGCTGTGGCATGCTGGCCGGCATACCCTATATTGTTACAGTTTCACACAGGGTTGTCTGCTGCAAAAATGTGCTTTTTCCTCCCCCGCACGACATCATAGATAGTTCTGTTTGGCCTTCCATTCCTACTCTGAAGGCGGATTTCAATAAATTGAGCAGAATAAAGGCGCTATTATTGAACCAGGAGGTTATGCTCACATCCGCCCGGGAGACATTAATTCTCCAGGTGGCAAGTACCCACAGTGAAATACAGGCCCTTTTGAACACTAACCTCCCACAACATTTCGGTGAACTGATTCACCGTGTTTTTAATGCATCACGCACTGAAGGTCTGGTGCACTTTTTTAAAGTTGTGGGCTCTGGCCTTGTGACCTCTTTTCAAACTATTTTTGGTGTAATACGGCTTTTATTCATTCCATCTTTTCCAGCGTCTTTGGTGGCTTTCCGTTGATCCTCGCCTTAGCGGCTGGTATACTGCTGTTGGCCTTTTTACTACGCAATGGCTGCACCACCTTGGGCCCTTCTCGACCCAGGTCGACTCCAGATGCTCCATGAGCGCGTCCTCGCTGGCTTCGGCGTCCTGCCGTTGGCGACACTGATTGTGTCCTATTCACTTTCTTTTCGCTTTGCGTATTTCACTTGCGTGCAACCTGTGATGTCTTGCATCCACTGTCCTTTCTCGTGGACCATGGATTATTGCCTCTCCAATACGTCTTTGTCTGTTCCGGATTTTGTTCAGTTGATGGGTCCCTTAGAGGCCCATGAACGGGACTGTTCCACTGCAGGCTACATGGCGCGTGCGGCTGCACTGGGGATTTTGGCACAATGGGATATCTGGGCGGCTGCTCGGAATCTCCTACAACAAAGTTATATTGAGTACCACGCTAGTTGTCCCGCATTGCTATTCGCTGCTCCCTCATGCGAGGAACATGCCTGCAGCTTTGATTTATTGGACTGGATGGCGTCGCTTTTTTCCGACGGTTCCAATGATGTCCTCTTGGAAAATGTGGCGTTTTTTATTATTATTATTATTTTTTCATCTCCCTTTCGTTGTCCTTCATGGGGCCTACTCCACAACAGACGTTTCTGTTCTGCTCCGTCTATTTGAACTCTGTCTTCGTCCTATGCCTTGGCCGATGGACTGCCCAGGGGAGGGTGTCTTGTGGTTTGTGGCCTCCTGGACTGCCTTGCTACGTTGACTTGGGCCTGGCTGCCATGATGCCTTTTGCGCACGTTACTTTGTGCCGTTGTTTTTCCAGCCTCTGCTTCTGCCCGGCTATATTAGAACTGTCTGCATATCTGTCTTTCACCTTTTCTCCTGTTACCTTTGGGCTACGTCTGCACACCATGTACAAGGTCGAAAAACAACGTCCCTTGTTCTTGCTGATCTGGCCAGTCCCTCGCACTTAGACATAACACTATGTACAGCTGCCCTGGAGAAATTCGTGTGCTTTTAATATTGTGATTTCACTGTTAGAGACACTTGGAGAAAAACCTTTCCAGAGAGAAGAGCTGTGTTTGTCTGATGATGTAAACCCTGCATCTAGATATTGAGGTATGGGGGTTCGCTAGACAAAGCCCAGAGGTCTTCTGTTTTTTATAATAAACTAGCTACTAGCACGGGGAGGGTGGTAAGGTCATTTAGCCCTATATCCACTGCTTTATGAAATGCTTTCCCCGTTTGTATTCTATGGAGTTGTAACTATGCTGATTATATTATCCTTATGCATTATGCTGATAGTACTGGCACGTGTACTGTATCTTAGAGCACGTTAGTTGAAATAAACATTTTAAACTATACAGTGTCTCTTCTTACGCGCGTTGTGGACAGGTATGAGTGAGTTATGAAAGGGTGTTCTTGCTACTGCGAGTCCTGAGAGAGAGAGATACCGTGTTCTGGGTTGTCTAATCATTGGTAGCATTGTTGCTAATGAGACGCTACAGCTAGTCGGGTTGGGGTTTTAGGTGCTAAGGTTTATGGTTGGCTCACCACTATATTCCGAGGTCCTATTATCCTGTGCATAGCTCTGTGTATGTGCAGAATCCCTACGACAGTTTATAGCCCTTAAGAAAAACCCTAAATAAAAAAATGTAAAAATAAAAAAAATTGTCCTGGAAGTTTCTTGAAACTGTTCACCAATCTCACCACTCCACCCACAGTCCCAACCATCCCAGCCACTGCACCCCAGTAGCTCAACCCAAAAGAGAGGGAGGACAAGTGGCATGTCACAGGTGATCAGGCAATGCAGAAGGAGGGCCCGGTAGTTGAGTTCCAAGAAGGACCAGGACACAAGTACAAGTAGAGGGAGCTGAGAAAGCCAGAAGGGGAGTATGCAGCACAGGAACCTGGACATGAAGACAATATTAGGTAATAGGAGTGGGAGAACAGCAGCACAAGAACTAAAAGGTCAGAAAGAGATGACAGGCCTGAGCGATGGAGAGTGAATGGCAGAGTGGGTGACACCACTTTAAGCCTTTAACCTCTTGAGTGCTCATGACGGCTCCCGGCCGTCATGAGTCACAGTAGACGTGTGCTCATGACGGCCGGGAGCCGTCCGAACGTTGCCGCTCCGCCCACGCGGTATTAATTCCCCGCCTGTGCGGGGAAATTAATCAGTGGGCGGAGTTCGGACGGCTCCCAGCCGTCATGAGCACACGCCCACTGTGACTCATGACGGCCGGGAGCCGTCCTGAGTATCCGAGCGCCACGCACAACCCCGCCCCCTCTCGCACCGCGGGGGAATTTGCCCCGCAGCGAAGGGGTTAAGTGGGATGGGTTCTGCCAGAGCTCAGCAACAGCAGCAATTAAGAGAAGACATTTAAACAGGTACCTGGTGGGCCCTACAGTTAATATACTTAACTATTCAAGTGAACACACTGGTTTCTTCCTGGACAACATATTCAAAGGACCCTAAAGTGATATAGTCAGCAGAACAGACCTTATTTTTCTTGCTTATTTACTTCACGTTGTATAGATGTTCTTATTTCAGATGAGTATTTCATTTTCCCGGATGTGTTTCTATAGTTTTGTTAGTCATGCAACATATAATTCTTGTATAGAGCATACAGCAAAATGGGTTGCCTCCAGGTGTTGAGGTGAGTTCAGTATGTTTATGGATGTTCATAATGGGGCACGATTTAGAGCTCTGAAGTTAAGGCTGAAAGCAGTCTGAGTTTTTCAATGCCCTTGCCACTGGGTAATAAATGTGTTAACTCTACATGGCCATCCAATTATTGGTCTCTCAGCAGAGAGCACAAAGTGATGTTCACATGTATCAACTGTAATTAGGATTGCGTCAGAAATTGGGTGAATGAGGTACTGAACTAGCGCAACAATGACTGCACCAAAGGAAAAGAAAATGCAGTGTCTGTGTGTGTATCTGTTTGTGTATGAGCTTGTTTATTCAGTGAAGCAGGGAGACAAAAGAATGTACATGCAGAAGGGTAGAGTGAAAAGACTGATGAAGAGGAAGGAGATGATATCTGAGTAGTGCAGATAAAGACATGTCTGAAAAAAATGTGTGCAGAAAAGGGTGTAAGTGAATAACAGAGAGATTGCAAAAGTAAGTAATGTGAAGCAAAAAATGGGAGTTGTAACTCATGTCTAATGTTGAAGGGAAAAAAAGGTGTTTGAACAAAATATCGGAAAACAATATTGTGATACAAAAATACTGTGTCAAGTATCTAGGAATATCAAAAATATCGCTGATAGGAATATCAAAGGTAAAAATATAGTTGTTAGTGTTGTTTTTAATATTGTTGTAAAAATATCAATGTACAAAAATCCTTGTATGTATTATCATTTGTAAGTATTAATTAGAATGTAATTTATTATAGTGTGTTTTATTGCATATGTGTATTAATTTTTTATTTGTATTTTTAGTTGGATAATTTTTTAGTTATCAAATTGTTGAAATTTGTTGGTGTAGTTGTGTTAATGTATATAAATAATTGTTGATTTTTTTTTTTTTTGTAGCAGCTTATTGGGTTTTTAAGAGATATGGGTGGGGAGATTTTATTGAAATAACCATTTTAAATTTATGTTTAAAGCAAATAATTTTAAAGATTGCAAATAAATAATTTTTAGTTATCGTTCTTTATATTAATATTTTTTATGTTTTGTAATTTGATGATAAGCAAATGATATATTAATGGTATAAATTTTTATAAAAATATAAAATGTAAAATTATATAAAAATTATTTTAAATACAGTGGAATAATTAGAAAATATTTTTGTGAAAATACAAAATTTTATTTTGTTTTTTACATTTTTTTAATTGCATAAAATTAAATTTGTAATTACATTCATTTTGAATTTTTAAAAATGTAAAAGTTATTTAATGTTTTTAAATGTATGATTGTTAATTTTGGCATATGATTATATTTTTCAGTTTATTCTTTAAAGTTTATGAATGATAGTAAATATTTTCAACAATATATAATTTTTTAATTGTCAAAATTGTATTATTATGTATTTAAATGTAAATATGAATGTAAAGGTTGGTAATTTATATTCGTATGTTTTAGATAACGTTTTAGGTAATTCTATATAAAAATATGTGTGAATGTGGAGTATTGATACTGTATGTAACATTTTATAATATCTTGTGTAACACATTTTATTTTCAAGTGAGTATTATAAATTTCAACTCCTTGGTATCCAACACCTTTAGTGTCCAACACCTTACCCCACTATGGTTATATTGGCGTAGGAATAATCAATGTCACCCTTTTAGTGTACAACACCTTCCCCAAATTGCTTTAGATTGGAGTAGGAATAGCAAGTGTCACCCCTTTAGTATCGAACACTTTCCCCAAATTGATTTAGATTGGAGTGGGAATAGTAAGTTTCACCCGTTCAGTATCCAACACCTTCCCTCAATATGGTTAGATTGGAGTGGGGATAGTAAATGTCACCCTTTAGTGCCCAACATCTGCTTCAAATGGGTTTAGATTGGAGTACGAATAGTAAATGTCACTCCTTTAGTGTCCGACACCTTCTCCCAATAAGGTTACATTGGAGTGGGAATAGTAAATTTCACCTCTTTAGTGTCCAAACCTTTCTCCAATATGGTTAGATTGGAGTGGGAATAGTAAATTTCACCCCTTAGTGTCCAAATTTCCTAAATTGGTTTCCATTGGAGTGAGAATAGTAAATGTCACCCCTTTAGTGTCTAATACCTTATTTAAGTATAGTTGGATTAGAATGAGAATTATAAATGTCATCCTTTTAGGGTTTATTATGAGTCTGGCAGTCCGAGGACTGCCAGACTAGTGGTGGCGTGGTGGCGGTGGTCCAGCCACCGTCGCACCGGCGGTCCTACCGCCCAATTGTCTTGGGCAGTCGGACCACCATGGGAACGCCGATGTCGCCAGAGAACTGCGTTCCCTGGAGGTTGTGCGGTGGTCCAGAGGCTGCAATATGCTTGGCGGACCCCCGTGGTCCTGCCAAGCATATTACGAGTTTCCTACCTGCCATGGTTTTTATGGCGGTTACATCCACAGGGACCCCTGGTGCCTCACGCCCTGTGGATGTACAGAGGGGGCACAAGATGTGCCCCCCTGTGTGCATGCACACCTGTTAGTACATGGCATGGACGTCACAGTCAGCCACTGGCAATCGCTCGGTCCACATCCCAATCCATTGCTTTTCGCCCATCATGCCACCTCAATTGGACCCAGCCAAATGGAAATCAGCCTTAACCCTTTTCCTCAATAGGAACAGTCCAGCCCGAACTGCCAGGCTAGGTACTCCCAGAACCAGAATACCATCCCAGCCCATCATTAACCAGTCTTGGGTTGCTTGTGTTCCAGTTCAGAGAGGACCTTCCTTGGCAGTTTTTTGCTGGACTGTTCCCATTGAGGCAGGGTTAAGACTGATTTGCATATAGCTGGGTCCAAACTGAGGTGGCATGGTTGCAAAATAACTATGGATTGAGATGCAACCCAAGTAATTACCAGTGGCTGAGATTAATTCAATCATTTCACCCATTACTTTTTGCATACTTTAGTTTGGCTATGGGAACAGCACCCTATTGTGAGGGATAAAAGCCAAACCCGAACCCCTCAAAGTGATTCAGTGGTCCACAGCCAGACTTGTCTCAGGCACGAAAAAAGCAACCACCTTACTTCCATCGTGAAAGAGCTTCACCGGCTCCATTTAGAGGCCAGAATCAAGAATGAGATGCATCACCTTTAAGTCCCACCATCCACAGTAACCAAATCACCTTTGATCCTCCTTGAAAATGTCTGGTGGTGCAAAAGACAACACAAGTAAGACACCACACATCCCCAATTTGTTTATTCTCCTTAGCTGCCCTTCTCAGTGGCACACTTTGCCTGAAGGACTCGACTCCTCAAGGACCTCGAAAACCCTGAAATGCATCTGTTCAAACAAGATTTGGATAAGTAAGTCATCCTTATGTCCTCTCGATGTTTTTGTTCCTCACCCCGTGCTCCTCTGTCCCTCCTGTACTCTTCTCTCATTCGTATTTACTCCAATCTACTGTTCAATCCCTACAATCCTTACTTCCCACCCAGTTCCCCTCTTCCCCTTTCCTTCTTGATCCTTCTACCGCATCACCCTCATTTCTAGTCGTCCCATCCTCCTCTTCTAATACCGTCCTACCTGGCTGTTCCACTATCCCTGAATTGCTGACACCTCTAAAGTTGTTTCTCTTCTAGGCTCTCTTGTCTCCTTTATGCTATTTATGATTTATTGCCTGTTCGGTTTGGATTTTTGCCATGAGATCTTCCTTCATCCCAACAGTTCTTTGCTGAACAGTGCACTGACGTCTTCTTGATGGATTTATGCTTAAATAAATAAATCCAGAAATTGTTCGTGCATGCAGTTTCCAGACATTTCATCATTTTATCTGAACCATATTGTGAATTTAAGCTTGACCTGAAAAGGCCATTGGGCTAGTATGTGGCTACCCAAACCTGATTTAGGTGACTGCAGAGCTATTAGGGCAAATTTACTCTCCAGCCCACCCATTCCTATGATTGGACTTTAAAAAACACCATCACAAGCATTTACAACTAGCTCATTTATGACTTACTGGAAATATTTTGTAGCCCAACACTTTATTATTTCTCACCAGCTAACTTTAAAGGTGAGTCAAAAGTGATGCTAAGGTGTAGGACTTGGGCTTTTTGGCTAAAGTTCCCTAAACTTTTTGCTTTCCCCCTAGACCGTTTTCCTGACATAGAACTGCTAATTTAGATGCTTTGGGTACTTTGCCACTGCTGATCAGTGTCAAAGTACAAGTGTTCCCTGTGTAAAGTATAATGGTAATTGGTTGGCCATGATTGGTATGTTTGCCTTACTAGTAAAGTCCCTAGTGATGTGCACTGTGTGTGCCAGAGCTAGTAATGCAAAGGTGCGCGGAGAAGGGAACTCAGGCCTGCAGTGTAGGGCCTGCGCACAGTTTGCTAAGTTAGCATGTTGTCCTGACAAGTGTAACCACTTGTCAGGCCTTACTTTCCCTTTTGCGTACATAGCGGGCACCCCTGTGGTAGGTCCCGGGTAGCCCCTGGGCAGGGTGCAGTGTAAGTAAACGGCAGGACATATACTGAGGTGTGTGTTATGTCCTGACAGTGGAAAACGTTCCATTTCGTTTTTCACTGGTGAAAGGCCATTCTGCCAATAGGACAAAATGGGGGAGGCTGGGTATTGTGTTTGTTAGCCTAGTTTCCCGTGAGTTTGAAATGGAGAGGTGAAGTTTAGTATGTATGAACTCACAGCGGCATAACACATCTTTCTATGAAAGTGGTTTTATCACTGTGTGTTCAGAAGCCACACTTTTAGAAAGTGGCTGAGTTTTGTGCTTTAAGCATTTCTGTGTGTCTCTGCTGAATGTGGATTGACTGTCTGCATCTGAGAGGGGAGAGGAGCTGGGGGAGTTCTTGACCCAGGGAGGGGTTGAGATGGCACCAGGCTGACCTGCAGCTGGAGAGCAGGCGAGGAAAAGCACCGGGAGGTGAAGAGGCCTGGGTTGCAGCTATAAAACAATTGACCCATCTCCTGCTGAGTGATTAAGGATCCAGACCCCCAGTATCAAAGGGAGAAAGGTGACACTGGGAGGGAGACACCAGGAACTGATTTAGGCAGGGGTCAGGGACCCCTGAGCACAACAAACTTCAAAGACGTTTAGGGGTATAACTAGGAGAGCTATGACCCCTGAACGGGGGGAATAGAAATGGATTGAGACTGAAAAGGCTTGGACCTATTTCGTGGTCAAGAGGAACCTCTGCTAAGGAAGGAACAACTAAAGAGACTGCTGGGAAGGACCAATCCTTGCTTTGTGATCTGGGGCTGGTCTGCAGTTTGCTGTTTTAACCAAGGAAGAGGCTGTTGGGACTGTGCTGTGTGCGCTGGGTCCCCCTGCTTGAAGAAGACTGTGCTTTGTGCTGTGTCTTGTTACCCCCCAAGGGCCCGAGGTGAGCTGGCTCCCTGTTTGGAAACACAGGAACATAAAAGTTTCCGGAGAAGTTTCAAGCGACGCGGTGGGCGCGTGTTGTGGCAGCTTGAGACCCTCGAAAGGTGTGCCCTGTGATCTTGGACACACGGAGGAGGAGAGAGACTCAGACGCGCTGGGTGCGTGTCGTGGTGCACAGGAGACGCGGGTGAAGAGCGCCTGATCAACGTGTGCACCGAAGGTGAAGCGAGTCTCGGACACGCTGTGTGCGTGTCGTGGTGCACAGCAGGTGTTGGTGAAGAGCGCCTGGTCAGCGTGTGCATCGGAATGACGTGAGACTCGGACGCGCAGGGTGCGTGTCGTGGTGCACCGCAGGCGCTGGTGAATAGCGCCTGGTCGGTGGGTGCATCGGAGGTGAAGTGAGTCTCGGACGCACAGGGTGCGTGTCGTGGTGCACAGGAGGCGTTGGTGAGGAGCGCCTGGTCAACGTGTGCATCGGAAGTGGAGTGAGTCTTGGACGCGCAGGGTGTGTGTCATGGTGCACCGGAGGCACTGGTGAAGAGCGCCTGGTCGTCGAGTGCACCGGAGGAGAAGTGAGGCTCGGACACGGTGAGCGTGTCGGGGTGCGGCAGAAAGCGTTGGTGAAGAGCGCCTGGATATCGGGCACCGGAGTTGGAGTAAGTCTCAGTGAAGCAGTGTGCGTGCTTTTTGCAACCTGGGACTGCGGAGGTGAACGGCTGATCAACGTGTCCACCGGAAGAAAGTGAGTCTCTGCAACGTGGTGTGCGGGTCTTGGTGCCAACCAAGACCGCAGGAAGGATTGCCTGGTGAGCGTGCACTCGGAGTCGACTTGAAGTCCCATCAGCGTTGTGTGTGTGGCTTCGTGCCAGAGGAGACCCGGAGGGTGCTGGGGTGAAGTGCACCCGGAGTAACGTAATCTCAGAGGCGTGGGGTATGTGTGCCCTGCGGCCGCCTGAGACCTTCCTAACAGTTGCGGCCCGGACCGGCAGCCCGGAGGAGCTGAGCTGCCAGGCCGAGCCGCTGAGGCCCATTGAGAAAGTTCTATACGGAAGGCCCAGTTCGCTGAAGGAGGAGAGGAGAGTGGGGTCATGTCCCCAGGTAATGTGGATCACTGCCTGGGCGGGGCGTGGGCTCGGAGGGACACTCTCTCAGCCTCTCAGACCTTCTGGCGGCGTGAGCCTTTGCTTCGGCTCAGAGTGAGGCCCGTAGTGCGTTCAGGAGTGGCAGTACTGGGGCCAGAGTGTACTGGGGCCAGGGAAGCTGTACTTTGTGTCATCGTTGATACGTGTGGGGGGGCAACTGTTATCGAAGAGGCTGACTGTCGTAATACACATTGCCGATCTTGCTGCTAAAGACTTGCCGGACTGTCTTAGGACGCCTGACACTATTTCTGCATAACGAAGTCACGATTGTAGCGCTACGCATTGCATTATTTCTCCCTTGCAAAGTACAGAATTGTAGCGGCCCGCATTGCATTATTTCTTCATTGCAAAGTACATGATTGTAGCTACGCATTGCATTATTCCTTCATTGCAAAGTACATGATTGTAGCGGTGCGCATTGCATTATTTCTTCATTGCAAAGTACATGATTGCGGTGTGACGCATTGCATTATTCCTTCATTGCGCAGTACATGATTGTAGCGGTACGCATTGCATTATTTCTCCCATTGCAGGTACCGGGGTGTATCATTACGCATTGCATTATTTCTCCTGTGCCCAGCACAGGATTGTATCGTTACGCAACGCACTATTGTTTGTCCATTGCAACGTGTGTGATTCTAGCATTACGACCAGCATAGCATTTTGAAAGCGGTGGTTGGGATTTGAACCTACCAACCAGCCGGAACGAATATTACCCTTTATTATATGTTGGCTTATGTATTGTGTGGTCTGATCGTATATCTTTTTACATAAAGTTTATACTCGTTTTATCAAACTCGTGTGGAGTCCATTTGTGGTGTCACCAGTGGGTTGCTGTGAGCGTGGTTGCACATACCGTACACTCGTGCCTTGGAGATAGGCCTGGCTGCTCGTGCCAAGCTACTAAGACGGTGTCCTCACTTGGCCTAACGTTGAGGGAGGAGTCCCGGGTCTCGCATTTGTGACAGGGGCGCGGGACGGGACTCCGGTTTCCAATATTTGGCGGCAGAGCGGTGGGATACGATCCTAAAGTAATTGAAACGCGTGTGTGCAAAACCACTCACAGTAATTGGTGTACATCACAAATTGATCGCAGACCACGACTCAACAACATATTGTTTTGAATTGTGGGTTCTATTGTTGAGTAACCTTTAAACCACACATCATGTCTCAGGAGAGAAGTCAGATAGCCGGTGAGGCTGGGGCTGCAGAATTAGAGTTTGACATTGAGGTATTGTCTACCTACAAGGTTGATCAGTTGAGGAAATTCTGCAGAGCTTTGGGATGTCCCATGAAGGGTAGCGCCAAGAAGGAGGACTTGCAAATGACCTTGAGGGCCTGGTGGGAAGCCAAAGAGGCTCAGGAGACGGGTGATGTTGAGGTGGATGAGGATAACCCAGGGAATGGATTTGGTCCACAGTATTTGCCAGTGGAGGGACCAGCCGGAGGGGCTGGTAGTAGCCATTCAGGGAGGAGTTTTTCACCAGAGGAGTTGGAGGAAAACCAAAGGGTCAGGCTGCATGAGTTGGAGGTGTTAAGACTTAAAACTCAAGCAGAAGAGAGCAGAAACGCTCTCGCGTTGGAAGAGAAACGGGTTCTCTTCGCTCATGGGTTAAGCATGAGGGAATTGGACATTAAGGGTAAACAAGCAGAGTCCAGTTTGAATGGTGGCAGCGCACAGCCAGTGCCAAGTGTGGATGAGTACAAGTGTGCACTGGAAGATTGGGTAGTGGTTAGCATGGTAAATGATTTGGAGGGGTTGTCCAATTTGGCCCCAGGGGAGCCTAGGCTCAGAAATTATTTTCCAGGATTGCGCCTCCCCGGGTTAAGGTGTGGGCTCCTTGTTTCCCGGGAGCCTGCACGAGAACCGGACCCCTGGTCATGGGTCCAGGGGCCTGAAAAGGCCCCAGAGAGGGAAGACGGGCCAAGTGGCGCAAGGAGATCCCAGAGTAGTGAGGAGGGGTTGTTGGCCAGCCCCTTGTCTCAAAAGAGGGGGAGGAAGAGTAAGCAGTACCCCCAGGGATCAGCAGCACTACCCAGGAAACTGGGGGGGGGGGCGTAGGAGAGCCCCCAGGTGGAGGCCTAGTGCCTACTTGCCAGAAGTGTGAGGAAGGACACCTAGCATCAGGAGGGCGTGGGGAGTCTGTAGTCAGAGCTCCTGCCGTCCTGAAGTTTTTGGGTGCCATTCCTAAGTGGCAGGCCCAGAAAAATAAATGGAAGGTTAAAAGAGGGTTGTGTTTCCCAGTGGGTACACCAGTGGGACAGTGTCCAGCCAGTGGGGCTGGGTCCCCTAGAAATGACCAGGGTGAACCCGCTTTTAGCCTAGAGGGCAGGATGACTAGAGGTAGTATCCTGACCAATGGGCCTTCCCAGGGTACCACTCCAGGGTGGGGTTGGCATGGGTCCAGCACCCCTGGAGGGGTCCCCCTGGCCGGGAGGGATCCATGGAACAGCATTGTTGGCTCAGGGAGTAGTGATCAAGAAGAGCCCCTGGGGTCAGGAAGGCGTGGAACAGGAGGGTGTCCCTGTGGTAGAGGGCCTGCGTCCTGAGTCTATCGCCTGAAGCCGGGAAGTCCATCAAGGTAATGATTGGTCTACCCTGGCTTTTGGCTGGGAGGGGGTTGTGTAGGACTTGGGCTTTTTGGCTAAAGTTCCCTAAACTTTTTGCTTTCCCCCTAGACCGTTTTCCTGACATAGAATTGTCAATTTAGATACTTTGGGTACTTTGCCACTGCTGATCAGTGTCAAAGTACAAGTGTTCCCTGTGTAAAGTATAATGGTAATTGGTTGGCCATGATTGGTATGTTTGCCTTACTAGTAAAGTCCCTAGTGATGTGCACTGTGTGTGCCAGGGCTAGTAATGCAAAGGTGCGCGGAGAAGGGAACTCAGGCCTGCAGTGTAGGGCCTGCGCGCAGTTTGCTAAGTTAGCATGTTGTCCTGACAAGTGTAACCACTTGTCAGGCCTTACTTTCCCTTTTGCGTACACAATGGGCACCCCTGTGGTAGGTCCCGGGTAGCCCCATGGCAGGGTGCAGTGTAAGTAAACGGCAGGACATATACTGAGGTGTGTGTTATGTCCTGACAGTGGAAAACACTCCATTTCGTTTTTCACTGGTGAAAGGCCATTCTGCCCATAGGACAGAATGGGGGAGGCTGGGTATTGTGTTTGTTAGCCTAGTTTCCCATGAGTTTGAAATGGAGAGGTGAAGTTTAGTATGTATGAACTCACAGCGGCATAACACATCTTTCTATGAAAGTGGTTTTATCACTGTGTGTTCAGAAGCCACACTTTTAGAAAGTGGCTGAGTTTTGTGCTTTAAGCATTTGTGTGTGTCGGGGGCGCTAGAGAGCGCACGGCAAGATGGCCGCACTCTAGTGCTGCTCTGCCCGGCCGGGCTACTATCCGTCCATTATTTGCCAAATAACGGCACATCCACCTTCCACAACGGACCGGGTGTTGCTGCGGTGGGGTCCTGCGGTGGCTGAGGGAGTCCGACATCGTGTAGGATTGCTGTGCCCGCTGTAAACGCGGACTTCTTGGCTGCCTGGGGACCGCGCGAAAATGGCGCCTACCACGTACTCACTGAGCTGTGGAGAATCGGCGCATAGCTGGTTGGTGAGGAATCCGGATCCCATCCCGCATACAGATAGTGCAAGTGCCCGCTCAAGACGCTCTGGAGCACCCGTGCCTGTTGGCTCCCGTGCTGTGACCCGGATCGCTGGTGAAGAGGATATCGAGAGCGGGGGCTGCCGCTGGTCTCCACGATTGCCTGGGCTCCGGCGGTCGGCGGACTGTGGATCGCGGGCTCCCTACGGTCGGCGGCGGTGAGTGGTGTGTGGCGCTGGCCGGGCTTGTGGCTGCGTAGGCGGGTGGAGGCCCGGACTTGGCGCGGCGCGCTGCGAGCTGCTGTTGGGCTGTGGGGGGGTCTGTGTGAGCAGACAATCACTGCTGCTGTTGGCGTGAGGAGACTGTGCCCTACTGCATCTGGTGGTTGAGCTTGCTGCGAAGCTGGCTGACCGCGCGAAGGCGTGCTGTGGGGGGTGCAGCTACTTTGGCAGGATTTGAAGTCCTGGATTGCCTGAGGATTCCCTGTGGCCTACCCCCATAGGTGGTTTCTTGGCGCTGAGCGCCCTGCTCTGTGCGCTGGCAGAACGCTGCCTGAGTCTCTGCGTTGGCTGGTGTTTGGCTTCTGGTGGTGCTGTTCCGCTCCAGGGGTGCGGGATTGTTTGCGCTGGCCTCCCGCCTGTGATTTGCCTGCCGGATACGGAACAAATTGTTTGTTAACAGTATGGGGCGCACAGATAAAACGCAGACTCGCCTAACATTTGATACTCGCAAGACCCCTAAATCCACGCAGCGCGCTGCTTCGGACTCTGAAGCGGATGGCCACAATGATGCCCCCCCTCGCTGGAGACCACGTTGTTGGCCATGCAGCGAGTCTTCAGTCCATTGAAGGCACGATGGCAGCAGTCAACCATCGCCAGATCTTATGTCTGGACAATTGGAGAAGCAGAATGCTCGTATGGGGGAGGTGGAACAGCGCGTGTCAGCTGCGGAGGATGGCCTCAGCGCGATGTCCGGGAAAACACTGAACATGGAGAAGGTGCTCTCCCTCATTCAAGCAAAGAATGAAGATTTGGAGGCGCGGTCCCGTCGCAACAACATCAGACTGACGGGGCTGCCGGAGTCCACCAACGTGGGGAGAATGGAGATTTACATGGAAGCCCTCATTAAAGAACTCTTTGGCACAGAACACTTGTCCCCCATGTTTATTGTTGAGCGCGCCCATCGATCCCTCGCGGCACATCCGCCCCCTGGTGCGGCCCCTCGCCCCATTATAGCGAGACTTTTGAATTATAGGGATCGCGACACTATCTTGCGCCTGGCCAGGGACAAAGGGACGATTGAACATCAGGGCAATATACTGGCGTTTTTCCCCGACTTCACAGTTGCGGTGCAGTCTGCCAGGAGGGAGTTTCAAGCGGTGAAGAAGTTCCTGCAGTCTGAGGGAGTGCCTTATGCCATGCTGTACCCCGCACGCTTGCGTATAGGTCCTGAGGGAGACTTCAAAATTTTCGCGAACCCTAAGGCTGCCATGGATCACGCTAAACAACTCAAACGCAAGCTGCGGGAGGGGAGCACACGTCTTGATGACAATGACTGAAGTGCGTAGCTACACTGGACAGTCTGGCAGCTGTGTATAGTTGTTGATTTTCAGGTGTTCTCTGTGCCTTTCTTCCCTCTGTGAATTTTGCTGTAACCCTATGAGATGGTTTGATTCCTATGTGTAGCAGCTTGTAGCTCCCACGTGCTTTCACAATGTGTGGGTCTCTGCTGCAATCGGACTGGGAGATCAGGTGGGGGTGGGATTAGGGGGTGGTGCGCTGGCCACCTGGCTATCAATCCTGAGTCTTTACTTTTTTTTTTTTTTTTTTATGTACTTCAGGGATGGGCTACTTTGTGGGTAGATTTCAGACAACTGTGATAATGATTGTCCTGGTGGTGTATGTTGGTCACTTCTCGCAGGGTGGGGGATACAGCTCCTACTGTGGTCACTGTATGGTGCACTCATCTCTCTCTGCTGGTAGAACTCATCTTTATCTCCATTGTTGCTTGTGGGTTCTCGCTCTTCATGCTCTCCGGCTCGGCACGGGCCTTGATGGGCCTGGCCAACATGTTGATCATTGTTCATGATGAGGGACGGGACGGGACGCATGGTGTACAGAGTGACGCACATTGAGAAGTTCGTTAATTTGGCATATACTTAGATCGGCCCGGCCACCTCCTACTTGTGGGAGGTTCGTAGCACTCTGTGCCCCCGATTGGGTGTACCCCGAAATACTCTTTTTGTTCTCAGGGGATTGTTGGGGGGGGGGTGTTCAAAGGGGATGGCTTTGACAGGTTGGGGATGCTGAAGTGGGTGGGGGTGCGGGGGTTGGGTCAGGGGTGGCAGACAGACAGCGTGATTGAATCGGTTGGTACTGGTTCTGGAGCACTCTGGAAGAGGGGGCACGATGTATTTGTTTTATGGTATGAGTGGCTAGCTCTGAATGGATGTACACTATGAATAAGTCAATCAGGGTTCTCACCTGGAATGTCCGTGGGCTGAATAGTCCAAAGAAAATACGTTCAGTTTTTGCATACTTGGAGCGCATGCGAGTACAGGTGGCTTTCTTACAGGAGACGCATCTGACCAAGGAATCAGAAAAAACAGTGGGTGCCCGTTGGGCAGACGTAAGGGTGGCATCCTCCTACTCTACTTACTCCAGAGGTGTGCTGATCTTGGTGAAGAGGGGTGTTCCGTTCAAGGTGATTCGCACAGACACGGATGAGCATGGCCGAGTGGTGATTGTCCAGGGTCAGCTGGGTGATCAGGGGGTACTCTTGGTGAATGTGTATGGCCCCAATGTGGATGATCCATCCTTCTATTCAGATGTATGGCGTCGCATTTCTGATTTCCTCCGGCTGCGATTATATGGGGCGGGGATTTTAATGTTTGTCTGGATGCCACTATGGAAAGAGCTGGGAGCGGAGAGGTGAGGGCTCGACAAGCTGCGGAATTGATTAAGGGACTATTGGACACAGAACAACTACATGACATCTGGAGAATGCGGAATCCTGCGGGCCGGGAAAGCACTTTTGTGTCTTCAGTTCACGGCTCTTGGTCCCGTATAGATTACTGGCTTTTATCGGGGGGTGTGCCCCTGGGTGGTGGGGGTGACTCATGAGGCTCGTACATTGTCGGACCATTCTCCGGTCACCTTGGAATTGCAGGTCCCCACCTGCGAGAGACCGCCCTTCACGTGGCAGCTACAGCCGTCTGAACTAACGGATATAGTCGTTCGTCAGATCTGCCGCGGACGCAATTACAATTTTTTTAGGGAAAATGAGGGGTCGGTGGATAGTGCGGGGGTCCTTTGGGAAGCATTCAAGGTTACCATCCGAGGGGTTTGTATAGGGGCGCAATCTGGGCTGCTACGTGATCTTCGGCGCCGAATAGGGAAACTGGCATCTGATATATCAGTATTGGAGCGCGCCTATGAGTCCGATTCCTCTCCAGCTGTCTTGGCGAGGATTCGGGATCTCATATCAGAACATAATGCCACGGTTGATCAGGAATTACTGCACTGCTCTCTGCGGAAAACTGCTCGATATTACGGTGAGGGGGGCAGGCCTGGTCGCTCCTTAGCACAGAAGTTGGCGGAGCCACGAAGCCAGGAGCGTATCACAGCACTGCAGGATATGGATGGGGTTACCCGCTGCTCGACGGCTGAGCTTTGTGATATTGTATTGAGGTTCTATACCCGGCTCTACGCAGCCCGGGACTCTCCGTCGACGGAGGAGATTGATACATATTTGGATGATGTGGCGCTGGGGTGGCTTTCGTCTACACATCGGGAACACTTGGTACAGCCGTTCACGGTTGAAGACGTTAAGTTGGCTATAATGGCCTTGCCCACGTGTAAGGCTGCGGGTCTGGATGGGCTGCCCAGTGAATTTTATAAAGCTTATGCGACGGATCTAGCGCCTCATCTACTGGCTGTATATGCGGGAAGCATATGACACGGGCACATTACCGCCCACCCTTCCGGGAGGCCTTGCTTGTGACGTTGTTGAAGCCAGGCAAGCCTCCAACCCACTGCGAATCGTATAGGCCCCTCTCGATTATTAATATTGATGCTAAAATTTTAGCAAAAATGATCGCCACCAGGATACAGCCCCTGGTTCCGCTCCTGGTTTTGCCTGATCAATCGGGGTTTGTTGCGGCGCGATCCACGACTCACAATTTACGCACGATTTTTCCACCCTACACTACTTTGGGGCTGACTTCCAGGCCGTCGCTGTGCTGCTTGACGCAGCCAAGGCCTTTGACTCTTTGCAATGGCCCTACATGTTCGTGGTCTTGACCAGGATGGGTTTTCCACCATTTTTCTTACAGTGGCTCAGGGTTCTCTATGATACTCCGGTTGCCCGGGTGAGAGTAAATGGGTGGGTGTCCGCGACGATCCCCATCGAGCGGGGTACGCGGCAGGGTTGCCCCCTGTCGCCAATGCTGTTCTCGCTCGCACTGGAGCCGCTTGCTTGTCGACTTCGCCAGCGACACGCGGAAGCAGCGTTGCGATTTAAGCAGCAGCCGCTGATCGTCTCGTTATACGCGGACGATATGTTGCTCTATGTCCGTGACCCGGCGGTACACCTTTCTGCAATGCTTCGGGAATATGTGAGGTTCGAAGGGGTCTCTGGTCTGGGTATAAATTGGTCAAAGTCAGCGGTGTTTCCTCTGACAGAGCGCACGACGGAGGTGCCGTTGGATTACCCCTGGCCTGGACGTCGGACCCGGTGAAGTATTTGGGAGTGTGGTTACACAGGGACCCAGAAAAAGTAGTTTCTGAAAATTACGGCCGAACGATAGCGCGCATTACTGAATTGGCGGAACGCTGGGCGCATCTCCCCTTTCATT
Organism: Calotriton arnoldi; assembly: GCA_963921515.1. Taxonomy (NCBI): domain Eukaryota; kingdom Metazoa; phylum Chordata; class Amphibia; order Caudata; family Salamandridae; genus Calotriton; species Calotriton arnoldi. Next base: position 1,514,764 of record CAWUFW010003332.1, read on the forward strand.
GGCTGACAGAATTGCGGTTGTTAAGATGGCCTTTCTGCCTAAACTGCTCTACTTTTTTATTAATATCCCCATTAAACTGAACATGGCATTTTTTACGTCGCTCCAGTCGTCCCTTCTCTCGTTTGTGTGGGGGGGCAAGAAACCACGCTGTCGGTGGGATGTATTAACTCAGCCTTTTGAAAGGGGAGGCTTTGAGGCCCCGATATCAGACTCTACTATCTGTGCGCTCAGGCGCAATTCCGCCCATTATTGGCATTTCCCCAGCGCTTTCAACCTCATGTCGCTGTTGAATCTGATGCGGTCTCCCCAATGCCGTTACAGGCGGCGGTCCTAATGGGTGGCTCGGTGGCCCGCGGACTGAGATCAATCCCGTGCATTGTACGGCGTGGGCTTGGCGAATGCTGGCTAAGCGGGCTCAGGTGCCGTGTCTCTATGCTCCGTCGTTGCCCTTAACTTCGCACCCTGATATCTCTGCGGCGCGTGAGAGGCCGGCTTTGCGCGAATTGGCTAAGGTAGGCATCTCCCGGCTGGGAGATCTTTATATAAATGGCCGCTTTAAGACCTTGTTGGAGGCGCAGAATGGCGAGAAGCGCGGGTTTATGTTTGACTTTACCTATGTGCGGGTTCGACAGGCGATTCGGACGGCCTACCCGGACTATCCGACGGAACCCGTTGCTCTACGGGCATTGCAGGCGATGCTGTCGGGAGCGGGGCGCAAGGGTCTTGTTACTAAATTGTACAACGCTTCCATGCATGAGCGGGACTGTGAGGACCACCCCTCCTTTTTGCGTTGGATGGCAATGTTGGGAGGTACTCTTGTGCTGGAGGATTGGGCTGCGTGCTGTAGACTCACAGGCCTCCTCACGGCGAATTGCAATCTTCGAATAATTCATTTCAAATTCCTTCACCAACTTTATTATACCCCGTCTCAACTATGTAGATATGGGTTGCGAGAGACGGCTGCTTGTGTGCGGTGTGGGATGAATGAGGCAGATTTTTTGCATGTAGCATGGATGTGTGCAGGTGTGCGTATCTTTTGGACTGAAGTGGCGAAGATGCTAACAGACATTGTATTGGAACCTGTGCCGTGCACTCCGGAGCTGTGCCTTCTTGGTATGGTACAACGTCTTAAACCCTGTAATGGACGGATTGTGGCTGTGGCTACACTATTGGCAAAGAGGGCGGTGGCACAGTGTTGGGGAGCTAAGACAACCCCCACGATAAAGAAGTGGCTTCGGGACCTGTTGTATTGCAGGGATCAGCTTCTACTGTATGAAGAGGAATTGCCGGAGGCCTCACGCCCGAAGGACTTTTGGGCCCCACTGTCTGCATACCTTCTGTCCCGCACGGATGTGGAGTGATGGTTTCTGTGTGTCCATGACTTCTGGGGGATGGTCTGCTCTTCGCCTGGGTTTCCGCAGGTCACTGTGGGCTTATGCCTTATGCTCCTGTTACTTGATGTGCACTATGAATACCCTGTATATTTCATCTCTTGTTCATATTGATATGTCTCCATATGCCTCTCAATTGGTGCTTAGGTCATCTATGGGTGTCTTGAAAATGTTGACGCTGTCTGCCTGGGATGGGGTGGGGGGGGTTGCCCTGTTGCTCCTTTACACGATATTTTGTACGAGACCTATTTGCTGTTGGCATTTGTTTTCTGAAATTCAATAAACAAATAAAAAAAAAAAAAAAGCATTTGTGTGTGTCTCTGCTGAATGTGGATTGACTGTCTGGATCTGAGAGGGGAGAGGAGCTGGGGGAGGTCTTGACCCAGGGAGGGGTTGAGATGGCACCAGGCTGACCTGCAGCTGGAGAGCAGGCGAGGAAAAGCACTGGGAGGTGAAGAGGCCTGGGTTGCAGCTATAAAACAATTGACCCATCTCCTGCTGAGTGATTAAGGATCCAGACCCCCAGTATCAAAGGGAGAAAGGTGACACTGGGATGGAGACACCCAGAACTGATTTAGGCAGGGGTCAGGGACCCCTGAGCACAACAAACTTCAAAGACGTTTAGGGGTATAACTAGGAGAGCTAAGACCTCTGAAAGGGGGGAATAGAAATGGATTGAGACTGAAAAGGCTTGGACCCATTTCGTGGTCAAGAGGAACCTCTGCTAAGGAAGGAACAACTGAAGAGACTGCTGGGAAGGACCAATCCTTGCTTCGTGATCTGGGGCTGGTCTGCAGTTTGCTGTTTTAACCAAGGAAGAGGCTGTTGCTGTGCTGTGTGCGCTGGGTCCCCCTGCTTGAAGAAGACTGTGCTTCGTGCTGTGTCTTGTTACCCCCCAAGGGCCCGAGGTGAGCTGGCTCCCTGTTTGGACACACAGGAACATAAAAATTTCCGGAGAAGTTTCAAGCGACGCGGTGGGCGCATGTTGTGGCAGCTTGAGACCCTCGGAAGGTGTGCCCTGTGATCTTGGACACACGGAGGAGGAGAGAGACTCGGATGCACTGGGTGAGTGTCGTGGTGCACAGGAGACGCGGGTGAAGAGCGCCTGGTTAACGTGTGCACCGAAGGTGAAGCGAGTCTCGGACGTGCTGGGTGCGTGTCGTGGTGCACAGCAGGCGTTGGTGAAGAGCGCCTGGTCAGCGTGTGCATCGGAGGTGACGTGAGACTCGGACGCGCAGGGTGCGTGTCATGGTGCACCGCAGGCGCTGGTGAAGAGCGCCTGGTCGGCGGGTGCATCGGAGGTGAAGTGAGTCTCGGACGCGCAGGGTGCGTGTCGTGGTGCACAGGAGGCATTGGTGAGGAGCGCCTGGTCAACGTGTGCATCGGTAGTGGAGTGAGTCTCGGACGCACAGGGTGCGTGTCTTGGTGCACCGGAGGCGCTGGTGAAGAGCGCCTGGTCATCGAGTGCACCGGAGGAGAAGTGAGGCTCAGACACGGTGAACGTGTCGGGGTGCGGCCGAAGGCATTGGTGAAGAGCGCCTGGATGTCGGGGCACCGGAGTTGGAGTAAGTCTCAGTGAAGCAGTGTGCATGCTTTGGTGCAACCTGGGACCGTGGAGGTGATCGGCTGATCATCGTGTGCACCAGAGGAAAGTGAGTCTCTGCAACGTGGTGTGTGGGTCTTGGTGCCAACCAAGACCGCAGGAAGGAGTGCCTGGTGAGCGTGCAGTCGGAGTCGACGTGAAGTCCCATCAGCGTTGTGTGTGTGGCTTCGTGCCAGAGGAGACCCGGAGGTTGCTGGGGTGAAGTGCACCCGGAGTAACGTAATCTTGGGGGCGTGGGGTACGTGTGCCCTGTGGCCACCTGAGACCTTCCTAACAGTCGCGGCCCGGACCGGCAGCCCGGAGGAGCTGAGCTGCCAGGCCGAGCCGCTGAGGCCCATTGAGAAAGTTCTACACGGAAGGCTCAGTTCGCTGAAGGAGGAGAGGAGAGTGGGGTCGCGCCCCCAGGTAATGTGGATCACTGCCTGGGCGGGCGCGGGCTCGGTGGGACACTCTCTCTGCCTCTCAGACCTTCTGGCGGCGTGAGCCTTTGCTTCTGCTCAGAGTGAGGCCCGTACTGCGTTCAGGAGTGGCAGTACTGGGGCCAGAGTGGGAAGCTGTACTTTGTGTCATCGTTGATACGTGTGGGGGGGCAACTGTTATCGAAGAGGCTGACTGTCATAATACACATTGCCGATCTTGCTGCTAACGAACTGCCGGACTGTCTTAGGACGCCTGACACTATTTCTGCATAACGAAGTACACGATTGTAGCGCTACGCATTGCATTATTTCTTCATTGCAAAGTACATGATTGGGGTGTGACGCATTGCATTATTCCTTCATTGCGCAGTACATGATTGTAGCGGTACGCATTGCAGTATTTCTCCCATTGCAGGTACCGGGGTGTATCCTTACGCATTGTATTATTTCTCCTGTGCCCAGCACAGGAATGTATTGTTACGCAACGCACTATTGTTTGTCCATTGCAACGTGTGTGATTCTAGCATTACGACCTGCATAGCATTTTGAAAGCGGTGGTTGGGATTTGAACCTACCAACCAGCCGGAACGAATATTACCCTTTATTATATGTTGGCTTATGTATCGTGTGGTCTGATCGTATATCTTTTTACATAAAGTTTATACTCTTTTTATCAAACTCGTGTGGAGTCCATTTGTGGTGTCACCAGTGGGTTGCTGTGAGCGTGGTTGCACATACGGTACACTCGTGCCTTGGAGATAGGCCTGGCTGCTCGTGCCAAGCTACTAAGGGGGTGAGCAGGGCTATCTCAGACGATGTCCTTACTTGGCCTAACGTTGAGGGAGGAGTCCCGGGTCTCGCATTTGTGACAGTGGCGCGGGACGGGGACTCCGGCTTCCAACATAAGGATACAAGTATTCGTGTCTTTCTGTGAAATTAAATAACGGAGGTGCTCATTTAGACATTCTTGGGCCAGCCACCAGGCAGCTGGGGATTGGGAGGCCCCGTTTCTATTGGCCGTTGACCTTCCGGATGGCCAATTAGAATTTTTGGCAAAAGCGCTGCGGCCAGCAGATTGGGAGCACATTCATTGCGGAAAAAAGTTTGATACTGATCGATTTCACCGTGTCATGCCAGCATGGCGGACATATGGATTCTTTTTTGTTTTCATTCAGTGAAAAACATTAGGTGTTTTTTGTTTTGTTTACCAAATTTTATTTGCAAGATAAGACATCCGAATACCAGAAACATTCCCCAAATGTCGGACTTAACCCGCCCACCTCTAAAGATGCCCTGAATCCCTACGTTGTAAATTACTTACCACTTACTTCCTAATGACATATGATTTACACAATTCGGTCCAGTGGTTGGCAGAGCTCTTTTGAACTTGCCTGCGTCACGTAGTTCTTTTGAGGCTGCCTGCAGCCTGAACCTGTGATTTCTGCTGCCTTGCTTTTTTTCAATGAAATGTGAGCTCAGTGACGATAAAAATGGAAGGGGATGAAAAAACCAATTAAATCCCATTCTGTATTCACTCAAGAGCCGTATCTTGTGGGGAAGCGGGGCCTTGCCTGGTGCCAGCAAGGCGAGACAGCTGCAGGGCCAGCTCGGATTACTCATAGCGTGATCAAACCTAACATCGCAGTTTACTGCAAATGGTAGAGGACAGTTAATTGGAGAATGGGAAATAAGGAATCAGTTCGTCAGGAGGAAACCCCTCGAGCCCGAAGCATTAGAAGGAGAGATAAAACAGCCTCTGCTCCTCTGAGATTCAGAAAGGATGTGGTTGTAGGTGAAGTGAATCCTTGCGGTCAATTGTTCATTCTGTGGTTTTGAAGTAATGGTATAATGGAGTTTTTTTCCTCGAATTCCTTAATTGAGAGTGAAAAGCTTCTACATTTCATAGTGGTGTTTCTTTTAGCTTAATCACATTTCCTGCTCACTTTTAAACACCCTGGGGCATATTCTCAAGGACACATCGCGTAGTTAGCGGCACTTTATCGCAGCCAAAGTGGCGATAAATTCATCGCACCATTCACAAGCTGGTGTTAACAGCCCATAACACTCATTTTACCCACGATAACATCCGCAAAAAACATCGCCACAGATGACCCCCGCAACTATCGCTAATGAGATGCAGAGTAGGCGTACCCGTGCAAAAAGCAGCGAAGACACCACTCCGCAACATTCTCAACAAACAGCCAGATCGGCGATAAGACCACAAAACAGGCGATAAGGCCCGTTAGCAGCAGGAAACTAACACCTGCTCTGACCTGGTGCAAAGTCGGACCACAGCCTGCACCACAAAATGGAGCCCAGCCCAGAGCCACACCTGAAGGGCAACAGATGCCATGGAGCCACTGATCATGCAGTTCGGAGCCCCAACAGGGCCACAACACCCACCGCCACCACCCCCAGGACCCCCCCCAGCCCCCCCCCGGCCAAAGACATGCCACATCAACTATACGGAATCATGTACCAAATAATCCGCCTGATGTCGCACAATCACATTTGGTGGCATGCATGTGACGTCACAAAAATGAGCATCACACATCCCCCTTCGATGTAACAAATGAAAATGTATTCAAAGAAACACAGAACAGAAATGAAGACACATGGCGTCTCCCCTCGGGACAATCCGTAGGTCACAGCCTGCAAGACAAAAATCATGATGAGAAGGTGTGTCTTGCGCACATCAAAGGACAGAGAGAGAGCGAAGGAGAGAGAGAGAGAAAGAGAGGGAGCGAGAGAAAGACGGACAGAGAGGGGGAGCGAGAGAAAGACGGACAGAGGGAGGGAGCGAGAGAAAGACGGACAGAGAGGGGGAGCGAGAGAAAGACGGACAGAGAGAGGGAGCGAGAGAAAGATGGACAGAGAGGGGGAGCGAGAGAAAAACGGACAGAGAGGGGGAGCGAGAGAAAGACGGACAGAGAGAGGGAGCGAGAGAAAGACGACAGAGAGGGGGAGCGAGAGAAAGACGGACAGAGAGGGGGAGCGAGAGAAAGACGGACAGAGAGGGGGAGTGAGACATAGATAACAGAAGAGATGGACAGGGAGAGAGAGTGCCCACAATGCGCACCCAGGCCACACTGCCACCTGCTGCCACAGGTGTGTCTCCAACCACGTGCCTGTATGTCATGGAGTTCACCAGGTCACACATTTGAAACAGATCCGTCATCTGAAACAGAGTCCAGAGACATGAATGGCAAAGTACATACAATTGCACAAGACATCATCGCCTGTCCACCCCTGCGCACCCAGGCAGATGTACCCCAGTCCCTCCCGCCGCCCAGCGGTGCATGCCCGCCGCTGCGCACCCAGGCCCCACTGCTCACCTTCTGCCCTTGGCGTGTAGTAATGATGGCCCACCACGTGCCGCTGCAAGCCACATGCCCGGGGTCCGCGGACATGGCACCCTCCACATCATGCAGCCCCGCTCCGCAGGCCACCAGGTCTCACATATGATTCTGGGTCTTGATTTCGCCATGGCAGAGGACATACCAGTGCACCGGGCATCATCGCAGGCTGCACACCCGCTCAGCCCTTGAGGTGCCACTAACTCTGTGATCCGGGATGCGACGCCACGTGGCGGTAGGCCCGCGCTGCCCGCTGGCTCTGGCCTACACTGCGGTCCAGCAGGGCACACAAATCCTGAGCAGTCCGGATGGCCAGGACGGGGCATCATCGCAGGCTGCACACCCGCTCAGCACTTAAGTTGCCCCTACCTCAGTGCACCCAAAGTCACCGTTCCGTGGCGGTGTGCCTGTGCCGGCCGCAAGGTATCCGGTGCCACCAAGTCTGTGTCCCAAAGTCATGGTCCCTGTATGATTGGGTATCGTGTTGCGGACGCCATCATGTCACTTCCGGTCCTGGGGAATGTGATGTTGCAGGGCCCGAGGCCCTCATGCCTACATTAACACCACACGTACGCACCCAGATAGAGAGTGGAAATGGCGTCGAGCACGTGTGCCCGTCCCTTTTCATTGGCAGGGTCACATGTCCCGTGACGCGTGTGCTGGATGGGTGTGGTGTGGGTGTAAACCAGCCATGAGGGAGTGGCTGTGGCATGCTGACAACTAGACCTGTGAGCAGCAGATCACCACAGGAAAGACAGGGGACATGTAGCGTTGCCCCCCCCCTGTGAGCGTAAGCGTAGTGGGCTGGCCTGGCGTATGCCAGTCCAGCGTAAGGGTCTGTATATGACCCCGGGGCCCTGGGCGTGGTTCCGTACTGGGCTGGACAAGGAAGTAACTCATGCGTGTGCCCCTGTTGCTGTGTCAGCGCCACCCGGACCGCATTGGGCAATGTGTCACCCTGTGACCCCTGTTCTACGACATGAGCCACATGGACGTAAGAGGAGTCCAGTGAGCCCACATTTATCCATACTTCCACACTTAAAAGACCATAGACATGACACATCTGTGTGTATATGAATGTTTAATGCACATTCAGTGGAGTGTTGCATCTGGAGCAGTACAGGGCCATGCAAACCCCACATGACGATGTTGTCCCGTGGAGGTCCAGTCAGGGTCCTCCAGGGAATGTCAAGTCCAAAGGAAGAGGACGAGTACAGTCTGCAGTCTGATTGCTGTGTCAATGGCGATCAAACATCATGTGGCAATCCATGTCGAGGTCCAAGGTGAGTGTCGCAGAGTGCATGGGGGGGACAGTGGAAGGTGATGATGCAGAGGGCAGTACCAAGCTGAAGCCGGACCTATGGATGAGATGCTTGCTGCTGCGTCCTCCTTACCACGAGGGCAGTATCATCTGCATCTTCGTTCTCTGCTGTTTCATGTGCCTCACGTGTTGGTGGTGGTGTTCTGTCTGCCGCACTGTGTGGCACTGACACTTCAGGGGGCGGAGATGTGGATGGAGTGGTGGAAGCAGCATGCATCCGCACCAGGCCTTGTGGTAGCAATGCCATGAGGAGGGTCCTGAGGTCATTGAGGAACCCAGCTACCTCTCGCTGGTGTGCAGCCGTGGCAGCCGCTCGTTCCGCATTCGCCCGCTCCATGGTCTCCATTAACCTCCGCATGTTTCCCAACTCTCGTGTGACATCGCTAGTGCCACTCGGACTGGACAGTTGTACTATTCTCTGAGTCAGGGCTCCAGCGATGTCAGCCATGGTCCGTTGGAGAGCATGGAGCGGACTGTGGGTGTCCGTTAGGGACCGTGAGTGGTCCCTGATGGGACTTAGACACCCATGTATGGCATCTAGTTTGTCTGCCATGCGGTCGAAGCCCACCCGCACCTGTTCATCCAGATTCTCCTGGCACCCCAAAACACGGCGTTGGAAGGCCATGTGTTCTCCGTGGGGTCCTGGGAGGCAGCAGTGGTGGTGGGTGCTGCTTGCTGTGTGGTCTGTGCAGGGGGTGGGGTCTCCTCGTAGCAGCTGGGCTGCCCAGCTCCTGGAAGTGGGCTGCAGAGGCTCTCCACGAGCAGTTGGAGGGTGTCAGAGTCGAAGCTTTGGTCGTCCTCTTCGTCTCCAGAGAAGAGAGGGTTGGACTGCTCTGCAGGAGGTGTTGATTCTCCCTCTGCAATGTGAAGGGGAGATGCAGTTTAACAATGTGTCCACATGTATGTTGTCGCATTGTACATGTTTACATACAGACAGCATGACTGGGTACATTGTGGCTGTTTGGGAGGAGCTGCCTATTTGATGGGGGACAGTGGACATTTCGACAACATCACGGATGTGTGTTTGTACTTGTACATTATCAACGCACATATCCCTGCAATGCCAATTGTGATTGGCCAGTGTCTGCACCCAAGCGGCACCAGTTGTGTCCTGTGTTCTGTTGTAGGTGTTTTGCGGATTGTGTCACATTGTTGTCAATGTAGATGTGCTCTGTATGTGATGTGTGTGCTGCATATTTGGGCAGTCGCCCCTGCAGCTCAGATTTTGCTGCCCCTTATCACTTTCATGAGGTGTGCCTCTGACTTCTGTGCTTGTACAGTGTTAACATGTTGCATACTTGGGTACGTTGATCTCTTGGTGGGAGTTGGTGGTCTGGGGCATGGTGTGTCCACAGATGTGCTCAACTTAATTGTGCATGTGTGCCATTGTGCCCATCTCCCCCCGTCCCCCCAGGCCCTGGTGGTTACTCACCCTGTTGCTGTTGTTTCGGGTCCTGTTGAGCAGTGTCCGGGCCCCCAACTCCTGCCACTGTCTCCCCACTGATGACTGTGGACACCATTTCCTCCATGTCGTCCAGCTCCTCCTGTGGCGCTGGGCTCCCACCTTCAGTCTGCATTGCTGCCTTCAGGTTGTTGGCGAGTTTCAGCTTGGTTTTGCGCTTGACATCATTCCAGCGCCTCTTGACCTCGCCCATTGTCCTCTTCAGCACTCCGACTGCATTCACCTTGTCCACAATGGACTGCCATAATGTATTTTTTGTTGCCAATGACACAGTTGAGGTGACGAACAGTTGTTGATGGTGTTCTGTCACCTCCGTTATCAGGAACCTGTTTTCCTGCGGACTGAACTTCGTCTTCCTCTTCTTCTTGTCCTTGCCCTTCCCTGACCCCGAAGTCCCAGGATGGTCCTCCGGGGGGCTTGTGGGGTTCTGGCTCTCCTCCGTACTTGCTCCGGCAACGTCCATTGTGCTTCGCTGTTGTTTGGCATTTGTTTGTCTGTTTTTTTTCTACTTTTATGGTGATTGTTCCCACCTGACGCGTGTGGATTGCAGGCCTGTAGCTGGGTTTCGCTGATTTTCGTATCGCGATTGGCCTCATTGCAGCTTTTTTTGCGTTGCAGTTTCGCATTTTTGCGGCCTGGCATTGATTCTAACGCGGTCAGTTGGCGCGTTATCTGGGGAGTATCGCATGGGGCCGCCATGTTGTGAATACTTGGTTAACAAGGCGTTAATTTCCCACGATGGACTGCGATATGCAAAGTTGCGTTAAGCTAAATTTGGGGTGGTTATCACACGTTCTTGGGAATATGCCCCCCAATGTTTTACCCGAATAGAGATGTTATTTAGTTGCTCCTGGCTGGCCAATGTATAGCCCCATCAATTACATTAATAGCTTATTTTTCAAGAATTTACTGTTTAGCTTGAAATTTGAAACAAAGCATCTTTATACTTCTGTCCACTCTTTGTGCCTGGTACATTTTAGCAAGTATAGGTATTTAATATATTATCATTGGCATCAAATATTATGACTTTGTTAGGCATCAAATTGATCTTTATTCACGTGTAGGGTAGAAAATTATTTTACCAATTCAGCATTAAAAAGCAAAGCTGCAAGATTATGTTGCTCACTGGCGCTTTTCAAGGAAATTATATAAGTTTGGTGAATTTGTTTGTGCCCAAAAATTTAATGAGGGAAGATATTGTTATTGATGCTGCCAGTTCTTTGTTTCCTTGATGCACTCCTATTGTATTTTACTATAAGTCTTCAGCGCCTTTCACTGCATTGCACACAGAGGGGCATATTTACAAGGAGCCTGCGCTGCCATTGTGCCATTAATTTTGACGCTTCAGCGGCACAGTCAGTACTTCATATCTACAAGATGACTTATCTAGGTCAATGTGTCACTTTTCATTGCCCTGCATAGAATTTTACCTGCGTCTGAACCAGCTATGACACGCAAGATTAAATATATGCAAGGGATGCGTTCCTTAGTATTTCTCAATGTAAAACTGATGTAGTGTTATACACGAGTTTTTGGAAAAGTGATACTTCACTGGCAAGAGGCACGCAGAGCCTGAACTGTGTCAAAATTCCAGCACGCCAGTAACCCTGGCGTAAGAAATAACACATTGGCTCTGGTACATAAAAGGAACATGCCCAAAGCCCTTTTGAACGCTCAAGGATGCCATGGAGCTGTTAATACTTCAGCTAGGAGTAGCCAGGAGACCACCACCACGTAGGCAGCAAAGGAGAAGGGAGCATGTGTACCGCCAGAGGACTACCCTCGTTGACTTCAGGGAGGAGGAGGTCATCACCTACTACAGGCTCCGGAGGAAGTCCATCATATGCCTCCTTAACCAGATTGCACCAAGGCTGCAGGCAACAATTCAGAGCTCCACCAACATCCCTCCACAAGTCAAGCTCATGGCACATGCTGGTATCTGGATCATTCCAGACCACCACAACCAGAGTGGCAGGAATATTCCAGCCATCTTTCTCGGCCTTCCTACCCTCCGTTCTAGCAGGGACGGCTGAAGTGCAGGGGTGAGATGGGCGTCGCCCTGCCACCCTGCAGGGGTTAAAAAAAAATCGAGATGGAACACTGAGCAACTAGCAATAAATTGTGCTGGCTCCTCAGTGAACAACCATGTGTAAATCTGGGTTTTTCTTTGAGGGGGTGGGGGAGAATGTCCCTTGGCTCTGCGCATGCCTTGGCCGGGCGAAGGTTTTCTTCGACCTAGAGACAGATAAGCAGGGCAGTGATGACACACTGATGGGCACGGTCTGTGTATCACTGCAGGAATCGTGTTTGAGTTTGGGCGTAATTCGCATGGCCCAGGGAGGAGTTGGAAGCCCTCCATTAATTTCAAGGGCTGGGGACAGGACAGTCCGGCTGAGACCCAGGCAGCAACAGTTGTTTATTTGTAAAATGATTGGTGGGCTGGGGTCTGGGGGAGGAGTAGAAATCCAGCAGTTTCCAGTTCCAGTCTTACGCTTCTTCCACACGTCACTGTCTGCAGTCCAGTCACAAGGAGCCCGGCGCGAGAACTTTCCATTGGTGAGTGAAGTAAGTAGGATTGCAGAAGGTAAGTAGAAAGTTCTTTATTAGTGAGTAAGAACCAGAGCACCTTCAACTTGCCAGTCCTAGGCGCCACTCTGACAGAATAGCTGCAGTGTCAACATTCCAAAGCAACCTCCACCTGAGGGTTCTAAGAAGGAACCAAGATGACAAGTGAGGAGGGGGGAACAGGACTAAACCAACAGGGGCAGGATATAACACATCTCCCTCCTGAAGGGAAAGAGGAGCGGGATAAGGTAAAGGCGAGGAAAGGTCAGAGAGAGAAAGAGCTGGAGAGAAGGAGGTGACCTGAGAAAGATGGGCAAGCGAGAGAGAGAGATCGAAGAGAAACGGAAAGGACAAGGAGAAAAAGGGGAATGAGAAGAGCGAGAGAGAGAAAGGAAGAGGGATGGTCTTGAAAGGAAGACCAGAAGTGAAGCATCAAAGGGGAGCTCTACAAATAGTAACAGCAACATTATGACATCCGATTGAAAATGGTTTTGCCCAGAAGACCTAAGAAATTTGAACAAACATATGAACTGAATACATTACACCATATTATAATCTTTGTGCCAGCAAGGAGATTGCTTGGGTCTTTCCCCTCTTCTTCCCAGGACTTCCTCAAAATGGGTACTGCTGGTACTAGGACCAGTGTCATCACTGGGAATCAGATTGTCAGGACACGTGGTAATGCGATCCATACTCCACATTTTCCCATTTTCTAGAATCACAACATTCTTCTTCACTTCCTTGATTTTCTCAGGAGCATAGAATTTGTCACCTTTGCTGCCTGCAACATAGGGTTTTCTGATCAAGACCCATTGCCCCTGCTTCAGAGACTTATTTTTTGTACCCCATTTCTCATCATACTTCTCTTTGTACCCTTTTTGTTTAGTCACCACCCTCATCCTAAACTCTTCCGGGTTAACAATGACCTCTTTGTTCTGGCACAGCCAATTGGGAGACAACTTGGGACCTGCCTTCCTTCCTCTCAAGAGCTCAAAAGGGGAATGACCAGTGGTGAGATTGGGTGTGGTATGGTACGACCATAGCATGTCTCTAACAGCCGCTTCAATAGGCTTACCCGAAGTAACAGCTAATTGAATAGTCTCTTTTAACATTCGATTAGCCCTTTCCACTTTGCCATTTGCCTTAGGACAGTATAAAGGCATGTGAACATGTGCAATAGACATATCAGTAAGAAACTCCTTCATCTCATCAGAAATAAACTGTACGCCATTATCCGTGATGATCGTGGATGGAATATCTTCCTTGGAAAACACTTCACTTAAAAAGCTAGTGAGGGACTTCGTGTTAATCTTGTTCACAAACTTGTGTGTGATCCAGTTGGAATAATAGTCAATGAGAACAAACAGGTACTTGTCCTGAGGTCCCACAGCATGGATAGGACCGGCAATGTCGAGTCCCAACTTGTCCCACGGAATTGTGGGAACTTCAACTGGAATAAGGGGAATTTGCCTCAGACTTTTAGATTTGGCACTTAGGCTGCAGGCATAACAGTCACACACCTTCTCCTCCATCAAATGATCCATATAGGGAAACCAATACTCAGATCTTAACCTTGCCTTACTGAGACTTCTCCCCAAGTGTCCTTCATGAGTAAGATCTATAATGTGGTTCCTTAACCCTCCCGGTGGAACTATCTTGCTTGATTTGAGAAGAATATTCCCCTCCACCGACAGATCATCCCTTACATTCCAAAAAGACTGTACTCCCTCCGTTAAGTCCTTGCATTTGCTGGGCCACCCCTTGATGACATAATTTTTGACTTTCTTAAGGAGTCCATCTTGCTCCATATGGAGATCCCATTGATCTTGTGCTACAGCAGGTAGAGTAATCTCCAGAATCGCTTCTTTGGGGAAGGAGCTATCCTCCTCACACTCAACCGGAGCCCTGGATAAAAAGTCAGCAACATTGTTCTTTGCCCCCGGTATATAGACCATTTTGAAATTAAAACCTTGAAGGCCTAAGACCCATTTTGCAATGCGAGGGGTCATGTTCTCCATGTCTTTTTTTGCGAACAAAGACAACAACGGTTTGTGATCTGTGCATAGTTCAAATGGTAAACCCCAAACATAAAATTTGAAATGTTTTATAGCCCAAAAAATGGCCAATGCCTCCTTTTCCACAGTAGAATAATTGGATTCAGCTCCCGTAAGGGCTCTGGAGGCGAAGGCCACCACCTTCACCTTGTTGTCTATTCTCTGAGAAAGAGTAGCCCCAATTCCTCTGCTGCTAGCATCCGTGGATATTATGGTATCTCTTTCAACATTAAAATTGCCAATGTATGGGGCAGAAATAATTGCTTCTTTTATGCTTTCAAATGCTTTTTCTTGATCCCCGCCCCAAACAAATGTGGAACTCTTCTTTAGCAGGTCCCTTAGAGGTTGAGTCAATATTGAGAAATTCTTTATGTATTTGGCCATATACTCTGCCAAACCCAAAAATTACAGGATCTCCTCTTTGCATGTGGGAGTGGGAGCTCTTCTCACGGCTTCAACCAAGTCAATCTTAGGCTTAATGCCCTCCTCTGAAATTGTGTGACCAAGATAGTCAACAGATGTCACACCTAATTTACACTTGCTTTCTTTTGTAGTGAACCCAGCCTCTCTAAGTTTGTTCAACACCATACTGACATTTGAATTATGTTCAACTTCACAAGAACCATATATAAGTATATCATCTTGAAAACACATAGTTTTAATGCAATCCCTCAGAATATGTTGCATTATTCTCTGAAAGGCTGAGGCGGCTGACGCCAGACCAAAAGGCATCCTCAAGAACTTAAAATTGCCAAATGGAGTGGTGAAAGCCGTCAACAGCTGACACTCAGGGTGGAGATTGACCTGATGATAGGCCGAGGATAGATCAAGCACGCTGAAAAACTTTGCCCCTTGAATAGTACTCAGCATCTCGTGTATCCTTGGTAAAGGATGTCTGTCAACCATGATGTTAGCATTTAAATCCCTCAAATCCACACATAACCGAATGTTCTTCCCATTGTCCTTGGTGGTGAGGGCAATGGGTGCCAACCACTCCGAACTCTCAATTTCTTGAATGACACCCTGGTTAACAAGTTTCTGAAGTTCCAACCTTAAAGGTTCCCTCATGAGTAGAGGAATGGAACGAGTTTTGTGTATTACCGGGCCAGCTCCTTCTTTTAGTACAATTTTATGCATATAATTTTTCAACATTCCCAATTTTTCAGTAAATACTTCAGGAAACTCTTTGGTGAGGTTACCTCCTACCACAGGAGGTTCAACTAACAACACTTGTTCCACATTGTTGGGGTCCAAGGTGATACCCAATTCTTTCTGGTGTTTCCACCCCAACAAGCTTGAATCTTGTTTGGTAACATATACCTTCCCCACTGTGTGCCTGTCTTTGAACGAAATTCTCATTCTCACCATTCCCTCTAATGGGATGGGTTCTTTGTTGTACCCAGAGGGACAAATATCAGCACATTCTAACTTGACATTATGTTTAGCAAATTTTTCCTCAAACAATGAGAGTAAAAGGGGAACATGAGTCTGCATATACCTGCAACTTTTCCCCATCAAGACATATGTCACATGTGGGATATTGTATCCTTTCCTCCATCTCCCCTTGTTCTATCTGAAATACAAACGCTTTATACTCCTCCGTCTCTAGTTCAGGACTTTTTATCAAGTGTACTCTCGCACTGAACGCTTTGCAGACCTTTGAAAAATGTCCCCTCTTATTACACTTCCTGCAAACCACACTCCTAGCAGGACATTTCCAATTGTTAGCTAAGTGGTTGGGACTTCCACATCTAAAACACTGGAAGTTATCTGACTTACTACGGGAACCCTCTTTACTCTTCTCCCCTACTTTACACACAACCTCCTCGCTGACTGAGTTTTTAGAATCTCCTTTCTCTTTATTCAACACTGCAGAAGTCTTCATCTCCTTAATGCACAATGCTGTGTGTTCTAAGCCCTTAGCTATACTGATGGCTTCAAAAAGATCCAGATTTCTGGTGAGTAGTTCTTCCTGTACCTTCATGTCATTAGTACATCTAACTAATTGATCCCTGATAAGGGAATCCGTAAGAGCTCCAAAATCACACGTGGCTGACATGCCTCTTAAAGCTGCCACATATGAGGAAACTTTCTCATCTTTTCTTTGCCCCTATTAAAAAATGTGTGCCTCTCTAAGACAACGTTTATTTTTTCTCTAAAGTGTGCCTCTAATTTCCTTAAAGTGTACTCATATACATCCACTCCTGCTTCTTCCTCAGTGGGTTCCTCATCAATCAATCTTCCTGTAATATCCTCATAGACTTTCCTACCCTGAATGCCCAAATTGTGCAAGAGAATATGCTGTTTTCTTATTGACGAAAAATTACCTCCACCAATAGCTATGAGGTATGATTTAAAGATACCCTCCCACCTTCGCCAAGGTATGTCAGGTTCTCCTACCTCATTTAAAAAGGGGGGTGGCTGACTCATGCCTGCACCTGCCATAGTGGCCAGAACAGATGGTAATGAAAAATTATGATATAAGGCTGAATAACTAGACTAAACAGTGCTGGACCTGAAAAGGAAGGAGAATAGATGGAACAATACTTTCTTAAATATGGTAAGCACAATTTTGTAAATCACCCTGAAATTATACAAACAATAGAACAATGTTTGTCACAAAAATTGTTCATATAGCACACAATAAAGCTCCAATGTGAACGTAGCAGTCCTCTTTTTATGACAGTGAACTGCAACCAGGAAGCTGTAAAAAGTGAGGGCTGGGTGAAGGGCGGGAACTGCCTGTGAGGAGATCAAGGAAACCTTCCCTACACAGATTCCCCAAGAAGTGCAGCCCGTCTCATAAATCAATACAGCTGTAAAACACTCCTGTGGCGAATTCCAACAACTCCTTGATGAAAATGTCTGAGCGCTGAGGTGAAAATGATGAACTCCCTCACAGCGCGCCCGCTGCTGTGGAGAAACACCGCTGAGCAGCCACCACGCCTGAAGAGGTGAGAGGAACGAATGACAGGAAACCGCCTGGCAGAGGCACCGGAGCCTACCGAACGCTCGATGAGAGAGCGGTTCCTCCAAAGCTCATGCCCTGCCACAATTCCAAGTGGAACCGAAGGAAACTCTCTTACCGCGAATAACAGAGCGGCGAAACTCCCAGTTGCCGCGCGGCCGAGAACAGACCTTCACAGCCTGCCTGAACTTCTGCGTGAGTGCTGCACCCACGGAATCCACATACACTTCCACAGAGTATGGCACGGACAGAGGAGAAGGAAGCTCCTCTAACGTCTGCCAAGCGCTGCCAAGAACGTGGAATCACTCCGATTACCAGGAAGCTGTTCGCCGGGAGAATGCAGCAACACACAAAAAGAACCCAAAGTCACTCTCAACAGAGGAGAAAAGCATCCATCCAGGCAGGGGAACACTGCGCGGACAAAGTCAGCAGAAATAACTCACCGCCTGAAATGACAACAGAGACGGCAGAGATGGGCACTTCATGAAACTAGATAGAAGCAGGAACCCAGTCTTGAAGATGACCTCCAAGCGACTGACAAGACGAAAATTAACAGGGGAAGGTGCAGCGCTGTCCCTGTCACAGCATCCCGAAGCTCGTCGCCAAAATGAAGTAAGTAGGATTGCAGAAGGTAAGTAGAAAGTTCTTTATTAGTGAGTAAGAACCAGAGCACATTCAGCTTGCCAGTCCTAGGCGCCACTCTGACAGAATAGCTGCAGTGTCAACATTCCAAAGCAGCCTCCACCTGAGGGTTCTAAGAAGGAACCAAGATGACCAGTGAGGAGGGGGGAACAGGACTAAACCAACAGGGGCAAGATATAACAGTGAGTTACTACTATGTTATTAAAAATCAATTGCGTTCCTGTGTTACTTCCCTAGCTGTACCCACTGTTTTGATTCTGCCACACCTGCCTTGTTGATGCTTGATAAATAATAATCTGAGAGACGTTGACTCATGCCCGAATCATAAGGCCCCCAAATGAACCAGGGAGGCAAGCATGCCCGGCTCTAGGGCGGACTGATGCCGAAGTGTGAGAGGAAGGGCTTCAGAGTTGATTAACGGGAGCGAGGAACAACGCCTGAGAGGCGAAATGGGGCACAATACTAGTGCAGGTGAGGAGAGATCCAAGGGATCAAGGGGCGAGAGAAAGGGGAGAAAGAGGAATGTGAACAGGAGAAAGAAATCTCAACGTTTCCCAGTCAGTGCACTGTGAATTAAGCACTTGTTGCTGAGTCCGTGTGGAACTTCAAGGTAACAGGCTTGCCCCCATCCCCTTGAAGCCAGCTCCCAAAGCAGGCTGTCTCAGCCTTTCATCCTTCCTAAGATAAAATTCGTATTCTGTGTTTAGTAATACAAATGCGTTTTATCGATAGTAATGTTTAAGTGCGATGGCAAGCCATATAAAAGAGCTATATGTTACTAGGACGACTTTTCCCATGCCCAAACTTTCTAAATGGCCCACTTCTCTAACACCCCGAACCTCTACACTTTTCACATTAACATCGTCCACAGCTCGACTGCCACCAGACATTCCCTGCCTCCTCCGTTCACAATATTCTCTCACACCTTGCTGGTGTGGGGCTGGCAAAAGGATTCCTGCCGGCAAACACAGAGCAGGGAACCAGAGTTCCGGAGGGAGATGGCAGACAGGAAAAGGAATAGAGCATGCAGATTACCGACACAGCACAGGCAGAAGGATCACACAGAACAGGCAGCTACAGGCACTGAACAGAGAGACGGTCCGCTGAGCAAGGTAACAGGCACTGAGCAACGCTGCAGCTGGCGGATACAACAAGCACATTGTAGTATATCACTGGCACGACCACAAGCAGCTACGGAGCACTGGGAGCAGGCAGTTAACAGACACACTGCAGAGAGATGGAAGGCATCTGTCTCAAGCCTGTAAATTAAGGAACAGCACAGACATGTCACAGGTAGAGAGTAAACATGCACGCAACCGACTGCGACCAGTGCCAGTGCACCAGGTGCTGATTTCGTGGAGCACCGTATGTGCAATTGTATTATAGGTTTAAAAGCACCTGCTGCGGCGTTCCTTGCCTCCAGCAATTTTCATACTACAATAAAAATGTCAAGATAACTCCAGTGACTAATGTTCTTCCTGGAGTGAGATTGGAGATTTGTCTAGTGGACATTTTGCCTCAAAGTAGCTCAGAAGGCTAATATGAACACTGCAAAAGACATGTACCTTGCAGGTCTGGCATGTTTTCCCTGGTACATTCAACAAAGTGATGTCGCAGGGCCCTTTGAGACGCTCTATTCTTCTTTCTTGGACAATCCCCTCCAGTAGGGCGGCAGGGGAGACTTTAAATCATTTGGGTTTTACCCAAAATTTAACTATTGGGCAGATAATTGCATGGCAATGAGGGGGTGTGCAGCGAGGAGCTGGCCTAGAGGGCTATAATCATGAGTCTACAAAACGTTATCTATGTTTTCCTCTGTAAACTATTTTAATTATTGTTTTTGTGTATATTAAATTACTTTTCTAATTTAGAAACACAGGGATATTCTCAAGAACGTGCGATAATCTTCGGCAAAATATGTTAACGCAATTTTTCACATCGCGTCTATCGCGGGAAAATAACTCCGTGTTAACGTCGTATTCCCAACACGGCGGTAACATGCGATAGTCTCCCGACAACGCGTCAAATGTCTGCGATAAAATTACCTGGACGGCGATAAAAATCTAAACCCGAACGTGAAAAAAGTTGCGATGTGCCCAACTGCAATAAAAAATTCAGCGATAAGCAGCGCAGGCCTGCAAGTCACACAAGTCAGGCAAGAAAAACCACTATAAAAGCGGCAAACAAAAACACAACCAAGACACAAACAACCGCGAAGCACCATGGAGGTAGCCGGAGCAAGTACAGAGGACAACCAGAACCCCACAAGCCCCACGGAGGACCAGCCTGGGACCATCATTGGGGAGACGGTGGCAGGATTTGGGGGACCGGACACTGCACAACATGACCTGACCCAACAGCAACAGGTTGAGTAACGACCAGGGACTGGGGGGACGGGGGGAGATGGGCACAGTGGCACACATGCACAATTAAGTATAGCACATCTGCGGACAAACCATGCCCAAGAGTCACAACTCCGAACAAGAGAACAATTTACCCAAGTCCGCAACATCTCAGCACTGTATAAGCACAGAGGTGAGAGGCACACCGCCTGAAAGGGATAAGGGCCAGCCAAATCAGAGCTGAAGGGGCAACTCACCCACAATGCAGCACACACACATAAGAATCAGAGCACCTCAACATTGACAACAATGTGGTACAAACTGCAACATTCACACAACAGAACAGAGGACACAACTGCTGCCGCTTGTGTGTAGAAAATGGCCATTCGCATGTGGCATAGCAGGAAACTGTGAGATGATAATGTACAAGTACACCCTCACATCCCTGATGGTGCAGAAATGTCAACTGTCCCGCATCAAATTGGCATCTCCTCACAAACAGTCACAATGTACATTGTCATGCAGTCTGTATGTAAACTTGTACAATGTGTGAACATACATGTTAACACAATGTCAATCTGCATCTCCCCTTCACATTGCAGAGGGAGAATCAACACCTCCTGCTGAGCAGACCCAACAACACCGCACTGATGATGAAGAGGACCACACCAACATCTACACCAATGCCCTCCAACAGCTCATGGACAGCTCCGGCACCCCACCTCCAGCAGCAGGGCAGCCCAGCTGCATCGATGAGACCCCACCCCCTGCACAGACCACACAGCAGGAAGCACCCACCACCACGGCTGTCTCCCAGGAATCCCACAACCAACATATGGCATACAAACGCCGTGTGTTCGGGTGCCAGGAGAAGATGGCTGACCAGCTGCGGTTGGGGTCCGAACTCATGTCAGCCAAACTAGATGCCATACGTGGGTGTCTAAGTCCCATCAGGGACAACTTACAGTCCCTAACGGACACCCACTGTCCGCTCCATGCTCTCCAACAATCCATGGCTGACATCGCTGGAGTCATGACTCTGAGCCAAGAACAACTGTCTAGTCAGAGTGGTTCTAGCGATGTCAGCCGGGAGTTGGGACACATAAGGAGAATGATGGAGAGCTTGGAGCGGATGCAGGAGGAAAGAATGTTTGCCACGGCTGCACACCAGTCAGATGTAGCTGTGATCCTCCATGCCCTGCAGATCCTCGTCATGTCATTGCCACCACAAGGCCTGGCGCGGATGAATGCTGCTGCTACTACTCTATCCACATCTCCGCCCCCTGAAGTGTCAGTGCCACACACTGCGGCAGACATTCCACCTCCGGCCCCTGATGTGTCACTGCCACACAATGATGCAGACAAAACACCACCACCCGCATGTGAGGCACCGGACACTTCAGAGGACGGAGATGATGATGATTCGGACTTTGTGTTAAGAATGAAGTGGTAGCATTCATCTCCGCCATGTGGCCTGTTTCAACTTGGTTCTGACCTCTGCATCATGCCCTGGAATAACACCTTCCACTGTCCCCCGATACACTCAGCGACACTCACCTTGGACCTCGACATGGACTGCCATATTTGGTTTGGTTACCAATGACACAGCAAGCACACTGCGGACTGAAGTCTTCCACTCCCGATGAACTTGTCAATCCCTAAAGGACTCCGGCTGCCCCTCCACGGGGCAACATTGCAAAGTGGGGTTTGCATGGCCCTGTACTGGTCCAGCTTCAACACTCCACTGAATGTGAATAAAACATTCTAATTCACAGATGTGTCATGGCTATGCTCAATGAAGTATGAAAGTATGGATGAATGTAGGGACAGTGATTCCACAAAAAGGTACTCCCTGGGTAATGCTAATGTATGGCCGTGACCCAGATAGGCAGTGAGACACACATTGTCATTCAAACCAACACTCATCACAGTTGAATACAAGTGAAGGTGCGTAGACTTTATTAGCATATGCGTGTCGGTACGGGGAAGATTAGTGCCACAACATGCAGACCAATGCAGCAGTATGTCAGAATGAGGAACATTGCTAAGCGCCGCTGACCACTCCGGGGGAGTGCCTCACCTTTCACAGGTGTGTGTTGTTCGGCGTTGTTGTCCGCTCATGTATTCGGAGTCCAGGCGAATACAGCCATGTCCACTGTAGTCATGGGATATGTGACCAGATCTCCAAGATGCAACAAGGTGTTGGGACATGTGCAATGGGTTCCAATCTGTTGTGGCTGCAGGTACGTAGTTATTCGTCCATAAAAGCGATTGCAGCTTCGTAGGCTATCATTTCCAACATGAGCTCGTTGTCGACTTCATCAAACAGGACGGCGAGGCCATCTATTAGCAGGTCCGGACAGATGTGCTGCGTCCACCCCCTTTCACCAATTAGCACTACAGCCCAATAGGGGAGTGGTTCAATGTGGTCACTGCACACGAGGAGTTGTGCAATCTCCCAGGTCCAGCTACCAGCATGTATGCCAAGTATCAAGGCATCCCATAAACGGGTATCACGGTGACACTCCTGGTTGTGGGCCAACAGGGGGCGCACACACATGTCAAAATCCAGTTCAGCTACCGTCCTGTTGGATAGGCAGACATCCATGGACCACTCGAATATGCACGATCGACAATGCAACACAGGCTGAACGCAGGTGACGTTGGCAAGGCGGAAGCTTAGCCGGTAACTGATCCGCAGCACTGCCAATGGCAGTACCCCCAGTAAATGCAGCAAACATGCACGGTACAGTTCCACGTGACAGGGGTTGTGCATGTGTCCAGGATGTTCTGCCATTGCCTTAGTGGCTCTGGTTGAAGCAGCACTGTTCTGACCTGCGCCAGTTCTGTGGATGAAATGCCACAGCTCGGATCAATGAGTTGTTTTAGTGTGCAACGGTTGTACGCCTGGGATGGTGTGGGAGTAAGTGTGAAGGCCATTCCATGCAAGATAACTTCGAGCAAGGACTTCTGTGTGTGGGGTGTGTATACGTTGGTCTTTCGCCGGGCTGTGCATAGTGTGGGAGTCGACATCAGCTGCTATAGTATCTGTCAGGGGGTGCCGGGCACATGCAATTCCGAGGTCGGAGTTGCAGATGTGCTTCCGCCTGATAGTTCAGACAAAGGAGCTTTCATCCCTTATGTTAGTTTCTCATCTGCTTGCATTCAGAAAATGTGAAGTGGCTTGTTGGGGATGGGGTGGGAATGTGTGCGACTTTGGGATTCATGTTTGACATGTCTTGCATGTGGCAAATGTGCGGCATCACTGTGTGTTACGTTGCCTCACAACTGCTCCTCCCTCCCCCGAGCCTATTTACTTGTGCCCGCAGCGCGGTTGCATCACTTGCACTCCTACGGCACACCATTGTCATGCCTGTCTGTGCATGTCCACAAGCCTGATAACCACTCTGTGACGTTTTCTGTTGAAGGTGGGCGGCCACGTGAGTGTAGGCCTATGGTAAGGATAGGGGACACAGATGTAGAGTCCATGCGTGGCTGAACTCGCGCTGCGAGTAGGTCTAGGCATTTGGCTCTTGCTGCGGCATTACAGATACACACAACACTTGGCATGTATGAGCCAAGACCCCGAGCGGTCTTGCGCTCCTTCATTTCTCCGTTCGTGCAAGCCCGCCCTCAGGGTGCATGGTACATTGCAACATTGTCGATTGCGGGCAGGGTGGCGCCGACACTACAACAGAGACACACGCATTAGTTACTTCCTTGTCCAGGCCAGAAAACCGAACCAAGCCCAGAGCCCCGGGCAAATCCTTCACACCCCTACGCTGGCCTGGCGTACACCGGCCCAGCCCACTCCGCTTACGCTTACAGGGGGGTACAACAGAGCTAGACACTGCCTGAGGTGACATGGTTGCGTCCGCAGTCCACAGCACAAGGTAAGGTGGTAGGGCCCTGGCCCATCATGCATACATAATGACCACAAGCACACACTTAGATAGATAGTGGAACTGGCTACGGGCACGTGCGCCCGGCCACTTTTTATTGCCAGGGTCACATGTCCAGTGACGCCTGTGCTGAATGGGTGTGGGGTGAGTGTAAGCCAGCACTCAGGGAGTGGTTGGTGCTGGAAACAACTAGAACAGTGATCTTCGTATCACACACACAGATTCAATCATAAAGGGTCCATGACTTGTGGTGCACTGAGGTAGGGGCACCAGAGATGAGCGTGCTCATGTGAAGTGATTGTTAATCATTGTGTCCCTTCGGGATATTCCCGCTGCAGCTGCAGTGGGGTGTGGTACACCTGCCTCATCTTTATCATCATCGTCCCAGGTCTTCCCCACTGCCTGAGGCGACATTGTCGCGTCAGCTGTCCACAGCACAAAACTCAATCATAAAGGGTACATGTGTTGTGGTGCACTGAGTTGGTGGCACCTGAAGCACTCAGCGGGTGCGCAGCCTGCGATGATGCATCGTCCGGGCGGGCCGCACTGATAGCAATGTCTGTTGCCTACTGGACTGCGCCATTAATAAATCAAGCCTCAATTTGAATCCCTGCTGACTGCGGTGTAGGCCGGAGGCAGCGGTCAGAAAGGGCCCACAGCCATGTGGCGATGACTTGTGGTGCACTGTGTTGGTGGCACCTGAAGCGCTCAGCGGGTGTGCAGCCAGAGATGATGGCATGTCCTCGCAGGTCAGGATTGGATTTGATTTGAGAGCCCTGCTGACCGCAGTGTAGGCCGTAGGCAGCGGTTAGCAAGGGCCCACAGCCACGTGGCGATGACTTGTGGTGCACTGAGTTGGTGGCACCTGAAGCGCTCAGTGGGTGTGCAGCCTGTGATGATGCGTCGTCCGGGCGGGCCGCACTGGAAGCAATGTCTGTTGCCTACTGGACTGCGCCATTAATAAATCAAAACTCAATTTGAATTGTGAGCCCTGCTGACTGCAGTGTAGGCCGGAGGCAGCGGTCAGAAAGGGCCCACAGCCATGTGGCGATGACTTGTGGTGCACTGAGTTGGTGGCACCTAAAGCGCTCAGCGGGTGTGCAGCCTGCGATGATGCGTCGTCCGGGCGGGCCGCACTGGAAGCAATGTCTGTTGCCTACTGGACTGCGCCATTAATAAATCAAGATTCAATTTGAATTGTGAGCCCTGCTGACTGCAGTGTAGGCCGGAGGCAGCGGTCAGAAAGGGCCCACAGCCACGTGGCGATGACTTGTGGTGCACTGAGTTGGTGGCACCTGAAGCGCTCAGCGGGTGTGCAGCCAGAGATGATGGCGTGTCCTCGCAGGTCAGGATTGGATTTGATTTGAGGGCCCTGCTGACCGCAGCGTAGGCCGCAGACAGTAGTCAGCACACACATAACTCCACGGTGCTGTGCCGCTGGGTGCGCTGGGGGCCTGGGTCGCGGACGCCAGCGATCTGCTGAGGAGGCTGGCGGTAATTTCGGCAGACTCATGGCAGGGTGAGGGGCGCCTTCCTGGCAGACGCGTTGGCCATCCGGGAAGTGAACCACGCCCAGAGCCCCGGCCTATTTATTCACACTCCTACGCTGGCCTGGCGTACGCCGGCCCAGCCCACTCTGCTTACGCTTACAGGGGACGACGACACGGATACATGACCGGGGTCTTCCCCACTGCCTGAGGTAACATGGTTGCGTCCACTGTCCACAACACTACAAACACCAGCAGTATATGTCCACATGGACATGTCTGTGCTCTGCATACTGTAGTCTGTCCAGCACATCACCGCCACACTTGGCATTGTGTACATTCTTATTCATGGGTGACTTGCCTCCTTCACACATACTTGGTTCCCACCTCTCCCCACATTCTGCAATTGTGTGGCTGAGGGGCCATGCCGTTTTCGGAAGGTCAGCTGTCTTGTTCTGCGCTGCCTCGGTGGTAGTCCGGGGGGGGAGGGCTGGGGGTGGTGGCGGTGGCTGTTGTGGCCCTCTTGGGTCTCCGAGCTGCATGGTCAGTAGCTCCATGACATGTGTTGGTCTTCAGATGTGGCTCTGGGCTGGGCTCCCTTTCATGCTGCAGGTTGTCGTTCTGCTTTACACCAGTAAAAGGCAGGTATTAAATCCCTGCTGCTAACGCGCCTTATCGCCTGTTTTTGGGTCGCATCGCGGATCTGGCTGGTCGTTGAGAATATCGCGGAGTGGTGTTTTCGTGTGTTTTTGCATGGGAACGCCTACTCTGCATATCATTAGTGTTAGTTGTCGCTCTCATCCGTGGCGATGTTTTTTGCGGAGGATATCGCTGGGAAACTGGCGATATCGGCAGTTTGCACCAGCTTGAGAATAGGGCGATAAGTCTATCGCCACTTTTGCGGCGCTAAAGTGCCGATAAATCGGCGATGACTCCTTGAGAATATGCCCCACAGTGTTATAATATATGACCAGGGATTTTTATCTCTTAGAACAAAGATTTTTTATTTTTCTCGGGTCATTGGTTGTTGCACTGACGCTTGTGCCGTGTGCTTAGGCCTGCTGGTCTGTGCTTGAGGAGTTACTCACATAAGGACGTGAAAAAATGTAACTTCAGCAGTTTTAAGGCTGAAAATACATGCTTACTATTTACTTTGGAAACCATTTTCTTGTCTCCTAGCCAGTTTAGCTTGATTGCTGGAGGTATTGTGGGTTGCAGCATTAGTTGTCTCACCAGCTCATATAATAAAAGCAAATATATATAAAACATATATACATATGTATAGAGGGGCTTTAAGACAACCTTGTTCATCCTTTTTCTTGATCAGCTTTAATTCATATATCGCTTTTGCCCACTACAGTGTACACCACGAGCAATGGCTGTTTTCAACTGTGAGTAAAGGCATTTTTTCTGGTTACACATGGGCTCGTTGTCAAATTCTTTACTTGTCCAATGCTTATCATTTTTATTTTTATTTTTTATTCATCCTTTTATGTTTAAAATGGGTCTTCTGTTACTAAAGGTGGGCAAGACACTGAAAGCTCGAGCCAGGCTTGAGCTTGAAGCCTGGCTCTGGATTATCTCGAGCTCCTATTGGAACCTAGAGCTTTCATGTGACTTCTGCCTATCTGCCTCCTTCTGCCCAGGATCTGACCTTATGGTCAGAACTGCTGTCTAGGGAACTAGGTTTGAGTCTCAGCGTCGGCTCAAAATACTGTGGTTCTGGGCAAATCACTTAATCTCCCCATACCTATATACAATGTGTGCGAGTGTGATCTTGTGTGATGTAAACGGTGCTCATGTAAAGTGCTCTGCCTTCAGGTCGACTTCATGCTATGTATAAAAACTGCAGAAACGTGCACATAAAGGTAAAAACAAAGCTTTAACATTAGGAAAGACAAAGAGATGCCCATTTACTGGCTGATTTATGCAAAGGGAAACAAGAACACTTCGATAAATCACTGCTTCCCTGTGTATATTGCATTATCTTAGGCAAATACTTTATTTCACTAAAACTATGTTTTCTTCACACTTGTGCTTTAAAATGCTATGTTTGGATCCCCTTTTTTCAACAATATATGGCGTAAAAGCCACCATTTGAATCTATTTTTTTTTTTTTATTTCTTGCGGGAGGAGAACCCCGCACCCTACTTTTGCGCTTCGGGCTCGCTCGCTTCACTCGCTCACCATTTCTACTCGGGTACAAAAGTTTTCGCCCCACCACTTTGAAAATCCACCAGTCGCCACTGCGTTTTAGATGCCATCATCAGGCTGACACCCCAGTACCTCATGTTCCCCCAAAACACAGCAACAACTGGACACAAAGCAAGGCTTCTATGCCATAGCTGGATTTCCCCATGTCTTGAGGGCTATGGATTGCAGATATGCCAATCATGGACAGCCAATCATAATCACAATTTACACAGTAAGCACTTGCACTTTAGCACTGATCAGCAGTGGTTGAGTGCCCTGAGTTCTAAAACCAGCAAAAACAAAATGCAGCACACAGTCAAAAACAGGAGGTCAGAGGCAAAAAAAGACAGGGGAAAACACGCCAAAGATGCCAGGTCTAACACGTGTCCCCCCCAGCTGAAAGTGAGGAGAACTACCCCACCTTTGGGGAGTTCTCTTCAGTAAGGCAGAAGAACCTGGAAAGACCATCAGCACTGGTGTGTGTTTTGTGCAAGGGCGGTGTCCCACCGTAAAGTCCATTTCCTGTAGGGAGATGGACCACCTCAACAGTTTTGGGTTCTCATCCCTCATCTGCATTAACCATCTGAGGGGCCTGTTGTCTGTCTGAACCCGGAAGTGAGTCCCAAACAAGTAGGGTCTTAGCTTCTTCAGTGCCCAGGCCACAGCAAAAGCTTCCCATTCAATTCCATTCCACCTCTGTTCCCGGAGAAATAGCCTCCTACTAATGAGAGCTACAGGTTGGTCTAGGCCCTCTTCATTTAGCTGTGAAAGCACGGCTCCCACACCATGCTCGGAGGCATCAGTCTCCTCCACAAACTCCTTGAAGAAGTCAGGAACCTTGAGCACGGGCGCTGTGCACATGGTCTCCTTCAGGGTATCAAAAGTGGTCTGGCATGTCTCAGTCCAGCTCACCTGTCATGACTGCTTCCTCAAAGTAAGCTCAGCCAAGGGGGCAACAATGGGGCCATGCCCCTTGACAAATCTGTGGTAATATCCGGCAAGACTTTAGAAGGCTCTCACCTATGTCTGGGTCTTCGTGGTGCAAGTGGTCCTCCCAGCTGGAGCTGAAAACAGCAATGTCATCCAGGTAGGCAGCACTGAAGTTCTTGAGCCCAGGCAGGACATGATTGACCAACCTCTGAAAGGTGGCAGAGGCATTCTTCAACCCAAAAGGCATGACCCAGAACTGGTAGTGCCCATCTGGTGCTGAGAACGCTAACCTCTCCTGTGCCCCCTCGGTCAAGGTAATCCACCAGTACCCAGACGTTAGATCAAACGTACTGAGGAACGTGGCAGCTCCCAGCCAATCAACAAGCATATCAGCTCGGGGGATGGGG
The DNA here is from genome assembly GCA_963921515.1 of Calotriton arnoldi. Lineage (NCBI taxonomy): Eukaryota > Metazoa > Chordata > Amphibia > Caudata > Salamandridae > Calotriton > Calotriton arnoldi. The sequence continues at coordinate 1,543,806 of CAWUFW010003332.1, forward strand.
TGTGAGTCAGTCTTAGTGACAGCATTGAGCCCATGGGAGTCCACACAGAACCGCAGTTCTCGAGTGGCACCGGGCGCAGCAGCTTTGGATACCAAGATCACTAGGCTGGACCAATGACTGCTGGAGGGCTCAATTACCCTTAAAGCTAACATCTTGGACACCTCCCCCTTGAGGCTAGCCTTCACTCTGTCTGCCAAACTGTAAATCTTGTGCTTCACAGATGGACTGTCCCCATTGTCAATATCATGAGTGCACCAATGGATGACTCCTGGGGTGAGTGAGAACAGAGTGGCAAACTTCCCCAGCAACTGGTGACGGCCACTCTGCTGCTCCATGGTCAGTTTAGGGGAGACAACCATGCCTTCCACTGCTCGTCCTGTTCCTTGGCAGACAGAAGGTCAAGGAGAGGTTCACTCTTCTCTTCCACCCCATCATCAATAGCCAAGAGCATGGTCAACTCAGACCTCTTGAAGTCGGGTTTGAGGCGGTTCATATGCAGGACCCTCAAGGTAGGTGACATCACTCTGTCGTGTAGTTCCTATAGTACCCATGCAGGACCTGCGCGTTTGGATAACATAAACCGTGGGCTTGGTGTTAGACTGACTCTGTGCACCCCCACCGCATATGTTAGCCTGATTTGCATTAGCTAGCTCACAGTGCCACTAGAATCTCCTCTTACCGGGGAGAGATTAGTTTCTGGCAACCTTAGATCATGACAACCCAAATTCCTCAGAATCGTGGAAACAATATACTACCTTTCGCTCAGTCACTCGTGCTTACTTATTCGGTTTGTCTCAGAGAGTTACATAGAATAAACAGTTGGGCGTTTCAATAAGTATTTATTGAACAGTTGTTATTCTAGTGTAAAATATATGTGCTGCGGCAACCAGCAGACAATAGCAGAGATATATTATCAGCAGTACGATAAAAGCAAAGGGATAGAACAGTTCTACCATATTGCAATAATCATGAATACATACATGAATATAAAAAGCATTATGAAAAGTGCGCATACTCCTACGATGCCTAACTAGATGTACCTGAGTGTACCTAGCATATGTGTTGGTCTAAGAGCCAAGAATCCTTCTAGGATTTAGTCTAACCCCCATACCTGAATAGAGAGAGTGTGGGACCCCGTCCTGGTCTCGAGTTGGACACCCCGCAAGGGCTGTGTCAGACCGCTGTCAGCTGGAGTGACTGCATGCAGGAGCCTCAGCGTCTCTGGTCAGTGTGTCAGCATCGAAGTCTCGGTTCCCTCTGTCTTACCGGGGTAAGATGTGGTGTATTTATACCCTGAAGACTCTAGTTGCTTGGTATGGTTTGTATTGGCCCTTGTTAGGCGTGAGGAAGACGTCAGGGGTGAACTTTGTACATACATATTATGCAGGTGGTGTATTCCTAGAGAGCCATGCATAATTGATGAGTACAGTGTGGGCCTGTGTTTGGGAAAAACCCTGCTGTATTCAAAACCACAGACTAGATAACGTGTAGCCCTCAGAGCTCGTTGTGTACTAGCGAGGACCAATGTAGGTGAAAGATCATGCCTATATAAGGAATCATGACTATAATAGGACATGTACAGTTATGACCATAATAAGGCATATGCGGCTTTGACCATAATAGGGCAAGTACGAACATGACCATATTAGGGCAAATACGAATACGTCCATTTTAGGGCATGTATGAACGGGTCTACATTAGGGCCTCTATTCGGGACATAACAACTCTTGCACTCCTTAACCCTGAATGGGCCGGACCACTTGTCTCGTAGAGCACGGATCTCTACTGGCTCCATCACCCACATCTTCTGACCGGGCTGGAAATCAACCAGACTGGCAATCTGGCTGTACCAACGTTTCATGTCCTCCTGGCTTGCTTCTAGGTTCACCTGAGCGAGTTTCCTGAAGCGGGCAATCTGGTTCTGGAAGGGCTGCATGTAGCTGAATACATCCTGGGGGGGCTTCCTAGGAGCTTTATTCCTGCCCTCCTTCACCAAACTGAGAGGTCCTCTCACAGGGTGCCCATACAGTAGCTCAAAGGGACTAAAGCCAATCCCTTTCTGCGGTACCTCCCTGTAAGCAAAGAGAAGGCATGGCAAGAGAACATCCCACTTATCCCTTATGGGTTCTGACAGACCCCCAATCATGCCTTTCAGGGTATGGTTGAATCTCTCAACCATCCTATTACTCTGGGGGTGGTAAGGAGTGGTGAATTTGTCATTCACGCCACACTCCTGCCACATATCCTTCATGTACAGCGACATAAAGATGGTACCTGGGTCAGATACCACCTCCTTGGAGAAACCCAAACTGGTAAAGATCCCCATCAGTGCCCAGGCCACGACTGGTGCCATCACTGTCCTCAGAGGGATAGCTTCGGGGTACCAGGTGGCATGGTCTGCCAAGACCAGGGTGAACCTGTTGCCCATGGCTGTCTTGGGATCCAGAGGCCTCACAATGTCAATGCCCACCTGCTAAAAAGGTTTGCTCATGACAGGGAATGGTTGGAGGGGAGTCTTACATCTCCCCCCACTCTTGCCACTTTCCTGGCAAGTTGGGCAAGACTGACAAAATGCAACTGATTGCTTTCACATTTGGGGCCAGTAAAAGTGTGTGACAAACCTGTCAAAGGTATTGCCCTGCCCTAAATGTCCTGACAAAGGTACATCATGAGCCAAACCCAGTAAGGAAGTTCCTGAAGCACATGGGTACCACCAGCACATGAGCTGCCCCGGGCTCAGCAACCTTAGACTTGCTATATAGCGGACAATTCTCCCAGTAGACCTGATGTGATCCAGCTACCTGGTCCTCGGCCTGCTGCATAAGACCCACAAGAGTAGGGCATGTCATCTGCTCCACTCAGAACTCTTCCCTGGTGGGACCCCCCTCTTGCTGCCTATGTGATTCCTCTTCTTGGCAGACACCAAGACCACTGTTTCAAGCTCTAGGTCCTTCTGATTACCCTATGCTGCCATGGACAGTGTGGTCAGGCACACCCACTCAGGTAATCCCAACTTCTCCTAGTGGGACCTGTATTCCACCTTCCTCCAGGTAGTTGTGTTCCAGGTCGTTTGCTAGCAGACAATCCCCAGGCATGGATGGGCTCACAGCTACTCTCAAGGAACCTGAGACCCCCTGACTCAAAGTGAACCTGAGCTACTTTACAGAATAGCTCACTGTTGTCTACTGCCACAACTTAGTGAAGTACATTAGGGACTACTTGCTCTTCAGACACCAGGTGACACCTAACAGTATTCACACTGGCTCCTGTGTCTCTCAGAGCCTCTACCCTCTGTCCATTGATGGCCACCTACTGCCTGTAATTCTTAGTGTTATCAGGCATTCGGTTTCTCTGGACCATCTTACTGTGCCCTAGTGAGACAAGGCTCAGCTGGGTTCCCACACCCTCCTGGGGCAAACTCCTCCCCAAGCGCTACACTAGCCATCACCTGTGACTGCCCACCGGTGGGGGGCTGTGCCCGCTTGGGACACTTGGCGTACCCTCTCATTGTGACCCTCCTGATCACAAGCATAACATTTCCTGGGACCCCACTCTGCAGGTTTACCTGAAGAGAGACAATGTTTCTTATCACCTGGGGTGGGAATATTTACCCTGGGAACTAGTTTGCGGCCCTTTACAGAACTCCTGCTGTTTACCCGTGTTCCCGACCTATCTTTCTTCTGCTAGGGACCCTGCCCACCCTTGGTGGAGTCTCCCACATACAACTTCTTTTGGACCCTGGTGCTGAGCCAGCAGTCCACCTCCGTAGCAAGCTTCCTGGGGTTTGTAAGCTTTCTTTCAATCAAGTGCTGGTGCAGCTCTGGAAAACAACGACTAGACAAGTGCTCCAATGCAATCAAGTTGTACAGCCCCTGATAGTCTCTTACCTCACTGCCCTTCACCCAACTATCCAGTGTTCTGCAGTAGAAATCAACTTACTCAACCAAAGTTTGTGAACAAAGTTTAGTACTCTCCCTAAACTTTACCCTGTAACTTTCTAGGGAGACCATACCTCCTGACCAGGTCTTCCTTCATGGCTGGGTACCCCATATGATCCTCTATTGCTAAGGCCAACAAGGTGTCCCTCCCCTCCACTGTGAAGTGATTCCACAGACCTGATCCCCAGTCTCTCTCAGGGATTCTGTGTGCCCTTAAAGCTACCTCATAGCCTCTAAACCAGTCCTCTGGTGCAGTATGTAGAGCCAGCAGTATCTGATTACAAGTCCCACGCAGTCTCTAAAATCATGGGTCAGAGCCCCTGTACTTATCCTTAAAATGCCTTTGATGTGGAGGTAGCTTCAAAAGTAATCGTAGAAGTACACAACACCCCCATTTAATCCCAGCTCTGGCTCCAGGCAATAGTAGGGAGTAAACAAGCCCTTTGTGTGAGAACAGGGCCCAGCCTTGACAAATATAAGTGCGCCTCACCTCCCTCTCTCCCCGCCCAGGAAGACCACTCAGTATTCAGATCGACACAGACATTCCTCCTGTCCCACCCCTGCCCTCCCTGTGTTGTGGCTGTCTGGAAAGTATGCACAAGCCCAGTTGTCACTTTACCCTAGAAGTGGATTAGAGTCAGGCTGAAAAGCACAAAGAGTCATAAGCACATATAAATGCCCACTTTCTAAAGTGGCATTTCTACAATAGCAATAAACAATCTTACACCAATAAGTAGGATTTATCACCACTTTTCCAAATATACCAAACATGGCAACGCTACTACTTCCAGATCAGAAATGACCACAGGAAAACATATCAAGGAATTCCCAATGCAGACCTATGAGAGGAACAGCCCTCGCAGCAGACCATGTACATGCCACATAATGAAGGCACATGTACTACCTTTTACTTACATTGCACCCTGGCCATAGGGCTACCTAGGGCCTACCTTAGGGGTGACCTATATGTAGAAAAAGGGGAGTTTCATGCTTGGCAAGTAGCTTTAAATGCCAAGCCACTGTGGCAGTAAACTGCGCACGCAGGTTCTTCAGTGGCAGGCCTGAGACAGGTATGAAAGGCTGCTCCTGTGGCTGGCGCAAGCAGTACTACAGGCTCACTAGTAGCATTTAATTTACAGGCCCTGGGTATGTGGGTTACCACTGTACTAGGGACTTACAGGTAAATTAAATATGCCAAACAGGTGTAGATCAATCATACCATGTTTAAGGAGAGAGCACATGCACTTTAGCACTGAATAGCAGTGGTAAAGTGCCCAGAGTCCTAAAGCCAACAAAAATAGGTCAGAAAATTACAGGAGGACGGTCAAATGTTTGGGGGTAACCCTGCAAAAAGGGCCAGGTCCAACAGTAAAGTACAAACACAAGTCCTATCCTCACCACTGACCACCAAGGTCAGAAATTGGGGTCTCTATTTGGCAGTGGCTTGCACCCTGTTCAAGTAGGGACCCTTATTCTAGTCAGGGTAACCGGTTTACTCAACAAAGATAACCCCTGCTCATCCCATTGGTAGCCTGACATGAGCAGGCAGGCTTATCTCGGAGGTAATGTGTAAAGCATTTGTACCTACACACACAGCATCACAGTGAAAATACTACAAAAGAACACCACACCCGTTTAGAAAAATAACCAATATTTATCTGAATAAAACAAGACCAAAACGACAAAAATCCAACATTCACAAATAAAGATTTCACTTTAAAAAGTTTCAAAACAGTTCAGTCCATATGTAGCTGTGGATGCGTCACTTTTACCACAAAGTACCTGGGAAGCATCAAAGTCAAAGGCGACAACAGGCACAGGGGAGATGAGGCTTGAAAAGCAAAGCGATGCGTTGATTCCTTACTCGCAGGGGAGGTGATATGTTGATTCCATGCTTCCAGGGGAGGTGATGCATTGATTCCTTACTGCCACGAAGGGGAGGTGGTGCTTAAAGTCCTTACTGTGAGGGGAGGTGATGCACCTATTCCTTACTGTGAGGGGAGGTGATGCATCGATCTCCGGACACGTGGCCTTAATTCCTTACTGCTAGGCCATGTCGATGAAAAGCTTGGCGCACAGGGACGATGCATTGAAAATTCAGACACACTGGGTCGCTCCGTCAGCAGCGGAACAGGCGCTGCATTGATTTACTAGCCGTTAAGCAAGTGATGTGTCAATTTCTTCAGCCACACAGCAGGGCCTGCATCAGAGTCTGAGCGGGTGCCACGGATGTCGGTGTGGTGATCTTTCAGCCACACGGCAGGTGCTGAGTCAATTCTTCAGCCGCGTCGCAGCGATGCTTCTGTTTTTCAACCGCACAGTGGTGCTGCATCAGGAAAAACAGGTGCTGGAGGTCGATGCGTCGATTTTCTTAGTTCTTTGCAGTAAAGCCACCTCCAAGGACCCAGACCTGGAATTGGCATCACTTGACAGGTCAGAACTCCCAGCAGAGGAGTTCAGGGGTTGCAGATGAAGTATTTGATGGCCCTGAGACATCTTAAGAGGAGGCAAGCACAAACAAGCTCTTGGAGAACCTTGGCAAGCAGGATGTAGAAAACAAAGTCGAGTCCTTTCACTGCCCAAGACAGAAGCAGCAAGCAGCAGGCCAACAGAGTAAAGCACACAGCCAAGTGGTAGTCCCTCCTCGCAGCTATTCAGATCTTCTTCTTGGCAGAATGTCCTCTTAGTTCAGAAGTGTTCTGACGTTATGGTGTCACAGCTCCAGTACATATACTAATTTCTGCCCTTCAAGTAGGCAAACTTCAAAGGAAAGTCTTTGTAGTGCACAAGACCCTGCCTTTCCCTGATCTGGCTCCAGGTGCACTACAGGGGGATGGAGACAGCTTTGTGTGAGGACAGGCACAGCCCTATTCAGGTGTCAGACAACTACTCCCACCACTCTAGCTCAGGAAAACCGATTAGCCAAGTGATGGACCATCAGGATATGCAGGGCACACCTCAGCTCCCTTTGTGTGACTGTAGAGAGTGAATGCACAAACAGCCCAACTGTTACTTTCTAAAAGTGGCATTTACAAACACGCAATTTAAAAACCAACTTCACTAAAAGATGTATTTTTAAATTGTGAGTTCAGGGACTCCAAATCTCTGTCTCTTCCCAATGGGGATACCTTGGGCCTATTTTCGGGGTGCCTTACATGTAGTAAAAGGGAAGGTTTGGGCCTGGCAAGTGCACCCACTTGCCAGGTCTACATGTCAGTTTAAAATTGCACTCACAGACACTGAAGTGGCAGGCCTGAGACATGTTTGCAGGACTACTCATGTGGGTGGCACAATCAGTGCTGCATGCCCACTAGTAGAATTTGATGTACAGGCCCTGGGAACACACAGTGCACTTTACTAGGGTCTTACCAGTAAATCAAATATGCCAATCATGGATAGCAAAGCCTAATCAAAATTTATACAGGGATCACTTGCACATTAGCACTGATCAGCAGTGGTAAAGTGCCCAGAGTTCTAAAAACAGCAAAAACGAAATGTAGCACACTGTCAAAAACAGAGGATAGAAGCAAAAAAATTACAGGGGAAAAACATTCCAAAGATGCCAGGTCTAACAGCCATAAATCAAATTTTTGTTTAGAAAGAGTATACCAGGCCCCCCGTGCTAAGCCGTTTTTTGGCTATTTGGGATAGTTTGCACTTAGGCCCCCATAACGTTTTGTCCACATAAGGTATCAGCACCAACTTTGCTTCCTTTTTTGCAACATCCTGAGGATTCTAAAGTACCCAGGGTTTGTGAATTCCCCTGGAAGGACCTGAGAAATTATCCAAAATACAGGTAACTTTGGGATTTTTGGGGAAAAATGAGAAAAAAGTGCTACAGAACGGCGTCTTTTTCTCCCCTTTTCCCCCCCTGCAAATGGTATCAACAAAGGGTTTGTGGTGCTAAAATCACCATCTTCCCAGCTTACATGACCAGGCAGACTTCTGTATGAAAACCAAATTTTTCTACACAGTTTTTAGTCATTTTACTGGGACATAGCCTATTTTTCCTATTTTTTGTGCTTTCAACCTCCTTTCAGTTAGTGATGGAAATGGGTGTGAAACCAATACTGGATCTCGGAAGCTATACATTTCTGAAAAGTAGGCAGAATTCTAAATTTAGCAAGGGATCATTTGTGTAGATCCCTCAAGGTTTTCCAATAGAAAGTAGCAGTTGAAATAAATAAATATTGAAATTGGATTAAAAAAAACAGCCAATTGTTCTTACGTTTCCACCTGTAACTGCTTCTAAGTATGGCAGATTTTTAAAAGCAATGTACCATTATGTCCATTGGTCCCTTCTGGTTGCGAGGATATATAAGGCTTGTACGTTCACCAAGAATCCGAGGTACCCAGAGCCAATAACTAAGCTGCACCTTTCAATGGTTTTTCATTGTGCACCAAGTATACAGCACTTAATTTGGTAAAATATACAGAGTGAAAAATAGGTATCAAGAAAACCTATACATTTACGAAATGGGAGTAAGATATGGAGTTTGGAAGCAGTGGTTATTTGCACATCTCTGAATTTGTGGGTACCCATACTTGTTGCAGGGATTCTGCACCTGTACAGAACTATGCGCAGGAAAACAGGACCTCAGTGAATAGGGGTGTACTAACCTATCACATTAGTACCCAAAATCCCAAACCGACTAGCTATAGTGTCTCATTTGTTCTCCGCCTAACAGCGAAGCTACCAATGATTAGACAACCCAGAACATGTCACTCCTGACTCTCTCAGGAATCGCGGGAGCCAGACAACTCTTTTGCTCACTCACTCATACTTGTCCACAATGCGAGTAATCAGAGTCACGGTATAGTTTAAAATGTTTATTTTAACTAACGCGCTCTATGGTACAGTACACATGCCATTACTAGCAGCAAAATGCATAAACACAATATAGTCAGCATTGTCACAATGCCATAGAATATAAACGGGGATATCATTTTATAAAGACAGTGGAAAAGGGCTACAATACCTAACCACCCTCCCCGTGGTAAGAAATAGTTTATTATAAAAACGAAGATCTCTGGGCTTTGTCAGCAGACCCCATACCTCAAGGCCTAGATGAAAGATTTACATCTCAGGACAAGCACAGCTCTTCTCTCTGGAAAGGATTCTCTCCAAGTGCCTGCACACATGTTTAGCTTGCAATATTAAAGCATACTATTTTCAGTAGGGCAGCTGTGTGTCATGTTATGTCTAGGTTCGAGGGACGGACCAGAACAGAATAACAAGGGGCATTGTTGATCGACCTTGTACATCGTGTGGAGACTAAACCTCAGAGCACGGCAGAGAACGCGAAAACAGACAGTTCTCATGTGAAAGGGTACAAACAGAGTCTTGCGAAATCTATGCATGCAGTGTAGTGCGCAAAAACAGCCTCATGGCAGCGAAGCTCATGCTAACTTAGCAGATGTCAACAATGGACCCATAATCCATCCTACACCCTCCCCCTGGTAAGGCCATCATATATAGACATAGATTGAAAACAGAGTTTAAAAAGTGCGAGCAGAGTTAAAAAACGTCTATGGGTTTTAAAAGTGAATGATTCGAACAACGGAGAAGGGAGAGAGAAAGAAAAAAATACCTTAGTAGGAAAAAAAGTAATTTTGTATAAAGGCTTCAGAAAGCCAAGAACCAGCAAATTTAATCAGGGTACAATTTATAGAAATTATCTCGATGATTTGAGGTTTACAATGAACGGTAAAACTTTACTTGTGTTCACATGAATAGGAATTTAATCTGATGCATTTTTGTATATTAAATTTGTAGAACACTATGGGCCAGATGTAGGTGGCGAAATACCGGTCGGTAACGCCGAAATTCGGAGAATTTCAGCGTTACCGACCGGTATTTGGCTGAGTGCAATGTAGGTGAGTTCATACCTACATGCAAAATAAGGAATTGCAAAATAGCGATTCCTTATTTTGCTCTTGCATTTAAGGAATCGGAAATACCGATTCCTTAAATGCAATGTACGTAGCACTAAAAATAGTGCACTTGAGCCTTAAGGAATCGCTAATTACCACCAACTTCAAGTTGGTGGTAAGTAGCAATTTCCTTTAAAAAAGCACTTTTTTGCTTTTTCAAATGTGCCATGTGGCACACATCCATGCCCTTAGGGCATGTATGTGCGCCACAAGTGCACACATGCACATTTCAGGGGTGCAACAGGGTGTCCTTTGGACACCCTGGCACCCTTGAAATACCTCCCGCTATTAGCAATTCGGTAATACCGAATCGCTAATAGTGAATATCTTCCCATTCATGCCTATGGGCCTCCTAGCCCATAGGAATAAATGGCTAGGTATTCCTTAATAACGAATCTCAATTACCGATTCGTTATTAAGGAATGTTAAGGAATCGCTAATATTTTAGCGATTCCTACCTACATTCCATTTAGCGAGTCCTTAATAGCGATTCGGTAAAAATCGCTATTAAGGACTCGCTAAATTGAAGTTACCTACATCTGGCCCTATGTCCTGAAGAAGGTGACCAATCCGAAATTCACCGAAACGCTGCGTCGCCTTTTATGTAGTTTTCTGGTTTTAACCCTTTATTTGTAAATTCACTGTATTAGGTTCTGATAATACGGTTTTTAACTTGTGCTGAATATTTTTATATGAAAAATGACCTTTTCAATACATGTTGAACAATTTCTTTATGATAAAATAACTATGAATAAAAACTGATTTTGTACATTTAATGCTGTGGTGGCATTACTGTTTTGTGATTTTTAAAGCGTTTTAGTGATAACCAGAATAGGAATTCTATAACTATTATTAGGATTTTGTTAAAAGTGTTAAAGCAATATGTTGACTACCAGGACATGTAGCTAGACCACAACACTTGATCCACATATTCTTTGAGGGACTTGTTGTTTTCCTTGCTTTAATACTATTATCGACAACAGCTAGAACCTTTTCTAAGTTCGCTTGGTCAATTTCCTGCAGACGTGACGCAGCTTCAATCTGTGAAAGTTTCCATATTTCATTGTAAGCTGAGTAATAGAATCTTTTTGTTCGTGGAACCCTGGGTCCCAAGACAAAGTCGGCCAAATTAATGTTATTGGACAACAATGATAAATGTTGTTTAACGGACGATAGTGTAGAGTGCTGCAACCACTGTTGACATAATTTTCCAACCGAATAGTTTGTTACTGAATATGTATCTGGAAATCTTGGGTCCGGTCTGTCTTGCATGTAACCCGAATTAGTGTTATGAAAACGGAGTTGGGAAGCATTCAAATTCGTCGGCCAAACCAGCCAACCTAAAGGATCCATTTCAGATACATTAAACTTGTTATTTTGGAAAAAAGATTTTAAGGCCTCAATGGTACAATTCATGTATAGGCGCCAATTATTATACTCAGCTAAAGAGGGAATGGCAGGGGCGTTCAACTTTTTTGCAGTTGCCAAACCAAAGCATGTTGTCTGGTAAATTGTTTCATTTAAAAACAAAATTTGTGTTGGGATGAGGCAGGCACGATGTAAGGCTTCAGTGCCCTGCACCTGCCAGGTTTTAGAACCCCAGATCGATTTCAAATCAATGGTGTCCTTCCAGTGATCATGACCCCTGACTGACAGATCATGTCTGAAAGAATTTGAATAAATTAATTTCGTATGGGTCAACATTACCTTGGGAGATGAGGAAAAATGTAATTTAAAATAATAAGACTCAGGTGTTGACCTGTCGAAATCTGTAAAATATGTAAATTTATTTCTAAGTGTTTGTGAACTACCTTTAATTGGTGTAGGGCAATTTTCCCACTGTGTGTAATTAACAACAGGACGTAATGTATTAGTCTTATGCAGGAAATGATGCCCATAATGTTGATAACAGACTAAATCGGCATAATTGGCAGAATTTAAATATAAATCTTCGGCATTAAAAGCTGCATAATACTTTAAATCGGAAAACAACGATTGTATTGCATGCACATCCCAGTCGTCTGAGCTTATGTTCTTTGTTAGCACATCGCCCATGGAGACGCGAAATACATATAGAACGTTAATTATTTCCGTTGGCCCATGGACCTGATAATCCACTTTATCCCAGATGATGCCATCCGCAACTGGAAACTCTGTAATGTTTACAAGAGAATGGTCACGCTTCATGATGTGGGAAGATGAGTGAGGGGCCAAAATACCATCAACCAAGTTCACAGCAGAGCGTTCTGGTAAGTAGTGACCATTGATGAGTAAGAAAAACACAGTCACAAAACCAATGGACATGAAAAGAAAAATCGTGATCTTTATCAACCAGATGTACGTCCATGGGGGGACCAAATAAGTCTGTTTAAACCGGGAAACAAAAATAGACAATTTGGTAGGGCCAATCGAAGTGGTGGAAGATGAGTCAAAAGAAAAGCTGCCATGGTGTAAATGACTTTCTGGCAAGCCATGCAAATACTCACTTGTGGGATAAGTATACTCAACTTCCTCGTTGCAGGAGGGAGCAGAAGGGACACACAAATGGTCAACAACAGGGTCCATCTCGATGACAGTGTCAGTAGGTAAGCTGAAAGATGCGCTAACCCCAGGATTTCTCGAAATTGTGGGGCACGAAACAGCAGGCGTCACACTATTCAGAACCGGCCAGATGTTGTAGCATGACATTGTCAATGGAGATGTATCTGTTGTCCTTGCGACCAGGAAGCGGTGGTAAAATGACTGTACGAGTAACCTTCAAGCCAAGCACTGGAACCGGTGCACGATAAGAGGGACCAAATTCTTTTTTGTTCTCCAACTTCTCTCGGACCAGATCACCAACTTTTGGAAGCTAGCCGGCCACCGGACTCAGCACTGCAGCATCTGTTGCCGAAGGCAAATGTTCAAGACGGGCACGGGTCTCTTGTAGGTCCTGTAACATAGTAGAATGATTATCTACGTCAAAGGTCGCGGCTGCCGCTGCAACGTCTAGACCATCAAGGTCTGGCACAAACATTTTGATGCCAAAGAGCATCTTGCATGGGGTCCGCCCACCCAGAGGTCTTCTAGGGAGATTATTAAGTGCACGTTGAACCCCATACAAGTGGGCCAGCCAGTTCCTGCCAGTACCTAAGACTCTAGCTGTCAAGGATTGCTTTAAGTCATGGTTCATTCACTCCACAATCGAGTTGCCCTCAGGCCTGTATGGAGACGAAAACTGCACTAGCACCCCCAAAGACTTCATCGCGTCCTTGTACGCCTTAGAGGCGAATACTGGACCTTGGTCTGAATGAAAGGTGCCACAGGCAAAGATCCCTACAAAGACACGCAAATCCCTGATGACATTTCGAGCATCAGCACTACGTTGTGGCCAAACCCAAAGGAATCTAGTGCACAAATCAACTGCAACCATAATGTATTTATATGCAGTATCAGAAGTAAATGGACCGCAGTGATCAAGATACATACAAGCAAAGGGGCGATCTGCAATGCAAAGCTGTGTTTGTGGTGGACGTGTTATCGTAGAAGGCTTGATTTGTTGACCGATGTCACAAGAAAGCACATCAGTACGGGTCTGTTTATATAAACCACGCCACCAATAACGTTGCTGCAAGATAGAAACAGTCGCAGACACTCCAGCATGGGCCGAAGCCATACCTTCATGTGCGGTTTTGATTAAAGTGTGTCTGCGGTCCGCGTTGGGAATCAGCCGATCTCCAACGTCAGGTATTCTAGCAAAAGGAACATTTTCAGGAGTTAACTGATAAGAATACTTTGAAGAGAAACCCCGTGGATAATTAGAGCCCTCCGCAGTTGCAGCAATTGCTGCCAAAATGTCATTATCAATCTTAGTCATGGACCTTGTAACGGCTGCTACAGAACACGTGGCTACTGCAGATTTGGCTGCTTCATCAGCCAAACAATTCCCAAGAGCGTGTGCTCCCACACGCTAATGGCCAAGAGTATATATAACATGTGTGAGTGGCAAACGTTGTTTAAGATCCGCCACTCGAACCCAAAGCGTATTATGCTTAATTGCGCTGCCCTTAGAATCTCGATAATCATTTTGAGACCAAAAGAATAAGTTGTCATTAAAAGACTGAACACAGTAGTAGGAATCTCACACAATGAGTGTAGGAACACTCAGATAAGCAAACTCGAGAGCAAGAACCAGAGCGCGCAGCTCGGCCAATTGGGCGGTACAGTCCCCTAGCGCCTGTGTATGCACTATATTAGACTTGAATTCTCCATTCACCATTGTACCTGCCACAATAGCGCAAGCTGCCGAATAAGCATGTTTAGAACCAGTGGCCGGTTGCGTCGAGCCATCGGTGTAGATGATACATGTGTACTCCTCTAAGGGAAGCAAAGACAGAGGAGGAGGATGAACGTGTTCATACTGCAAGAACTCCTGCGTCTGAAGAGAGGGGTCAAAGATAAACGTGACATCCGGAGACGTCAAAGAAGTAGCCCATTGTATCCAACGGGGATGTAATGCTTTAGAGTTTGGCACACTCGCCTTGGTTACTGCTTCCAAAGCAGGGAAAGGTGTAACCACTAAAATGCATTTCCCCTGTGCCAGTGCGCGTTCCTTCCGGACCGCCATCTGCACAGCTGTCAAAACCTTTTCGACAGTGGAAAACCGTAGTTCGATTGAAGTGTACAAGTGCGATTTGTATGCAATAGGTACTGTGTCGCCTTCGTTGTACGTCAAGTAAGTGAAACCCACTGCGCCTGGCACAATTCGTATCACCAGGTTTGTGTGGTTATCACGTGTAAACAAGTACTTAGATTCAAGCAAGCAAGTCAGATTGCAAAGAATGCAAAATAGCAGAATGTTCCGGGAGCCAGCTGGCTTTCGAAAAGGTAGGTTGTATCAAGGCATAAAGAGGCTTGATACGCTGGGCATAGTCGGGAATGTAAGACCTCCCGAAATTCAAAAATCCAAGCAAAGACTGAAGTTTTTTCAGGGTAGTTGGAGACTGCAAGCGTGCGCATTTCTCCAGAAAGTGGGGGGCCAAGCCCCGACCTTCATTATTGAGCTCATAGCCCAAAAAAAGCACCGCATAGCATGCGATGTGAGATTTAGCAAAATTAAATCTGTATCCGTATTCCGCAAACTCAAGGATGATGCAGTCAACACGGCATAGATGCGGCCATAATTCGTCATCTGTGAGATAAATGTCATCAACATACGAGTATGCATCTGGGTCTATGCTGTCCAAAAAAGAGACAACACGCGCGGCGAAAACCCCGGGGCTATTCTTATACCCCATAGGTAAACGCCCAAATTTTCTGTTTTCCACCTGCCGTGAATGCGGTCCATTGACTACATTCAAGGGACAGGTTATGACTGTAAAAGCCATTGGAAATGTCAAGAGTCGTTTTATATTTTTTACGAACAATAGAGCAGAACTATGGGTATTCTGTACCGCAAAAGTACGACAATGAGAGTTCAAATGCCGATAATCTAAAACTATGCGATAAGACCCATCGGGTTTGGACACAGTAAAAAGAGGATTATTCATCGGTGATTCACATGTCTCAATCACTCCTTGATACTCCAACTCAGTTAGAACATCAGAAACGGGACCTTTGGCTTCCCGCCAGATGGGATATTGGGGTTGAGGTTGAGGCATAGACCGCAATTGAATCTCATGCGGTGGAGAATCTTTATCCCAGCCCACTTGATTACGGTACACTGCCGGCGCCAGGGCTAACGCCAACTCAGCTGCAAAAGCCTCTGCATGCTCCTTGGGGACGTCACGCGAAAAACTCGGAAGTATCACGTCCTCCCCCCTTGATGCGGCCAGTACAAAAGGTGGGGGCCAATCTGCCTCTGCTAACAAAATGTCATTGGAAGCGGTCAGATTCTCCCAAAAAATCCCTGTGACTACATGTTCAATGTCACCTTCAATTCGAAAAACTATGTTATACAGCCTATCCGGGGGGGCAACACGGGTGTCAGCTGTCTCTACTGTAATGAAAGTTTCAGTTGCTGTCGCCTCCAGATAAGGACGCAGTGCCTCCCGCACTATGTTAACTTCCGCTGCGCTGTCGAGCAGAGTCACCGCCCAAGTCCAATACAGCAGTCGGGTTCTCACCGTCTGAGGCATATCTCGCTGTCAAAGCGGCAACCTTTTTCTTTTGAAACGGGGCACGGAAGCGTGGTTGCTCCTCTTGTTTCCCCTTTACCTCAAACTGACGGGGCTGATCACGTCCTTGTGCGCAGGATGACTCTTGCCACGATCCTGGCGATCCCCTCCTCCGACTTGAGAGCCCGATGTGTCCTGTGAAGAATGAGGAGAACGTGGATCAGGGACTTGAAATCTATCAGGAGACTTAATTTTTGCGCGATCGCGCAAGTCATAAGTACGTTCAGAAGTGTCAGGTGTCGGTGAACCAGCACGCGAACCCTGCTTCTGTTGTTGCTGCCCCTGTTTTTTATTTTTCCGGTTCTTTTTAGGAAAGACTGGACGCCCGTCTTTATCAGACTGAGCTTTTTGTTGTGTTTGAGATTGTATTTGCGTTTGAGTAAAAGACTTAACTCCCAAACTATTGAGGCCTATTGTTTTATAAGCCTTTGCAATAATCTTCGGTAATTCGCGTGGTTTGTCTGCGTCAGGCACAGCCTCTAAGCCGTTAGCGACTTGAAAGCTTACTGCATCGCCCTTGACATTGGCAAGGATCAGATCAGCAACCACGTCGAACACCCCCACCAGTCTCATCCCCAGCTCTACAGCCGCTACAGCACCGTGTTCATCTTGAACATGTTTAATCATGGCGGGGAGTACAGTCATCGAGGGGGTGCCGAAACACTTCGAATATACGGCTGCAAACACCCTGCCCCAGGTGTTACAATCAGCCACCTCAGGAAGCAAGTCTTTAGGCAAACTTATCGTCAATAGCTTGTGTTTCTCCACAGGATTTGTATTGGGAAAAACAGCTTCAAGCTTTCCAAATTTCTCAGCAAGCCAATAAGGTAAATCATCCTTATTTTGTGGGCGCTTGCCCATCACAGAATTAGCCATAAGAGGACTGATGGTAATACTAGCAGGTCCAGCAGGTTGCGCAACAATGCCAGGCGGTCCCACCTGGTAGTTGCGCGACATGAACTGAATAACAGCTCTATGCACGCGTATTAAAGAAGTATGTAACACGCGAAGTTCAGCCAGCGTAGCTGTTGTAAGCCCACGCGGGTGAGGGGTAAACCCAACCAAAACGGGCCATGTGTCCCCATCTAAAGATAAAGGACCTAAACAGACCGGCGTGAGCGGGTGAGGAAGGGCGCCATTAAACCAAATTCGGTGTTGCCAAGCTGTAACCGGAACCTCTAGAGCCCGATAGGGCTGATACTCATTAGGAACAGCCGTGGCAGTGTATCCATGAAACAGATTATCGGTCCTGTCCACCGCCGGACAGGTGACCCAAGAGTAAAATACTTCGAAGCGGTATGCTGGATCCACTTCTACTACAAAAATCGGCACAACACCCGCATCAGGGACCCAATGTAGTGTCAAATGAGCCCTGAGCGGTGTGCGACTAGGAGGCGGGATGTTAACCGCCACCCCGAAGAGCTAAGAAATAACAACCTAATAAGTGGCAGCACAACAATGGGTTAAGAATAAAGAGAGAAACCTTTTAATTAAGCTTCAACCTTGAAAGAACCTATAAAAACATCAATATAGGAGTTTACACCATCACAGCCGTCTCCGGAAGACAAAAGTGAGGGTATTGTGGACAAGCACAAGCACTACTCAAGCGTCTCACAGATAAGAACCAGAACAAACGTTGGCGGCGCCATGTTGCAGGGATTCTGCACCTGTACAGGACCTCAGTGAATAGGGGTGTACCAACCTATCACATTAGTACCCAAAATCCCAAACCGACTAGCTATAGTGTCTCATTTGTTCTCCGCCTACCAGCGAAGCTACCAATGATTAGACAACCCAGAACACGTCACTCCCGACTCTCTCAGGAATCGCGGGAGCCAGACAACTCTTTCGCTCACTCACTCATACTTGTCCACAATGCGAGTAATCAGAGTCACGGTATAGTTTAAAATGTTTATTTTAACTAACGCGCTCTATGGTACAGTACACGTGCCATTACTAGCAGCAAAATGCATAAACACAATATAGTCAGCATTGTCACAATGTCATAGAATATAAACAGGGATATCATTTTATAAAGACAGTGGAAAAGGGCTACAATACCTAACCACCCACCCCGTGGTAAGAAATAGTTTATTATAAAAACGAAGACCTGTGGGCTTTGTCAGCAGACCCCATACCTCAAGGCCTAGATGAAAGATTTATATCTCAGGACAAGCACAGCTCTTCTCTCTGGAAAGGATTCTCTCCAAGTGCCTGCACACATGTTTAGCTTGCAATATTAAAGCATACGATTTTCAGTAGTGCAGCTGTGTGTCATGTTATTTCTGGGACTGACCAGAACAGAATAACAAGGGGCATTGTTGATCGACCTTGTACATCGTGTGCAGACTAAACCTCAGAGCACGGCAGAGAACGCGAAAACAGACAGTTCTCATGTGAAAGGGCACAAACAGAGTCTTGCGAAATCTATGCATGCAGTGTCGTGCGCAAAAGCAGCCTCATGGCAGCGAAGCTCATGCTAACTTAGTAGATGTCAACAATGGACCCATAATCCATACTACATTGTGCACCAAGTATATTGCACTTCATTTGGTAAAATATACAGAGTGAAAAATAGGTATCAAGAAAACCTATACATTTACGAAATGGGAGTAAGATATGGAGTTTGGAAGCAGTGGTAATTTGCACATCTCTGAATTTGTGGGTACCCATACTAGCATGTGAATTACAAGGCATTTTTCAAAATGACTTCTTTTTTACACACTGACTTACATATTTGGAAGACAGAAATGCATAGAAATACGATTGGTAATAACACTTGCTCTACTATTCGTGTTCCCCTAAGCCTTGCAATAAAAATGGTACCTCACTTGTGTGGGTAGGCCTAATGACCGAGACAGAAAACGGCTTAAAACGCAACGTGGACACCATATTTTTCCACTGAAAACGGACCCATTTTTTGCAATGTGCCTAGCTGTGGATTTTGGGCCCTAGCTCATCCGGCACCTAGATAAACCTAGCAAACCTGTACATTTTTTAAAACTAGACACCCAGGGGAATCCAGGATGGTGACCTGTGTGGCTCTCACCAGGCTCTGTTACACAGAATCCCTTGCAAACCTCAAGATTTGTCTAACCAAACAGATTTTCCTCTCATTTCTGTGATGGAATGCTCTGGAATCTGAGGGGAGCCGCAAACTTCCTTCCATTTAGAATTCCCTCCAGTCTCCCGATAAAAATGGTACTTCACTTGGCGGGTAGGCCTAGTACACGTGGGAGGAAACGGCCCAAAACGCAACATGGACACCACATTTGTTCACTGAAAACTGACCATTTGTTTGCAATGTTCCTAGCTGTGGATTTTGGGCCCTAGCTCAGCCGGCACCTAAGGAAACCTAGCAAACCTGTACATTTGTAATACCCAGACTTCCAGGGGAATCCAGGATGGGGTGACTTGTGAGGCTCTCACCAGGTTCTGTTACCCAGAATCCCTTGCAAATCTCAAGATTTGTCTAAAAAAATAAATGTTCCTCTCATTTCTCTGATGGAAAGCTCTGGAGTCTGAGGGGAGCCACAAGCTTCCTTCCACCCAGCATTCCCCCAAGTCTCCCAATAAAAATGGTACCTCACTTGTGTGGGTAGGCCTAGTAGCTGTGACAGTAAACGGCTTAAAAAGCAACGTGGACACATCACATTTCTCCACTGAAAACTGACCTATTTTTTGCAATGTGGCTAGCTGTGGATTTTGGGTCCTAGCTCATCCGGCACCTATAGGAAACCTAACAAGCCTGTACATTTCTGAAAACTAGACACCCAGGGGAACCCAGGATGGGGTAAAATGTGTGGCTCTCACCAGGTTCTGTTACCCAGAATCCATTGCAAATCTCAAACTTTGTAAAACACTTTTTCCTCACTTTGGGGGATCCAAGCAAGTCACACCTCCCTGGAGTCCTCCGGGTGTCTGGTTTTCAAAAATGTCAGGATTTGGTAGATTTCCCTAGATGGCCGTTGAGCCAGGGACCAAAAATGCAGATGATTCCCTTGCAAAACCAGGTCGTATTGTGGTTGATAATTTTGATGCCTCCACAATACGTTTTGAGCACTTCCGTCACGAGCACTTGGCCCACCCACACAAGTGAGGTAGCATTTTTATCGGGAGACCTGGGGGAACGCTGGGTGGTAGGAAATTTGTGCCATCCCGGTGATCCCACAGAGTTTCCACACAGAAATGTGTTGTTGTTTTTAGCTAAATGTGAGGTTTGCCGGGGATTCTGGGTAAGAAAGCGTTGGGGGATCCACGCAAGCCACACTTCCCTGGACTCCCCTTGGTGTCTATTTGTCAGAACTGTCTGGGTTTGGTATGTTTCCCTAGATGGCCGCCGAGTCTGGGACCAAAAACGCAGTTGACCTCCCAAAACCAGGCCATTTTGTGATCAATAATTTTGATGCCTCCACAATACGTTAAGGGCCCTTCCCTGTCGTGGGTACTTGGCCCACCCACACAAGTGTGGTAGCATTTTTATTGTGAGAAATGGAGGGACTCTGGTTGGTAGGAAATTTGTGACAGCCCAATGATCCCACAGCTTTCCCACACAGAAATGTGAGGAAAATGTGATGTTTTTAGCTAAATTTGAGGTTTGCAGGGGGTTCTGGGTAAGATCCATTGGGGATCCAGGCAAGCCTCACCTCCCTGGACTTCCCTGAGTGTCTACTTTTCAGAAAAGTCTGGGTATGGTAGGTTTCCCTAGATGGCCACTGAGTCTGGGGACCACAACGCATGAGCCCCTTTTTGCTGAAACAGGTTTTTTGTAATAGATAGGGGGCACATGGGTTTTTCTTCCCGGGCTTTGCGGCCATATAGAGAAGCCTACCAATCCCCAATATTTCTGAAAACTAGCATCTGGGGGAAGTTCAGTGAGGTGCAGCTTGCATGAATCCCCCAATGTTTTCTTACCCAGAATCCCCTGCAAACCTCAAATTTAGCTAACAAATCACATTTTCCTCGCATTTGTGTATGAGATCAGTGTGTCAGCGCAAATTTCCTACTACCCAGTGTTTCCCTCGGTCTCCCGATAAAATTGATGCTTCAGTTGTGTGGGTGGGCCAAGTGCCTGCAACAGGGAAGTGTAAAAAACGTGTAGAGATTGAAGGGGCACCAAAGAATGTCCATAAGGGCAGGTTTTTTTAAATTATTTTTTAGGCTGACTCTGCTTTGGCCACCCACACAAGTGAGGTATTATTTTTTATTAGGCGATTGAGGGGAACGCTGGGTGGTAGGAAATTTTTGACTGTGCGGTGATCCTTCAAGTTTCCCACACATGTGGTGAGGAAAATGTAACCTTTAGCTAAATTTGAGGTTTTCAGAGGATTCTGTGTAAGAAAACACTGAGGGATCCACGCAAGCCAAACCACCAGCTGTTATATTCCATATAGGTACCCCAACAGAGGCTCGGGTAACATCCCAACCTTTCACCTATATTCATCCCTACACTACATACATAACGGGCTGTTAGGACTGACCCTTTACCTAGTTACGGTACTGCTTACAGAACGTGGGGTTTTCCCTGAACAATAACCTCATACATTATGCATGAGGATCCTTGGATTCTTGGAAGCTCAGCTTGACTACCATCTCCTGCATAATTACTATGTACAAGGCTCATTCCTGACGTCATCCTAAGTCCGACAGTGGCACAGCAAGGTAGAGCCCCTGGGGATACCTTCAGGTATATAAACATCACATCTTGCTGAGATAGGAAGAGGAGATCACGACTTCCATGCCGACACACTGACGCGAGACGCTGAAGTCCCCTGCATGCAGATACTCCAGCTCGCAGTGGTCTGACATCCCTTGCGGGGTGTCCAACCCGAAACCAGGACGGGGTCCCACAGTTTCTCACTTCAGGTAATGGGGGTTGACTCTATCCTAGAGGGATTCTTGGCTTAACACCTACATACATGCTAGGTACACTTAGGTACATCTAGTTAGGGTAGCATCGTAGGAGTATGCATTTTATTATCATGTATTTTATGTACTTACCTGTATTCATGGTTATAGCAAGATGGTAGAACTATACCATCCTTTTACTTTCCTAGTGCTTCTAATCATCTATATCTGTTACTGTCTAATGATTGTTTCAGCACACCTATTTTACACTAGAATAACGACTGTTAAATAAATACTTATTGAAAACGTCCCTACTGTTTATTCTGTGTATCTCTCTGAGACTAAGTGAGCACGAGTGACTGAGCGAAAAGTAGTACACTGTTTCCACGGTCCTGAGGGATCAGGGTTGTCATGTTCGATAGTTGCCAAGAACTATTCTCTCCTTGGTAAGAGGAGTTTCTAGTGGCACTGTGAGCTAGCTGGTATACAAGCCAACATACTCAGTGGGGGTGTCTAGAATCAGTCTGACACCAAACCCGCAGTGTATGTTGTCCAAATGCGCAGATCCTGTATAGGTTTTATAGGAACTACACAACACAGCTAAGCGATACACCACACACACCGCTAGCCAAGTGCCAGTCCATGCACACTGCCAGCAAAGCGCCATCTACGCATCCCGCCAACCAAGAAACATCCATGCATACCGCCAGCCAAACACCATCCAACGCACACTGCCAGCCAAGCGCCATCCACACACACCACCAACCAAGCACCAATCTACACACACCGACAGCCAAGCGTCAGTCTACACACACCGCCACCCAGCGCTAGTACACACACAATGCCAACCAAGCGCAAGTCCACACACACCTCCAGCAAAATGCCAGTACACATATAGCCAGCCAGACACCAGTACATGCAGACTGTCAGCCAAACTCCAGTTCACACACACACACACAGAAACTTTTCCTGGTATTTAGTGGTTTTCTGCCCCCCCCCCTTAGTGGCAGATGAGCCTAAAAATATCACTATCTGCCCCCAAGGAGGACAGAAATGGGTAAAATGCATGCCTAAATAAAAGGAAAGCAACCCTTGATTATGGGTCCACTGCCTGACATGCCCACAAACATATCCCTGGTTCCTCGTGGATTTTCTGCCCCCACCTGAGGGGGGCAGATTGGGTGTAATAACCACCATCTGACCCCCAGGGGAGCAGAAAGACTGTGTCAATTTTTGGGGGGGGGGGGGTTGGGGCATCGGCATGCCCATTCTGGGCAGCCCCCACCCCTAAAAAAAGTAAAAATAGTTCCTGGTGTCTAGTGGACTTTCTGCCCGCCCAGGAGAGCAGATCAGGGCTGCTGCCCATATCTGCCCCCGGGGGGGGCAGAAATTCTGTGACCATTTTTGGGGGGTGTAGGGTCATTGGCATGCACATTCTGGGCAGCCCCCACCCCTACACTAAGAAAAGAAAATAATTCCTGGTGCCTAGTAGTCTTTCTGTCTTGGGGGGACAGACTGGGGGCTATTGCGTCACCTGTACCCTAGGGAAGGCAGAAAGACTCCGGTCCCCAGTTATGTGGGGCGAAGGCCCGTTGTGGGCAGCTCCTACCCCTCTTTAAAAAAAAAAAGAAAATCCTTGTTGTTTAGTAGGCTTTCTGCCCTGTGGGGAAAATCAGAGCTAATAACCCCACCTGCCCCCCAAGGGGGGCAGACAGATTGTCTCATTTGTGTTTGGGTGGGGTGGGGGCATTGCCATGGCCATTTTGCGCTGCCTCGACCCCTACATATTAAAAAAAATAATCCCTGGTGTCTAGTGGGCTTTCTGCCCACTGGGGGGGAGTAGATCGGGGGCTAGTGCGGAAAGACTTAGGTATCAATTTATTTTGGGTGGAGGCATGGTGTTGCCCATTGTGGGTAGCCCCCCACACCTCTTTTATAAAAAAGAAATCTCTGGTGTCTAGGGGGCTGTCCCTTTTGTGTTTGGGGGTGGGGGCACTGGCATGCACATTTTGGGCAGCCTCCACCCCTATGTATTAAAAAAATAATACTCCCTGGTGCCTAGTGTGCTTTCTGCCCCCACCCCGGGGGGGGCAGATCAGGCTATTGCCCCTATCTCCCTCAGGGGGGCAGAAAGACTGAATATGCCCATAAAAATTGGGGTGGAGCAAAAGTCCTTGCACAAGGGCCTGTGAAGAGATTCTCCCCTTTCCAATGATACCTCTTCTGTGTGTTTCGGTTCTCGGGGGCTGATAAAGCCCCGCGAGCACCTAAGCAGTGAAAGTGAAATGAGCTGATCGGCTCATTTCAGTTTCACTTTCAGTGTAAGGATGTCTGCGTTCCATGCGCACAATCGTCATTACAGTTAAAAAATATGCCTTGGGAGGCTGGGGAAGCTCTTCCCCAGCTCCCAATGCTGAAAAATAAAAACCCCTCTGCTGTAAACAGCAGAGACATTTCCTAGTTGTGTGCAGAGGACGGAACGGTTACGTCCTCAGCACACAACCATTGTGGCTGAGGACGGAACCACCTAGTCCTCAGCACGGAACCAGTTAATAGTCACTGTAAACATCAAAATACTCACCTTTCACCTAAGTGAATTTGGCCCATCACACAGGTATGCAGTTAGGTGTTCCACTAACCCCAGGAAAACATCAAATAGACAAATATATGTGTGCATATCAACAACATGTGTCAAACACTTGTGTTTTGGGAAGACTTGCACAAAACAAAGGTAGGTATTAGGAACAGTGTGCACATGTTGTGAATATGTGTGCTGCTACCGTCTATTGACTGTCAGACATCCTACCACAATCAAAGGGAGTGTAAATGTAAACAGAGTGCAATGACTGAGTGTGTGTTTTGTATGTCTTGACATGTTTTACTGCCTTACACTGTTGGAGGTCAGTATAGTGACCTTCTGTTAGTCCTATGACTCTGAACAGTGGCCCATTTGATGTGTGTGGGTACACGGAGCAACCCATTTAGCGTCCATCTGTTATAGAAACGTTTACAAGCACATAGCTAAATCAGTGTGGCATCTCATATAACACATAGAAATGTGGAGTCCTTACCTGTGCCAGGGCTGGATTGGCCACCTACCCGTCAATGCAGGCACACCTGACCCAGTAGGCAAGGATGCAACTGTTACATGCAGGTACGGATGTGACCATGTAGCTCTGTCTTACTCTGAAACAAACAATGTTGTGACTCCTACAACTCCATCTGTGTCTGCTAATTTGATCATGACACAAAGCAAATCTAACAATCAAATAGATGTCAAGGTATAACTACATGTGATATCACTCCTGCCAAAGGGTTTATGCACTGACGCATCTCAGGTCAGTGTGGCATAATCTGTCAATAAAAGCACATATGACCATCAGGCGTGATTGCCTTCCCACATTCCAAGTGCATGTAAACCCTCTTTGTTGCCGAATAATGTGATGCTTGGAAATGGTGCACATATTCCTACTTGGAAGTCATCACACAAGTTGGGCCTACTCAAACAGGCCTCGTGATTATCACAACATAGGCTAACAGTTTTGGCTAACACTTTTCTGCAGGTGTAATGTGCGTGTGCCACACATATAGCGCCAGACACCAAGTCCAGACAGCAGATGTATGTGTACCACTACATTATATGGTGGTCGTAGGATATTATAGTTTGCTAAAGATGCCTTGCACATATGAACAGGTGACCTATGGATATTATAGTTTGCTAAAAGATGCCTTGCACATATGAACAGGTGACCTATTGGCCTAGCAACATACCTTACATATATAGATAGTCAATCTGTGAGCTGGATGCCACATACACTGTAGACTGGCTGAAGCAGCCTGTGTATGTCATTCCCTGAGTGTATATTGCATCTGTAACACATCCTTTGTCAGGAATGCAGACAGATAGTACAATCTTCGAGTTTGCCCATAATCATGTATGACTATGTGGATATCATTTTCATAGAAGTGCAATATCTGTGAAATGAAAATGCCTTCTACGCAGCCAAACGTAATACAAACTGTAATACATATTGCTAAAGTCAAGGTATCAACAATTCACAATATGTCTATGTATTTCACAGAAATATATAGTGTGTCCTAGTGTCAGCACCATGGACACAAGAGGTCACACATATGCGCACTGTTGACATATAGATGCAACACATCCCAAGTCCTCAAGCATGTACTCAAAGATAATGTGAGCAAGAAAAATTATCCCTGTGAGTGTTTACCTACATTGCACACACAGTACCACACACAATAGACTAGTTGCATCAATGAAAACACATGCATTGGCCTATTGCGTGACGGATTGCACTGGGGAGCATCGGTCGGAAGCCACGCATCAATGCCAAAGCGTCAAAAACAATGTATTATGCATTGGGATGTGTTATGCTTAAATCATGCATTGCGTACTTTTCAACCTAAGCATCAGAAAAAAACAACGCTTTAGTAGGAAAAGTGACGTTTTTGTAGAAAACGTGACGCATCCCCCAGCATGTTATGCAATGGCCAAGTCATGCTGCAAACCAGGAAATTTGAAGTTCCTTTCACTTTGTCTTACTGTCTGTTTGTCTGTGCTAACTGGTGGTGGTGTGTGGTGTGCGCTTTGGTGGAAGATGGTGTATTTTGCTCTTGTTGGAGTCTTTGATGTCCCTCTTGTGTTTTAAAATTGTTATTAGTGTGTTGTATTTGTATTTTGTATTGGCTTGTCCACTGTATTGTTGGGTGTACGTCTATTTTCGGGTTTGTAGTTTTAGGGGTGGGGGAAGGATTATTTTCAGGTAGTTTACCTTAAGGGTGGGTCGTTTGGCTAGGGAGATGTCAGGGAGTGGCAGGGCGAAGAATCTGTCTGAGAAGGACTTTAGAGACCTGCGGTGGCTGGTGGTCCACTAGCTCCCAAACATGCTCAGGACTGGTGGTAGGGTCAGCCAAGGTTAACCTACCTGTGAGAGGTGGCAGCGGTGGGAGAAGGTTCGGTACTGCATGAGTCGAGTCTTCAACTTCCAGCGTTCTGTCCACCAACTGAAACACCAATGGGCAGATGTGGTCAGCCGGGAGTCAGATCTCATAGATCATCTGGGGATGGAAGTTGGTGGGTCTCTTGGTATGTCCCTATGTTCCATAATCTTGTGCTGTGTGGATTTAGCTAACATCTGTAATTGCTTTTTCTACAGGAAGGGCCAGATATGTATTTGGGTTAGTATGCATTATACAGGATAACTTAGTCAAATGAACAGAACATAACAAAGGTGCCTGTTCACAGTGGCATTACAATACCCCAAACAGACCACACTGTGTAGGGAAGCCTAGAGGTGCAGTGGGACCCATCCATCACTGTGTAGGGAGTGTTTTCACCTGGCCTTCTAGGTCATTACTGGCTCTAAACTGTCGGAGGTCACCTGCCATGTATGTTGCAGAGGAGCGCATTCACATTTCATCATGAGACAGGTTGGACAGGTTTTTTGGTTCTCCCCCAAAATATTTAACATACATGTATTTTCAGAAGAACGGTCACAAAATAATGTGTACAGGGCTTGAATGATCAATGGTCATTTACTATACACTAGTAACATGTAAGGAGCTAAGTGAAGAAGCCAAACAACCATGGGTACTGTCTGATGTGTGTAGCATTGTTCAGAACAGATATTGACTTGAGAAGGCCCATCAAAAATCCTACCTTGCAGAGTGTGGTCAGTCAAATTGGTCTTTTCACATAGCCATCAAAGCCAGGCACCCTTGTACCATGCATCAAGATAGGCTGGTTTGGTACTTTGTCTGCAATCTGATACGTGATTTTCCCTGATATTATCTGGAAAAACTGCAACGTGGCATACATATGTCCATCATTAGGGCATGTTAACTTTGCCATAAGCTAAATGTCCAATGTGCTAACAATGCCCGACATTTGTGAAGCCAATGTACTGAGCTTCATATGTACACGGTGTACATGCTCAACATTCACAGAGCAATGTGCCATATTTTGTCTTCTAAGTGGACCGGAACCATACACCCATGGCGAGGTGGAGACTTCAGGGATCCCAATGCTACCAGTGAGTGTCACCTGAATGTTTTCTGTGCTCTGTAAGGATTGTGTGTGATCTCTCATATTGGTTGCATAGAGCTGTGTGAGGGGTCTCATCAGTCACCTGAAGCAAGCATTTCCTTACATGTAGAATCACAACGGAAGTATGTGCAATAGCTAGGGCCAAATGTCAATGTTGATTTATTGTCAATGTATGCAGGCCTGTGTGATGCATGGTTCAGAATCTGCTTTGGTAATGTTTGGCCAGCTATGGAGTGAATGCCTATGGCACGTGTACCATCACTGGCCCCAACACCAACAGATGGTCATAATTTCTAATGTCTCTCACCCATGCTATGGACAGGAACTCACAACATTTTACCCAAATTATTTGACAGGAAAGTTGCATGGGATAATCTGTGATGTTCTAGACACAGTATGTTTGCCCTAGTCAAAATTTGAGCAGGACACAGGTATCGCTGGGGTGTAACACATATCCCAGACAATACTACTAGAATATGTAAAGGACAACATGGTATTGCTAGAATTTCATTACATGATCTATGTAATAGGGTTCAAGGTATTTATTTCCATGAGGCAATATTGGGGAAGTGTCCAACAGGTCTGTTGATTTGGAAGTAGGTAGCCAACCTCCATCTATGTTTCAACTACCTGGCACAGAGTCATTCCATGTTGCAATGTGTGTGGCCTTGTATATTTGCCATAACAGTTATGCAATACTGAGGCACTATATCTGTACTTGTGACACATTGCTCATTTCACATAGGTTATTGGCCATCAAATATACCCTCATGCATGCTGCATGACAAACCCCAGGGAGTACCTAGATAGACTATGTGTAGTATTCCATGTGTACACAACATCATTGTTACTAATCAGTCTTACTATTATTATGGGTGTACATTTTATGGGTCCATGAATGTTTCTTTTTGGCTGCCCATGCCACATGTGACGTTATTTGTAACTGAAGCATTTAATTGATTACATTATGTACAAAGTCAGCTTCGTCTGATACAAATGTCCTTCCTCTCCAACAGACTACACGACCCCTGACCAAGAGAAGGTATATGACATCCATTTGGAGAGATACCGCCACCTCAGGCACTTTGCCGGGCCTACATGTGTATAGCATGGAAATACACAGAAGGAAAGGCAGCGGGGACATCGAAGTCTGCAGCACAGGGACAACAAGGGCTGGACAAGCCATGCACCAGGTAGGAAGTTGATGTGCCCCATGGTGGTGATCTGGTTGCAGTTCCTGAACACTCAACATCTCAGCCGGAAGAAGCACCACAGCTGGCGAGCACTACCCTAAGACAGCAAATTAATTTGAGAAATAGTTCCTTAAAGACAATGCTGACATGAAGCTGCATCTGGCTGGCATCGAACTGCTGATGGCCACTCTGATCTGGATAGCTCACACTTTGCAGAAGTCTGTGGATCGCATTAAACCACAGCTGTAGGCCTCCATCAGATTTTTTGCCCCTTCCCTGTTCTTATACCTTGTGTTTAGTGATTACTGTTTTTGCATAGGTTAGTATAGGTTGTAGCATAGGAATAGGTTTGTTTAACTGTTTTTACATTTTTATTAGTGATTTGTTGTTGGGCGGGGATATGTGTGGGTAGGTCATTAAGTGGGGTGGGTGGTTAAAATTTAGTATATGTTAAAAAAAATAAAAAAAAATATCAAATTTTAAAAATACAAAAAATATACACTTGTTTAGGTTTTAATGTTTAGGTAGCTTGTAGATATGTGTAGTTTATGTTGGTGTTAGACCTCACATCTTTTGGCATGGTTCCCCTGTCTTTTTGCCTCTGACCACCTGTTTTGATTGTGTGCTGCATTTAGTTTTTGCTGGTTTTAGGACTCTGGGCACTATACCACTGCTGACCAGTGCTAAAGTGCAAGTGCTCCCTGTCTATATTGTATTGGTGATTGGTTTACCCATGACTGGCATATTTGATTTACTAGTAAGTCCCTGGTAAAGTGCACCAGGTGTTCCCAGGGCCTGTAAATCAAATGCTACTAGTGGGCTTCCAGCACTAATTGCACCACACACATGAGTAGCCCCGCAAGCATGTCTCAGACCTGCCACTGGAGTGTCTGTATGAGCAGTTTTAAACTGCCATGTTGATCTGGCAAGTGCACCCACTTGCCAGGTCGAAACCTTCCCTTTTATTACATGTAAGGCACCCATAAGGTAGGCCCAAGGTAGCCCCATGGGCCGGGTGCGATGTATTTAACAGGTAGGACATGTACTTTCGTGTTTTCCATGTCCTGGTAGTGAAATACTGCAAATTTCAATTTTCACTACAGCAAGGCCCATCTCTCCCGTAGGTTAGCATTGAAGCTGCCTTGTAACATCTGACAAGTGTATCTTCCAATTGGGAATAGATAGAGATTTGGAGTTTAGGGTCTCTGGACTCACAATTTAAAAATACATCTTTTGGTAAAGTTGGTTTTTAAATTGCCTGTGTAAAAATCTCATTTTTAGAAAGTGCATTAAAGATAATGGGGTAAACCCTGTGTCCCTCAGAACCTGGGTATGTCAAAAAATTTAGTGTCATTTAGGATAGATACTGCTAAATATTAACTGTGTTTGCTAAACAATTGTTTCACCCAACAGAACTCACTGTAGATTATATTACTTTTAGAAAGTGGGCGTTTTCTTGCTTAACTATTCTGTGCCTCTGTCTGTCTGCTGAATACACGTCTGGGTTAGGATGACTGTTGGGCTGTTTGTGCATTCACTCTAGACAGTCACACAAAGTTGACACTGACACCTGAATATGGCTTTGCCTGTCCTCACACAAAGCCTTCTCCATCCCGGTAGTGTGTCTGTAGCCAGGGCAGGGAAAGACAGGGTCTTGTGCACTACATAGACTTTCCTTTAAAGTTTGCCTACTTCAAAGGCAGAAATGGGTATAAGTACTGGACCTCTAACACCATATACTCAGAACACTTCTGGGTTGAGGACACCTATCGAGGTCTGGGGGAATGGGGTCAAGATCGTCGACGAGCAGCAATGATCAGATGTAACATCTGAGCACACCAATGAATAGCTGGCTGTGCAAAGTTGTGGGATGTGAATTCCAGAAGCTAATTCCCTATGCCACCTAGAGCCCTGCGATCACTAGAGAACTGGAGAAATTGGAAAATTGGAGAATTGGAAAAACCAGGGGGAAGTGGAGAAAAACATAAAGATGGTGTTCCAGGGTCCCTTCAATATAGCTACATCAATCCATGACACTAGGGGGCATATTCACAAGAACTAGCACACAGCTGTTTTGCTGCAGCGGTGCGCCCAAAAAAATTACCGCCATGGTACGACAGATTCCAACGCCAAGTTAGCGTCATATTTACAATATGACATTCCATGGCATTAGTAAGAAGCCGGCATGGTAAAAACTGATGCTGTTGTGTGCACTGTCGTTAAGAAATTTTACGCTAATGCTGCAAAAGTGAAATATGGCCAATTAGCGTATAGAAAATAGATGCTAGCCATCCTAGCGTCACTTTTGTGCATCTAGTGGGGAACAAAATACAAAAACGCCGCTACATGAAAAAAAAATGACAAACTTATCTGAAAGCAGCAATGGAGCAGCCAGGAGTGAGCAAGCCATGGACAACATCCCAGCAACCCCAGTACCTGCCAGAATAACCAGCCAGAGTACTAGGGGAAGAGGATGTGCAACTTTAGTGAGGAGGAGAATGAAATCTTGATCACGGAGGTGACTGATGGAGCACCAACACTAGCTCTTCGTCAGCTCCAAAATGTCAGCGGGAAGAAAAAAAACATATGGCAGACCATTGTGGACAAGGTGAACAGCGTTGCCAAACTCAAGAGGACAGTGAGTGACTGTAAAAAGTGCTGGCATGCTTGCAAGCACAGGACAAAGGAGAAGCTGGCAACCAATCTCAAGGCAGAATTGGTTGCCAGTAGTCCAGTGCACCAGGAGGAGCTGGATCCCTTGGAGAAGCAGATGTCCGCTGTCATCTCAGAGGAGTCGGTGGAATGAGTTGTGGGACAAGACAGTGCTGGCTATGATGAACTACAACAGCAACAAGGGGCAATGTGGGTAACTAGGTCATGTCGTGCAGTGCAGGCAGCTATGTACCAGAGCTCTGCGGCACTGTCTGCAGGCCAAAGGGTAGGATGCGTGTATTTGGACAATATGTGGCCATAGGGCAGCACCGCAAGCCTTCTAGGTGTGCTGTTCAACGTCAAAAGAAAAGGGCAGGAATGCACCATATCCACAAGATATGACACATTCCTGTCCTTTCTGCCAGCACCGGCACAGAAACTGCAGGTGACTACCAAATCAGGCACCCTTGCACCATGCTGCAAGGGTATCTGCATTGGCACTATTCAGCCAATTGTGTACCAGCACGGAGGAAAGCACAGGAATGCAGTGTATTGTTGTAACCACAGTGCATCCCCGAACTTTCCTACTGACACAGCTTGGCGCAGCAAGATGGTTTGTGGCGCTGAGCTGCACCAGATGTTTAGGAAATGTGCCCCTCAGTCTCACCTGGGCCCATGCACATTAGCCTAGCCTGCAAATCCATAGCATGGAATGAGTTTCTCAGAGGAGAAACAATCCACCTGAGGGGTGGGGGATATGTGGACCATGGGAACTATCTACACATAAGGGCCTTTCAAGAGCCCTGTCCGTAGTAGCCTAGATTAAACTACATTGCACAGAGCTACCTGCCATGCAGGGTCAGGCCACACAGGTTTCAGCTGCCATGGTAGGGACCACTTGAACTCCTCTCATCTACTAAATCTGACTGGTGTGTTGGTGGATGTAATGCTGTACACCAGAGGACCATGGGGCATGTTTACAGTGAAATGGTGTAGCGCGTTGACACAAATAAATCTGCTGCACCGAGCTGCGTCATTTCAGAATTGCAGGGATGCGCCGTATTTACAGAAATACTTGCCACCCTTGTGCTCACCCTAGCGCTGGTGAAAAAAGAACAGCGGTATACCAACACAGGCACCCTTTCACTATGGTGCAAGGGTGCCTACACTGGTGTACGGCTGTTCTTTTAGCACCGGTGCAGGGGTGAGCACTGGGGTGGCCCATATTTCTGTAAATATGGTGCATCCCTACCTGCACGTAAGCAATCAATAATGGCATTTTGCTCATTCTATATGTGCTGGAGAATGCAGCACACATAGAAAGAGCAAAAAAAGAGGAGAAAAAAAAGAATTTTTCCTCATTTGGCCCACTCAAAAGCCTCCTTTTGAAAGGCGTTAGTTTTCGGCGCAGCTTTATATTATCGATTACTTGTAAATCTGGGGCAGTGCCAAACAGCAATGGATGTTGCATGGGAAGGGAAAGCCTACAGCAACACACATTGCATGCCCCTTTGACACAGAAAACGGTGTCAAAGGTGACGATATATACAAGGTGGCGTAAAACCATGTAAAGTGGCTTAGTCCCACCTTGTCAACACGGAGCAGGACACTGCGCAAACGTAGCATTGTAAGAAGAGACGCTTTAGTGGCGCAATGCTCTGATCAATGTGCCCCCATGTGTGTCAAAACAAATGATGGTGTGTGGCCCTGGTGGGTTCCTGCTAGCGCAGTCCATAGTAGGTGCTTGCTGTGTACATTGAACTACCACTCTGTCTGACTGGGGAGACTTTGCATGGCTAGGAGGTGATAAGGGACATGTGTACTGCAAGGTACCCTCATAAAAACACATGCACTGCTTGTCTGACTGGGTCACACTTGTGTAGCAGCTGGTTAGGGATGACAGACAACAGCCCATTGTGATACTACATTCTACATGTCATGTGGACCTGGGTGAAGATGTAGTATAGGCCTGCAGGCAATGTGGCCCAAAATTGTCTCTCTGTGCCACATGTACAAGTCAGATGTCGTACAGGAAACTGTCAAGGGACAGGGAGAAGTACTTAGTCAACACAAAGGACACGAGTCCGGGAAGATCAGAGTCTGAGGTGGATGGGCCCAGTGGTCTTCGAGAACTGGATAGGTGCATGTCACCATTCCAAGCACTACTATCATGTTGGGTGCTGCCCGACTCATATCACTCTATAACAGCCTACCATGTCAGTCCATTGGATATGGTCACGCATAATGTAGGTGTCGTAGGCACATGAGAGTCAATGTATGATCTTGGTCCCATCACTGTGTGATAGTAAGTTGGCTGGCAGGACCACATTGGGAACAGCCAGAGGCGGCATGTACACATACAAGTGTATGGGTCTGATTAAAACGATGCGTGACTCCCTGCAGATAACCAACTCTGGACATGAGGAAATGGGTTGAATGTCAGTGATTGTAATCTGACCAGTATGACAGGGCCCATCCACTGAGAGGCGGCACACAGTGGTAGTGAGAACAATGCTGAGATCCAAGGTAAATACAGTGCAATTTGCAATTCATACCCTTGTGTAACAGGTGTCCTACAGCTCAATTAGGAACTGAAAGTGAAATGTATTGCAACTTGATTGTCAACTGGATTACTCATGTCAACATCTAAGAGAGATCAGCACTAGCATTTCTCCATCTCATTGCAGAGGATGAACCCTCACCTTCTGGCCAGCATGATGTCCCGGACTTCAGCTAAGATGGGGATGACAACCTGCAAACCATCAACCAAGACACTCTCCAAGAACTCCTGGACTCCATCGGAACACCACCTCCGGCCACGGGGAGGGTCAACAGCATTGTAGGGTCTCCATATCCCTATCTACCAACCAACAGGCACCACCTGCCACCCCACCCAGAGCCCTGAACTCAGAGGACACACAGATTACTTTCCAGTGTACTGCGGTAGGAGTCCAGCGGGAGTTGGTAGAGCAGGTGTGGATGGGGATGGAGTCCGTGGTGGCCACCTTAGAGGGAGTTTGTGGGTGCCTCAGTCCTAATAGGAACAACACTGCGGCCATCAGAGGCAGCTACTCTCCGCTCCGTGGCCTCTAGCTGTCCCTGGCTGGCTTTGCTGGTGACATGAGGCAGAGGCGTGAACAAATGCCCTATCAAAGTGGCACCAGCGAGGTGGCCAACCAGCTGGGGGTAATGAGAACCATCTTGGAGTCTATGAAGTGGACGTAGGACTCCTACTTTGCTGCCATGGCTACCTACCACTGTGATGTTGCTGCTGTGTGCAAAACTAGAGGATCCTCCTCGCTGATGTGTTGACACAGATGAATGCTGCTGCAGGCGCAGGATCCACATCTTCTGCCCCTGATGTGTGTGTACCTCCCTCTGCTGCTGCACCAATAACACCTCCCTCACGGGAGATACCACAAACATCAGAGAAGGAAGATATGGATTGCACCTCTTTCCAATGAGGAAGTGTCCGGTAGCATTCATCGGTGCCACATACCCAGTTTCTCTTTTGCCCTGTGCTTATGAACATATCAGTGAACATCTGCTGCCACTGTCCTCATTTTGCTTTCGCCCTGTTCACTTTGACTATTTGTGGACTGTCAATGTGACCTATCCTCCCTAATGACATTGTGGCCATTTTCCTCACTGAAGGACTCCTCTCCTCCACATGTTCCATGACATGTTACCACCATGGACTCTGTCTGGACTTCCACTGGCTCATATTATCTTTTGGGGTTGTTGTCCTATGAACTGTACCTGAGCTGCACCATCATTTGCACATGTAAATAAATGCACATAGTACAACCTGTGTGTTGTCTGTCTGTTGGAGTCTGGACCAAGTTCAGAATTGGGCATTCTGCGAGGCAAATACACCAACTACTTGCCAAAGAGACATATGTTGTTTGGATTCAGGGACAATGCTAGGCAGTTAGAGTGAAACATAATTGGTGATCCCTATGTGGGTGTTGACTAGCAAATGGTCACTAAAGGTAGAAGCATGAAGTGCCATAGGTGTCATGCAGTTAATGTTAATCTTGAATAAAGTCACACCACAAGTGCCATGTCTACCCATGAATACTAGCAAGCAAACAACATTGGGCTGACAAGTAAATGCTGCAAGTTTGTGCGTGTACGGGATCAGTGTGTGAGTCCAAAAACCTACACTTTGGGCAAATGATTTGACCACAACATCCCACCAAAGCATGTTGCATGACGTAACCACACAGAGAAATTGTATGTGAATACCTGTGTTGCACTGTGTACCATTTCCATCATGATTGCCACGTCCACTGTTCAAAAATGTCTGTAGATAGATAATGTAAGGCCGTGACCAACCTGACAGATCCCTGTACATAGGTTAAACACCTACTCACACATGTTGCCAAACACTGCTAGCAAAGACAAACGCATGTACATAACATTATCTGAGCGCACATGCTAACTTCCACACAGTAAATCATGACGTAGATCTGTATGTAGGAAACAATGACATTTAATGTCAACAGAAAAATTTAAATTACTAATACTACCTGTTAGACCTAGCATATCTTGGCGTGATTACCCCTGACTTTTTGCCTCTACCTCCTTTGCTTTTAGATGCTTTGGGTACTTTGCCACTGCTGATCAGTGTCAAAGTACAAGGGTTCCCTGTGTAAAGTGTCATGGTAATTGGTTGGCCATGATTGGTATGTTTGCCTTACTAGTAAAGTCCCTAGTGATGCGCAATGTGTGTGCCAGGGCTAGTAATACAAAGGTGTGCGGAGAAGGGAACTCAGGCCTGCAGTGTAGGGCCTGCGCGCAGTTTGCTAAGTTAGCATGTTGTCCTGACAAGTGCAACCACTTGTCAGGCCTTACTTTCCCTTTTGCGTACACAGTGGGCACCCCTGTGGTAGGTCCAGGGTAACCCCTGGGCAGGGTGCAGTGTAAGTAAAAGGCAGGATATATACTGAGGTGTGTGCTATGTCCTGACAGTGAAAAACATTCCATTTCGTTTTTCACTGGTGCAAGGCCATCCTGCCCATAGGACAGAATGGTGGAGGCTGGGTATTGTGTTTGTTAGCCTAGTTTCCCATAAGTTTAAAATGGAGAGGTGAAGTTTAGTATGTATGAACTCACAGTGTCATAACACA
Source organism: Calotriton arnoldi (assembly GCA_963921515.1). NCBI lineage: Eukaryota > Metazoa > Chordata > Amphibia > Caudata > Salamandridae > Calotriton > Calotriton arnoldi. The sequence continues at coordinate 1,580,724 of CAWUFW010003332.1, forward strand.
TCTTTCTATGAAAGTGGTTTTGTCACTGTGTGTTCAGAAACCACTCTTTTAGAAAGTGGCTGAGTTTTGTGCTTTAAGCCTTTCTGTGTGTCTCTGCTGAATGTGGATTGACTGTCTGGATCTGAGAGGGGAGAGGAGCTGGGGGAGGTCTTGACCCCGGGAGGGGTTGAGATGGCACCAGTCTGACCTGCAGCTGGAGAGTAGGAGGAGGAGAAGCCCCGGGAGGTGAAGAGGCCTGGGTTGCGGCTTTAAAACAATTGACCCATCACCGGCTGAGTGATTAAGGATCCAGACCCCCAATATCAAAGGGAGAAAGGTGGCACTGGGAGGGAGACACCCAGAACTGATTTAGGCAGGGGTCAAGGACCCCTGAGCAAAACGAACTTCAAAGACATTTAGGGGTATAACTATGAGAGCTGAGACCCCTGAACGTTGGAATAGAAATGGATTGAGACTGAAAAGGCTTGGACCCATTTCGTGGTCAAGAGGAACCTCTGCTAAGGAAGGAACAACTGAAGAGACTGCTGGGAAGGACCGACCCTTGCTTCGTGATCTGGGGCTGGTCTGCAGTTTGCTGTTTTTAGCAAGGAAGAGGCCGTTGGGACTGTGCTTTGTGCGCTGGGTCCCCCTGCTTGAAGAAGACTGTGCTTTGTGCTATGTCTTGTTACCCCAAGGGCCCGAGGTGAGCTGGCTCCCTGTTTGGAAACACAGGGACATAAAAGTTTCAGGAGACGTTTCAAGCGACGCGGTGGGCGTGTGTTGTGGCAGCTTGAGACCCTCGTAAGGTGTGCCCTGTGATCTTGGACACACGGAGGAGAAGTGAGACTCGGACGCGCTGGGTGCGTGTCGTGGTGCACAGGAGGCGTTGGTGAAGAGCGCCTGGTCAACGTGTGCACCGAAGGTGAAGTGAGTCTCGGACGTGCTGGGTGCATGTCGTGGTGCACCGCAGGCATTGGTGAAGAGCGCCTGGTCAGCGTGTGCATCGGAGGTGACGTGAGACTCGGATGCGCAGCATGCGTGTCGTGGTGCACCGCAGGCGCTGGTGAAGAGCGCCTGGTCAGCGGGTGCATCGGAGGTTAAGGGAGTCTCGGACGCGCAGGGTGCGTGTCGTGGTGCACAGGAGGCGTTGTTGAGGAGCGCCTGGTCAACATGTGCATCGGAAGTGGAGTGAGTCTCGGACGCGCAGGGTGCGTGTCGGGGTGCACCGGAGACGCTGGTGAAGAGCGCCTGGTCATCGAGTGCACCGGAGGAGAAGTGAGGCTCGGACACGGTGAGCGTGTCGGGGTGCGGCCGAATGCATTGGTGAAGAGCGCCTGGATATCGGGGCACCGGAGTTGGAGTAAGTCTCAGTGAAGCAGTGTGCGTACTTTGGTGCAACCTGGGACTGTGGAGGTGATCGGCTGATCATCGTGTGCACCGGAAGAAAGTGAGTCTCTGCAGCACGGTGTGCGTGTCTTGGTGCCAACTGAGACCGCAGGAAGGAGTGCCTGGTGAACGTGCACTCGGAGTTGACGTGAAGTCCCATCAGCGTTGTGTGTGTGGCTTCGTGCCAGAGGAGACCCGGAGGGTGCTGTGGTGAATGTGCACCCGGAGTAACGTAATCTCAGAGGCGTGGGGTATGTGTGCCCTGCGGCCGCCGAGACCTTCCTAACAGTCGCGGCACGTGCCCAGCAGCCCCGGAGGAGCTGAGCTGCCAGGCCGAGACGCTGAGGCCCATTGAGAAAGTTCTGCACGGAAGGCCCAGTTCGCTGAAGGAGGAGAGGAGAGTGGGGTCGTGCCCCCAGGTAACGTGGATCACTGCCTGGGCGGGCTGCGGGCTCGGAGGGACACTCTCTCAGCCTCTCAGTCCTTCTGGCAACGTGAGCATTTGCTTCGGCTCAGATTGGGGCCCGTACTGACAAAAGGAGTGGCAGTACTGGGGCCAGAGTGAGAAGCTGTACTTTATGTCATCGTTGATACGTGTGGGGGGCAACTGTTATCGAAGAGGCTGACTGTCGTAATACACATTCCCAATATTGCTGCTAACGAACTGCCGGACTGTCTTATGACACCTGACATTATTTCTGCATAACGAAGTACACAATTGTAGCGCTACGCATTGCATTATTTCTCCATTGCAAAGTACAGGATTGCAGCGGCCCGCATTGCATTATTTCTTCATTGCAAAGTACATGATTGTAGCTACACATTGCATTATTCCTTAATTGCAAAGTACATGATTGTAGCGGTGCGCATTGCATTATTTCTTCATTGCAAAGTACGTGATTGGGGTGTGACGCATTGCATTATTACTTCATTGCGCAGTACATGATTGTAGCGGTACGCATTGCATTATTTCTCCCATTGCAAGGTACCGGGGTGTATCGTTATGCATTGTATTTTCTCCTTTGCCCAGCACAGGATTGTATCGTTACGCAGCGCACTATTGTTTGTCCATTGCAACGTGTGTGATTCTAGCATTGTGACCAGCATAGCATTTTGAAAGCGGTGGTTGGGATTTGAACCTACCAGCCAACCAGAACGAATATTACCCTTTATTATATGTTGGCTTTTGTATCGTGTGGTCTGATCGTATATCTTTCTATATAAAGTTTATACTCGTTTTATCAAACTCGTGTGGAGTCCATTTGTGGTGGGTTGCTGTGAGTGTGGTTGCACATACTGTACACTCGTGCCTTTGAGATAGGCCTGGCTGCTCGTGCCAAGATACTAAGGGGGTGAGCAGGGCTATCTCAAACGGTGTCCTTACTTGGCCTAACGTTGAGTGAGGAGTCCCGGGTCTCGTATTTGGTGACAGTGGTGCGGGACTGGGACTCCGGCTTCCAACATTTGGCGGCAGAGCATTGGGATACGATCCTAACGTAATTGAAACGCGTGTGTGCAAAACCACTCACAGTAATTGGTGTACATCATAAATTGATCGCAGACCACGACGCAACAACATATTGTTTTGAATTGTTGGTTCTATTGTTGCGTAACCTTTAAACCACACATCATGTCTCAGGAGGGGAGCCAGATAGCCGGTGAGGCTGCGGCTGCAGAATTAGAGTTTAACATTGAGGCATTGTTTACCTACAAGGTTGATCAGTTGAGGACATTCTGCAGAGCTTTGGGATGTCCCATGAAGGGTAGCGTCAAGAAGAAGGAGCTGCAAGTGGCCTTGAGGGCCTGGTGGGGAGCCAAAGAGGCTCAGGAGACGGGTGATGTTGAGGTGGATGAGGATGACCCAGGGAATGGATTTGGTCCACAGGATTTGCCAGTGCAGGGTCCAGCCGCAGGGGCTGGTAGTAGCCATTCAGGGAGGAGTTTTTCACCAGAGGAGTTGGAGGAAAACCAAAGGGTCAGACTGCATGAGTTGGAGGCGTTAAAACTTAAAACTCAAGCAGAGGAGAGCAGGAACGCTCTCGCGTTGGAAGAGAAACGGATTCTCTTCGCTCATGAGTTAAGCATGAGGGAACTGGACATTAAGGGTAGACAAGCCGAGCCCAGTTCGAATGGTGGCAGTGCCCCAACAGTGCCAGTAGGGAAGGTGTACATTCCCAAGGATTTAGTGTGAGATTACCAGAGGGGTGATGACATTTATGCGTGGTTCACGGCATATGAGATCGCACTAAGGATGAATGAGGTGCCTGAAAAGCATTGGGGGGCGGGCCTATGGAAACACTTTGAGGCTTCGGGGAGGGACGTTCTATCACCTTTAGAGAGGGCGGGAACCCTGACCTACGCCAACATGAGGGAGGCTTTATGCCTCCGGTATGGGCTCACTCCTGAACAATACCGTTAGAGGTTCAGGACCTCCAAGAAACTAGAATCCCGTACTTGGGTAGAATGTGTGAATGAGTACACACGGGCACTGGATGGTTGGATGCTGGGCAGCAAGGTCAATGATTTTAAGGGCTTATGCAATTTAATCAGTTGGGAGCACTTGAGTAGTCTGTGTGTTCCAGAGCTGCGCCAGCATCTATTGGATAGTAAGCTGACTGATCCCAGTAAGCTTGCTGAGGAGGCGGACCGCTGGACTAGTACCCGGGCCCACAAGGGATTGGGAGTACCACTGCCAAGAGTATGCAGGATCCCCCGCCGAAGGTGGGGGAGGACAAGGGTAACCACAAGGAGTCCTCTAAAGGGCCCCAAGGTAGTTCCCCCAAGAAAGGGTCCCAGTCCCCCAAGACCAAGAGGGCCTGGGCCTTCAAGGGCAAGAAGGATCCCCGAGGTCCTCCTACGTGTTACTTCTGTAAAGAAGTGGGTCATATTTCCCCTAAATGCCCCAAAAGTCATCTGCACCCACTGGTGCTCCAACAACACCTGGGATAGTGAGTGTAGCGTAGGGGGAGGAATTGAGTCCTTGGAATGGGGAGGAGCAAGCAGTTATGACCCTGGTCTCCTTAGGAGATCGAGAGATGGTCCAGGAAATCCCTCTGCCTGAGAACACTAAAAAGTACAGGCAGTGGCTGACCATCAATGGACGGAGGGTAGAGGCTCTGCGGGACACCGGAGCCAGTTTGACATCTGTCCGGTGTCAGTGGGTGTCTGCAGAGCAAGTAATTCCCGATGTGCTTCACCCTGTAATGTCAGCAGACAATTCAGTGCGCCTCTGCAAGGTGGCGCCGGTTCCCTTTGAATGGGGAGGGGTCTCAGGTTCCTTGAAGGTTGTTGTAAGTCCGTCCATGCCTGTAGACTGTCTGCTAGGGAATGACCTGGAGAGTTCCCCCTGGAAGGAGGTGGAGCGCCAGGCGCATTTGGAGATGTTGGGTCTACCTGAGTGGGCGTGTGTGACCACTCGGTCTATGGTAGCCAGTAAAGGTATTCAAGAGAACCTGGGGCCTGAAACAGTGGCCAGGCGCCTGCCAGTAAGAGAAGAGGCAGGGGGCGCGGGAAACCGGCCCCCACAGTTCCCACGGTCCAGGAGGAGGCACCCTTTGAGGGGGATGCCCTGGAGCCTACGGGGGAACAAGTGGCTGAATTGGGGGACCTACCCGGGCTGTCCGAATGGCAGCAGGAAGGGGGCCCTCCAGGGAGGAATTCTGTGAGGAACAGAAGAAGTGCCCTTCTCTTGTAGGTTTGCGGCAGCAGGCAGCAAACCAGGCAGCAGGTGATCAGTCGGGATCACACTTGATTTACTGGGAGAACGATCTCCTGTATAGTGAGCCAAGGGTGGCTGAGCCTAGGTCAGCCCGGGCGCTGGTGGTACCCCAGCGCTTCAGAGCCTTCCTATTGGGGTTGGCTCATGATGTACCTTTGGCGGGACATTTGGGGCAGGACAAGACCTTTGAGCGGCTTGTTACCCACTTCTACTGGCCCCAGATGCGCAAGAGTTCTGCTACTCATTGCAGGACCTGTCAGACTTGTCAGGCGAGTGGTAAGTGTGGAAGGAAGCGAAAGGCTCTCCTCCAACCTTTCCCTGTAGTCAGCACACCCTTTGAGAGGGTGGGCATTGACATTGTAGGGCCTCTGGATCCCAAGACGGCCATGGGCAACAGGTTCATCCTGGTCTTGGTGGACCATGCCACCCGGTACCCGGAAGCCATCCCTCTCCGGATGGTGACAGCCCCCGTGGTAGGCCGTGCACTGATGGGGATTTTCTCCCGGGTGGGGTTCCCCAGAGAGGTGGTGTCCGACAGGGGGACTAATTTCATATCGAGGAATATGAAATATCTGTGGAAGGAGTGTGGTGTAACTTATAAGTTCACCACACCTTACCACCCCCAGGGTAATGGTCTGGTTGAAAGGTTTAACCGGACCTTGAAGGGCATGATTATGGGTATGGAGGAACTCATGAGGCGTAAGTGGGACGTCCTCTTGCCATGCCTGCTGTTTGCATATAGAGAGGTGCCACAGAAGTCATTGGGGTTCAGTCCCTTTGAGCTCCTGTTTGGGCACCCGGTCAGAGGACCCTTGAGTTTGGTGAAGGAGGGCTGGGAGAAGGCTCCTAGTAAACCCCCCCAGGATGTATACAGCTACATGCTGGCCTTCAGGAACCAAACTAGGCATTTCAGCCGGCTCGCTCAGGCGACCCTGGAAGCCAGCCAGGAGGATATGAAACGGTGGTACGACCAGAATGCCACTCTGGTCGAGTTTCAACCTGGGCAGAAAGGGTGGGTGATGGCGCCAGTGGAGCCTTGTTCGCTCCAGGACAAGTGGACTGGGCCTTATGAGGTGGTGGAGCGCAGGAGCGAAGTGACCTACCGAGTGGACTTACGGTCTCCTAGGAATCCTTTGAGGGTTCTCCATGTGAACCGCCTCAAACCACACTTTGAGAGGTCTGAGGTGACCATGCTCTTGGCTACAGATGACGGGGCGGAAGAGGAGAGTGAACCTCTTCCTGACCTCCTGTCAGCCAAGGAGAAGGATGGGTCAGTGGATGGGGTGTACCTCTCGCCTACCCTTACCCCGGAACAGCGGAGGGACTGTCGCCAGGTATTGGGTCAGTTTGCCTCCCTGTTCTCCCTGACCCCAGGAGTCACCCATCGGTACGTCCATAATGTGGACAGTGGAGACAGTCTGCCTGTAAAACACAAATTTTACAGGGTAGCTGATAAGGTCAGGGCCAGCATCAAGGAGGAGGTTTCCAAGATGCTGGCTCTAGGGGTGATTGAGCCATCCAGCAGCCCCTGGGCCAGCCCAGTGGTCCTTGTGCCGAAAGCTGCTGCACCGGGTGCCACTCCCGAACTTCGGTTCTGTGTGGATTACCGTGGACTCAATGTGGTCACTTAGACTGACGCGCACCCCATCCCTAGAGCTGATGAGCTCGTGGATCGGCTGGGAGCTGCCCTGTACCTTAGTACATTTGATTTGACATCTGGGTACTGGCAGGTTGCCTTGACCGAGGGGGCCAAGGAGAGGTCAGCGTTCTCAACGCCAGAGGGGCACTACCAGTTCAGGGTTATGCCCTTTGGGTTGAAGAACGCCCCAGCCATCTTCTAGAGACTGGTTAACCAGGCGCTGAGTGTGCTGGAGGAATTCAGTGCCGCTTACCTGGACAACATTGCAGTGTTCAGCTCCGGTTGGGAGGAACATTTGCAACACCTCTGTGAAGTATTGAAGGCCTTGCAGAGGGCGGGCCTAACTATCAAGGCAAGTAAGTGCCAGATAGGGCAGGGTTCCGTGGTGTACTTGGGACACCTGGTGGGGAGCGGTCAGGTGGCCCCCCTACAGGCAAAGATTGATACCATCCTGGCTTGGGAACCCCCCAAGACCCAGACAGGAGTGAGGGCCTTTCTAGGACTCACTGGGTATTACAGACGGTTCGTGAAGGGGTATGGCACCCTCGTTGCCCCCTTGACACATCTGACGTCCAAGAAACAGCCCAAGAAGGTGGTCTGGACTGATGCCTGCAAGACCGCCTTTGATGCCCTGAAAACTGCCATGTGCACCGCACCCGTGTTACGGGCGCTGTATTTCTCCAGAGAGTTTATAGTGCAGACAGACGCTTCAGAGCATGGGGTGGGAGCAGTACTCTCACAATTGACCAACGAGGGCTTGGACCAACCCATAGCTTTCATTAGCAGAAGGCTACTTCCCAGGGAACAGAGGTGGAGTGCAATTAAAAGGGAGGCTTTTGCTGTGGTCTGGGTGCTGAAGAAGCTGAGGCCCTACTTGTTTGTTACCCACTTCTTGGTTCAAACCGACCACTGGCCCCTCAGATGGTTGATGCAGATGAGGGGTGAGAACCCAAAGCTGTTGAGGTGGTCCATCTACCTACAGGGGATGGACTTCACGGTGGAACACCGTCCGGGAACAGAGCACACCAATGCTGATGGTCCGTACAGATTTTTCCGCCTTAGTGATGAGAACTCCCATGAGGCTGGGTAGTTCCCCCCACTGTTTGGCTGGAGGGGACGCGTGTTAGACCTGGCATATCTTGGCGTGATTACCCCTGACTTTTTGCCTCTACCTCCTTTGCTTTTAGATGTTTTGGGTACTTTGCCACTGCTGATCAGTGTCAAAGTACAAGGGTTCCCTGTGTAAAGTGTAATGGTAATTGGTTGGCCATGATTGGTATGTTTGCCTTACTAGTAAAGTCCCTAGGGATGCGCACTGTGTGTGCCAGGGCTAGTAATGCAAAGGTGCGCGGAGAAGGGAACTCAGGCCTGCAGTGTAAGGCCTGCGCGCAGTTTGCTAAGTCAGCATGTTGTCCTGACAAGTGCAACCACTTGTCAGGCCTTACTTTCCCTTTTGCGTACACAGTGGGCACCCCTGTAGTAGGTCCCGGGTAACCCCTGGGCAGGGTGCAGTGTAAATAAAAGGCAGGACATGTACTGAGGTGTGTGTTATGTTCTGACAGTGAAAAACACTACATTTTGTTTTTCACTGGTGAAAGGCCATCCTGCCCATAGGACAGAATGGGGGAGTCTGGGTATTGTGTTTGTTAGCCTAGTTTACCATAAGTTTAAAATGGAGAGGTGAAGTTTAGTATGTATGAACTCACAGTGTCAAACACATCTTTCTATGAAAGTGGTTTTGTCACTGTGTGTTCAGAAACCACTCTTTTAGAAAGTGGCTGAGTTTTGTGCTTTAAGCCTTTCTGTGTGTCTTTGCTGAATGTGGATTGACTGTCTGGATCTGAGAGGGGAGAGGAGCTGGGTGAGGTCTTGACCCCGGGAGGGGTTGAGATGGCACCAGGCTGACCTACAGCTGGAGAGTAGGCAGAGGAGAAGCCCCGGGAGGTGAAGAGGCCTGGGTTGCGGCTATAAAACAATTGACCCATCTCCGACTGAGTGATTAAGGATCCAGACCCCCAGTATCAAAGGGAGAAAGGTGACACTGGGAGGGAGACACCCAGAACTGATTTAGGCAGGGGTAAGGGACCCCTGAGCACAAAGAACTTCAAAGACATTTAGGGGTATAACTATGAGAGCTGAGACCCCTGAACGTTGGAAGAGAAATGGATTGAGACTGAAAAGGCTTGGACCCATTTCGTGGTCAAGAGGAACCTCTGCTGAGGAAGGAACAACTGAAGAGACTGCTGAGAAGGACCGACCCTTGCTTCATGATCTGGGGCTGGTCTGCAGTTTGCTGTTTTAACCAAGGAAGAGGCTGTTGGGACTGTGCTTTGTGCGCTGGGTCCCCCTGCTTGAAGAATCCTGTGCTTTGTGCTGTGTCTTGTTACCCCAAGGGCCCGAGGTGAGCTGGCTCCCTGTTTGGAAACACAGGAACATAAAAGTTTCCGGAGAAGTTTCAAGCGATGCGGTGGGCGCGTGTTGTGGCAGCTTGAGACCCTTGGAAGGTGTGCCCTGTGATCTTGGACACACGGAGAAGTGAGACTCGGACACGCTGGGTGCGTGTCGTGGTGCACAGGAGGCGTTGGTGAAGAGCGCCTGGTCATCGTGTGCACCGAAGGTGAAGTGAGTCTCGGACGCGCTCTGCGCGTGTTGTGGTGCACCGCAGGCATTGGTGAAGAGCGCCTGGTCAGCGTGTGCATCGGAGGTGATGTGAGACTCGGGCACGCAGGGTGCGTGTCGTGGTGCACCGCAGGCGCTGGTGAAGAGCGCCTGGTCAGCGGGTGCATTGGAGGTGAAGGGAGTCTCGGATGCGCAGGGTGCGTGTCGTGGTGCACAGGAGGCGTTGATGAGGAGCGCCTGGTCGACGTGTGCATCGGAAGTGGAGTGAGTCTCGGATGCGCAGGGTGCGTGTCAGGGTGCACCAGAGGCGCTGGTGAAGAGCGCCCTTGTCATCGAGTGCACCAGAGGAAAAGTGAGGCTCGGACACTGTGAGCGTGTCGGGGTGCGGCCGAAGGCGTTGGTGAAGAGCGCCTGGATATCGGGGCACCGGAGTTGGAGTAAGTCTCAGTGAAGCAGTGTGCGTGCTTTGGTGCAACCTGGGACTGTGGAGGTGATCGGCTGATCATCGTGTGCACCGGAAGAAAGTGAGTCTCTGCAGCGCGGTGTGCGTGTCTAGGTGCCAACTGAGAGAGCAGGAAGGAGTGCCTGGTGAACGTGCACTCGGAGTCGACGTGAAGTCCCATCAGCTTTGTGTGTGTGGCTCTGTGCCAGAGGAGACCCGGAGGGTGCTGTGGTGAACGTGCACCCGGAGTAACGTAATCTCAGAGGCGTGGGGTACGTGCGCCCTGCGGGCGCCTGAGACCTTCCTAACAGTCGCAGCCCGGACCGGCAGCCCCGGAGGAGCTGAGCTGCCAGGCTGACCCGCTGAGGCCCATTGAGAAAGTTCTGCACGGAAGGCCCAGTTCGCTGAAGGAGGAGAGGAGAGTGGGGTCCCGCCCCCAGGTAACGTGGATCCCTGCCGTGGCAGGGTGCGGGCTCGGAGGGACACTCTCTCGGCCTCTCAGTCCTTCTGGCAACGTGAGCCTTTGCTTCGGCTCAGATTGGGGCCCGTACTGACCAAAGGAGTGGCAGTACTGGGGCCAGACTGAGAAGCTGTACTTTATGTCATCGTTGATACGTGTGGGGGGCAACTGTTATCGAAGAGGCTGACTGTCATAATACACATTGCCAATATTGCTGCTAACGAACTGCCGGACTGTCTTATGACACCTGACATTATTTCTGCATAACGAAGTACACGATTGTAGCGCTACACATTCCATTATTTTTCCATTGCAAAGTACAGGATTGTAGCGGCCCGCATTGCATTATTTCTTCATTGCAAAGTACATGATTGTAGCTACGCATTGCATTATTCCTTAATTGCAAAGTACATGATTGTAGCGGTGCGCATTGCATTATTTCTTCATTGCAAAGTACGTGATTGGGGTGTGACACATTGCATTATTCCTTCATTGCGCAGTACATGATTGTAGCGGTACACATTGCATTATTTCTCCCATTGCAAGGTACCGGGGTGTATCGTTACGCATTGTATTATTTCTCCTTTGCCCAGCACAGGATTGTATCGTTACTCAGCGCACTATTGTTTGTCCATTGCAACGTGTGTGATTCTAGCATTGCTACCAACATAGCATTTTGAAAGCGGTGGTTGGGATTTGAACCTTCCAGCCAGCCGGAACGAATATTACCCTTTATTATATGTTGTCTTTTGTATCATGTGGTCTGATCGTATATCTTTCTATATAAAGTTTATACTCGTTTTATCAAACTCGTGTGGAGTCCATTTGTGGTGTCACCAGTGGGTTGCTGTGAATGTGGTTGCACATACTGTACACTTGTGCCTTGGAGATAGGCCTGGCTGCTCGTGCCAAGCTACTAAGGGGGTGAGCAGGACTATCTCAAATGGTGTCCTTACTTGGCCTAACGTTGAGTGAGGAGTCCCGGGTCTCGCATTTGGTGACAGTGGTGCGGGACTGGGACTCCGGCTTCCAACACTACCTAGCCTACACTAACTAGGTAATCCAACCTAACCTACACTATCTTATCCTATATACTATCTAAAACTACCTGAACTTAACCTAGCTTCCCCTGCACATTTAGCATGACATGATAAACATCATTCCCCACCCCACTTAGGACAAGTCTTCACACAAGGACAACAGAAACTACACCTAAACATCAACTAACGATACATAGAATCCTAAACAATCTTATATATATATATATATTTTTAAAACACATCAATCCCTCGCCCCAAAAAAACACGAAGTACCCTTACCCACTAAAATGTTTCCCATCCCTACAAAAACTCTAAAACCACTACCCCTACACCATAACTACACTAACTAACCTAAACTAAACTTTAAAACCATTAAGACCAACATTAAAACTATCTACAGCGGGAAGGGCAGAAAAGTTCCCTGTGGCTAATGTGTCTAGGGTTATGCCACTCCCTGCTTCACTTTCTGGAGCAGTGCGATTGCCAGGTTCATCTTGTGCTCAAGCACTGCCACCCACAACTTTAGGTCCAAAAGGCCCTTCTTTATTTTGAGCTCAAATGAGCCAGCCCCTCCTGTGGCCTGAGGTGTGGGAACAGGTGGTTGTGATGGTAAGTTGGTGGAGGTGCTCGGTACCGGTGCCTTGGAGGTACCTTGGCCTGCCAGTCCATCTTTTCGTTTGCTTTTAGTGTCCAATGTTGGTGGTCCCAGAGGAAAGGCTTTCCGCTTGCCTAGAGCATTCTCCTCCTCGTCTCGCTTTCTCATCGCCTATGTGAGCCTTAGCGACTTGTCGAAGGTGGAAGTAGCGCTCCTTCCCGAGGTTGTACTTCCTCAACTGCTCTGGGGTCATGTTGTCTGTTTAACCAAAAAGGAACACTGTCAATCAAAGGGATACTAGGAACAGATACAAACATCATGAAACAATATTATTGTCACAACATCAAAGGTAGCACCCCCTACAGCCTAAATTCATCTTGCAGCGTAGAGTGAGCATACACATGCCTATTATCTATCATATCAGGTTTACTAAGGCCAGATTACGAAGGCATGACAATTGTTGCACAATGCAATTGCAACACCTTAGCACATGTAGATATGATCATGTCAGTACATAGTATGCTTAGGAACAATGCTGTTTTGTACCTATGGTATGGTGCACATGTCATCCTTACTGAACATTAGTGTGCCTTCTGCATCCTGCAATGGCCTTTATGCCATAGGCATTCGCCAGAGTAAGATGTGCAATGTCTGCAAAGTACATGTATTGTCTCACAACGTAGTGTAACTGATATGACAAGGACCCATATCAGGACACATTGCTAACTATACTGAACGCTTGGCAGGTATTAAATGTAACAATGGACCCTGGATAAGTACCTCACATCACACAGAGTCATTTGAAACCTCTCCTATCTGAACTGTTGTAAGTCTATGGTGGACCATACCACCGCTCATTACATGCTCCCATTATCATACCATGTGCAACTGACATGCATTACGAATTTTTCACATCCACAGACATGTTTAGATGTGTATCCACAACCACATATTTTCACATAGTCACCCACTGTGATCATGGCTCCCCTGTCAAGCCTCTATCATGTGGTCCATCATTGGCAATGCATTCGCCTTGTCATTAGTCAGAAGCTGATACATATGCAACAATTAACATCCACTTTTCTTGACCTATTAATCATTATACAAAAAAATATTTGTGATAGGGATGTACAGTGAATCTGGTAATTCACAAAGCATCTGACATCACACTCCTTGAACTACACAATTAGCATTGATGAAAGCACTCACTGGTGAAGCTGAGGTCCTTAAAACCATCCACCTCACCAACTCTGTATGCTGGTGGTCTATCTACAAGACATAACATGTCAAACACATTGGTTAACTTAGAATACATATATTATATGCAACAGAAACAGAGTACATATGCATAGCTATTGGCCATGTAACCCTTCAGGTTGTAAGTAATCAAATGGCACACTTGACATGCCTGAATGATGAACATTGCTAAGGCAGGCTGAAGTGTACATACATATGATGAGCCAAAGCATGCACCTGTTGGCCAATTTGTGGAACCAGTTCTTCAACCTCATCACTACTATATTTCACGATGGTAGCTGACTTTGATGAGTCTCTGCACCTGCATAACTCACATACCATACTCAGCAAGGTATAGCAAAACCCATGCCCTCTTAATTTTGACAACAGGAAATGAGTAAATTACATAAATCACATATTATACGTACTTGTTCCTTACGTTAGGTGAGTTCTGTACCTGTCAGTGCCACAGAGTACCGGATATTGTTCAGACATGTTCCATGTATCCCTAAGTTTTTTTATTGGAAAATTGAACAATAGCATGTATGGGATATGTTCTGAGGTGTCAGATTCTGGCTGGCATACCCTTGCATACAGTACCATGTGAGTGGGCTCCCCTCTGATATACATTGGGCCTCTCATACAGGAGGCATGTATAATGGGAGTCTCATATGTAAGGACAGATCCAGTGGCAGTGGTCTCAAAAACACCTCCATGAGGCCATGCTAAGCCAGCATGCAGGATTTGCTATGCATTCCGAGGTATGGAGTCAGGCAAGCCATTGCAAAGCTCAGCGTAGTCATAGTGGACATCAAGGAGTCATACCTTTTACATAGGAAATGCTGTTCAAGACCAGTGATATGTGTTTTGCCACATTCACAGGTTAGCTAAGCTGTGTAAGCCACAGCAGGCCTCATTAATGCGTGACTATCCAGGGGAGGTATGCCAGTGCTGATCTTCGGCACATCACTATGGGTCTTATTTACAAAGCCCTTGCACCGCCAGTGCAACACTCTTGATAAGGGAAAAAGTGACATCCTAGAGGCACAAGGGGCTTGTAAATCAGCCCCTTTATATGTAGCGTATGTTCTGTAATGGCCCATCCCAAGTGTACCTGACAAATGCTTGTTGTGAAAGAAGCACCTCTGGAGCTGATCTGCACTACCTGGTATGTCATCATATGAGTTGTCTGTAAGGGCTATGGGCATGTGCATCGGCTCAATGCTTCCCTGGGACTCATTTGTATCACGTAAAGGGACACTAACACTTGTGTGGACCGCTCAGTGTCACAGATAGCACTAGTGCGCAGATTGTGCCAGCTCTATTGCCACGGCATTTCCCTCATTTGCATTGGGGCATGGCTATTTTGAGCAAAAAGTCATGTGAGCCGTACTTAATGTTACCACTATTCATCAATGGGTAAATGAGACACATAGGAAAGCACACAAAGCATGTGTACTTACCAACTTGTCCAACAACTTCGATGCCATCATAGTTGAGGAGGTTAGACTCCTTGCCAACCACATCTGTCCAGTGATGTTTGAGCTGATGGATGCTCCGGTTGACTCCAAATAGCCTCAGCATCTGTTGGTGCATCCTCTCCCAGCATTGCTTCTGCACTTTCAAGGGGTAGCCCTGGAGCACACGTCCTCCACTGGGTACCAAGTTGGGCAGGTAACAGCCACAGGAAGCGCCCAAATCCCTGTTCGCTCATGGGCTGAGCCCTACCCTTCCCAGGCATGATACCGCCCAAAGATAAAAAAACACCCAAACAAAACAGAACACCCCAAAACCCCACAACTACTAATATGACAACAATACCCCAGAAGACAAACACCCAACATCACACAGGACAATACACAACAATTGACAACAAAACAGCACAAAAAGGACTTGAGGTGAATATATGATGTTACAACACATGCTATTACAACACATGTCATTACATTGTGGTTATCACAGCGCATGTATCATTACAACGCATTGCCATTACAATGCAAAATGTTACCATGCATATGCCTTTACAACGCATGCCTTTACAACATATTTCATTGTAATAGCATGATTAGTAAAGGCATATGCGTGATCAATTTGTAAGTATAAGTCTTTTACAGGTAAATATAAACACTTTGGGGCCGAATACGATGTTGGTCGGTATGCCTCCGACCGCTCGTTGGAGGCTTACCGACCGACATGGTAGGTTTACAGTCCGACTGCCCAATTATGAAGTAGGCGGTAGGAGTGTAAACCCCTCGGTCTTTCAGACTGGCTTCCGATGGGCTCAAGGAGCCCGTCGGCCAGTCTGAACCTTTTCATAATCCCCTATGGATGGCATTTCCGCCGTCGGGATTATGATGTCTGTTTCCGACAGGCTTTTCATGTCGAGCTTTCCAACATGAAAAGCTTGTCGGAAAGCGACTTTGGGGGACACTAGCAGGGACCACATCCCTCAGTGGCCTCCAGTTGGGGACCCCATGTTAATCCCTGCACCGTGTGGCAGGCACCATGAGATGCCTGCCACGCAGTGCAGGGATTAACAGAAGCTCCCATTTCTCCATGGGAGCTTGTATTGCGGCCAATTTCCGACCGCAGCACAAGCTCCCATGGAGAAATGGGAGCTTGTGACCAGACTATGTGCAGTTGCATTGTAATTGTGGTGTCGGAACTGCCCCCCGGAGGTTGGTCAGTCCCGAGACTGCATCATCTGCCCCGACATCGTAATGATGCCCTTTATATAAATGTACCCATAAAATACTTCAATATTTGTGGTTAAAGCATGCATGGTAATGGCATATACTTTGTTTAAAAATGACAGGTAATTAAATTCACCTTTTATATATATACCCTTGTCACCCAAAAACCCATACCCACCCTAAATCCTAAAAAAACCTTGCAATCCAAAAACCCATACCCACCCTATACCCTAAAATTACCCTTACCACCCAAAAACCCATATTCATCATAAACCCTAAAATTACCCTTACCACCCAAAAACCTATACCCACCCTAAACCCAAAAAATACCCTTGCCACCCAAAAACCCATACCCACCATAAACCCTAAAAATACCCTTGTCACCCAAAACATATGCCCACCCTAAATCCTAAAATTACTCTTGCCACCCAAAAAAACCATACCCACCCTAAACCCTAAAAATGCCCTTGCCACCCAAAAAACAGTACCCACCGTAAACCCTAAAATTACCCTTACCTCCCAAAAACCCATATCCACCCTATACCCTAAAAATAGCCTTGCCACCCAAAAACCCATACCACCCTTAACCCTAAAATTACCCTTACCACCTGAAAACCAATGCCCACCCTAAACCCGAAAATTACCCTTGGCACCCAAAATCCCATGCCCACCCTAAGCCCTAAAAATACTCTTGTCACCCAAAAACCCATACCCATCCAAAACCCTAAAATTACCCTTACCACCCAAAAACCAATGCCCACCCTAAACCCTAAAATTACCCTTGGCACGCAAAACCCCATGCCGCCCCTAAACCCTAAAAGTACCTTTGCCACCCAAAAAACCCATACCCACCCTATACCCTAAAATTAACCTTGCCACCCAAAAAACTCATACCCACCCTAAACCCTAAAAATACCCTTGCCACCCGAAAACTCATACCCGTACTAAGCCCTTAAAATAACCCTGCCACCCAATAACTTGTGCCCACCCTAAACCCTAAAAATACCCTTGTCACCCAAAAACCCATATCCACCCTAAACCTAAAATTATCCTTGCCACTCAAAACCCCATAGCCACCCTAAACCCTAAAAATCACCTCGCCACCCAAAAACACACACCCACCCTAAACCCTAAAATTACACTTGCCACCCAAAAACCCACACCCATCAAATCCTAAAAAAAAAACCTTCCCACCCAAAAGCCCATGCCCACCCTAAACCGTAAAATAATCCTTGCCTTTCAAACACCCATACCAACTCTAAACCCTTAAATTACCCTTGTCACCCAAAAACTAATGCCCATCCCAAATACTAAGATTACTCTTGCCACCCAAAAACCCACACCCACCCTAAACCCTAAACATATCCTTGCCACCCAAAAACCCATACCCTCCCTAAATCCTAAAAATACCCTTGCCACCCAAAAACCCATACCTACCCTAAACCCAAAAATTAACCTTGCCACCCAAAAACCCACACCCATAAAATCCTAAACGAAAACCTTGCCACCCAAAAACCAATGCCCACCCGAAACTGTAAAATAATCCTTGCCTTCCTGTAAGAAAGTGGCTCTGTATATACTGAACCAAAGTAAGGTTCAGTGTGCACAGGGTCCACAGTCCCCAGAGGTTTGGCAGAGGCTAAAGTTAGATATAACCTTACTCTCTAAAGTGGTAGCTTGGTCGAGCAGTAAGGCAGTATCAGAGGACAGTGTAAAGCATTTGTTGTACACACTCAGGGCCTGATTCACAGAACTAACTTACGTCAAAAACGTAAAGTTAGTACTTTTGGTATTCACAGAATACACTTACTCATTTTGGTATTCACAGAATGAACTTACTCATTTCGGTATTCACAGAAGTTAGTAGTCCTAACTTTAGGACTCCTAAATGCCTTCTGTGAATACCAAAACTCTTAAAGTTAGGATTTTTCTCAGTTTAGGAGTAGTAAAGTTGAGAAAATCCTAACTTTAAGACTTTCGGTATTCACAGAAGGCATTTAGGAGTCCTAAAGTTAGGACTACTAACTTCTGTGAATACCGAAATGAGTAAGTTCATTCTGTGAATACCAAAATGAGTAAGTGTATTCTGTGAATACCAAAAGTACTAACTTTACGTTTTTGACGTAAGTTAGTTCTGTGAATCAGGCCCTCAGTCAGCAAATGAAGCCACACACTCAAGAACTGAACTCTAGGCCAATAGTTTGTATATAAAAATATATGCTTGTTTTATTTTAGAACCAACAATAGGTATCAAAATATACTTTCTCAGAATGAGATGCTTTAGGTAAATACTGTCAATAGGCAATAGACTTTTGAATGCAATCGTTACAGTTGTTGCAATAGGCAACACAATTTTAAACACAATTATACATTGAGCTCAATGGGAATTTCTAGTTAAATGCAACAGATTACTTTTTGGATTACTTTTCTAACCACAGGACTGGATCCTAGATTCAGTCCTGGGACATCTCCTGTAAACAGTTGAGTAAAAACGTTTTGGTTACAGTTGTGATTTTTAAGGAATATTATTGTATTTTAAAAGTTGGCACTTAGAAACTTTTTCACATAGAATCACCAATGTTATCCTATGGGAGGAAATTCACTTAGCAGGTAAGTAGTGTTATCGTTACTTTTTCTTACTCAGTGTTGGATCCTGGATCCAGCACTGGTGCATCTCCTGTAAACAGTTGAAAGAATGTGTTTTTGTTATACAGGCGATTTTTAACGAATATTTGTAAGTTTGCAAAATCGACACTTAGAAACTTTTTCAGCAAAAACCAGGCAATGTTATCCTACGGAAGGAAATTCAAGTTACCGGTAAGTACAGTTGTGATTACTTTTAGGGTCTGTGCTGGGCACCAAGATCCAGCACTGGGCTCTCTCCTGATAGCAGTTGAGTAAATTCGTTTTCGTAATTCGGCTGATTTTAGGTGAATATTTTAAAGTCTCAAAAGTCGACACTTGGAAGAATTTCCAAGTGAAACCAGTCAATGTTACCCTATGGAAGGAAATTCAATTCGCGGGTAAGTTACTTTAACGTTACTTTTGTAATCCAGTGCTGGACTCCTAGATTCAGCACTGGGACATTTACTTAAAACAGGTAAGTAATTACGTTTTTGTAGTTTGTACGATTTTTAAAGAATATTCTTGTATTTCAAAAGTTGACACTTAGAAACTTTTTGGAAGAAAAAGTGTCCATGTTATCCTATGAGGAAAAATGAGTTATCGGTTTCGAGGTAAGTAGTCGGTCTTTTGAGTTAGGGTTCTGGGGTTAGACTCAGGGGTCTTCCAGGGTCAGTGATGCACTGTTGTTGCACCCTCAGCGGCACTAGGGCGGCCGGGTGCAGAGTGTTGAATCCCTCCCCCTCCTTAGGGAATTACACTGGCTCCCAGTGCGGAAGAGGGTTAAATTTAAGATTTGCTGTATGGCCTTTAAATCTTTAAACAACTTAGGCCCCAGTTATCTAAAGGACAAATTAGTCAGGTACCTGCCCTCCAGATCTCTCCGCTCCGAATCTAAAGCCCTGCTCCTTGTCCCCCGCTTCCATAGAGCGCGACAGGGCGGTAAAGCCTTCTACCACTTGGCCCCACGCTACTGGAATCAACTCCTATCCATTTACGACTATGCACGGACTATCTTAAGTTCAGAAAGTTGTTAAAGTCGACTTTATTCTAATTCAGCATCCCCTTGGAGTTCTATAGCAGTTCAAGCGCGGAGATACCCTGATGGGGTGATTCGGGCGCTTTATAAATAAATAAATAAATAAATAAAATAAACAATGTTATCCTATGGAGGATAGGGGGACTCCGGTTGGTGGCTGCTGGCAAGCAGGCCACGGGGTTGTGGGAGCAAAGCTCCTAGGGTTAAGCTCAGGGCACATTGGGGACCAAGTTAGCATCAAAGGGGCACCCTCAGCGGCACTGGGGCGGCCGGGTGCAGGGTGCCGTTTTGAGGTCGGGTGCCCTGTTGATTTCAATGGAGATTCTCCGGGACAAAGAAACACTGCAGGCTCGGGGACGAGGACCTTCCAGGAGCAACCACCATTTCGAGGGGTAAGTTGGGATGTAGAGGGTTGGTTGGGCACCGTTGGTTTGGGCACACAAGGCCGTGGGGCGTCGGGTGCAGGGGTGCCTTGGGACGTCGGATTTTCTTACCCGCTCTGGTCGCGGTAGGGGGGTCCCCTGGATTGAGGCTGCAGGCGTCGTCAGGAGGCTTGAGGCAGGTCAGGGGTCGCCGGATCTTGGGTCAGGATCGCCGGGGGGACCTCCTCTGGGTATTTGCCCACTCGAGCTCGGGCCGGATTTGGCGGGTGCAGAGTGTGCAGGATTCGCGGTTCCTGGCTGGCACCAGAAGCTGCAGTTCAAACACGTCCGGTGTTCACGGGAGAAACAGCTTGGAAAGTGAAGGCAGGCAGGTCCTCTGGGGTTTTTGAGGTTGCTGGCCGCTGGACACGCCGGGGTTTTGCAGGTGCAGGTTCGAGGGGAGACAGGCCTGTAGGGCTGGGGCCAAGTCAGTGGGCGTCGTCCTCTTGTTAGCTCTGCATGGCTTCTCATCCTTCTTCTTCTTCTTCCTTTTCTTGTTGTTGCTGGATCTGAGGAAGGAAGGTTCAGGGTGCCCCTTAATACTAGATTTAGGGGCGTTACAGGTAGGTAAAGGGCAGGGACCAATGGGTCCCTGCCCTGGGGTGGGTACACCCCCTATCCTGCCACTCTCCTGTGGGAGGGGGTAGGAGCCTAGTCCTGATTGGGCCGGGCTCCCCATCTTCAAGATGGCGAGAGCCCGGAGATGTGCTTCACCTCGCCTCCCCCATCTGAGGGGTGGGGTTGGCAGAGGGTGGCACACCCCCTTTCCTCCCTTGGTGTTTCCCGCCAGTCTTCCCGCCAGGATGGGGAAGAACCGGTGGGGACCAGTTGCTGAGTACAGCAAGTGGTCTGGGAAGCTCACAAAGGCGGAATGCCTTTGAAGCTTCCCCTGCCCATCCTGGGGGAGGAGGCCTAGCACCTCGCCCAGGACGTGCATTGTTGCAGGCCCGGGAGAGCGGATGGCTCTCTACCCAGGGGTCCAGCAACATGTCTGCTGTGTGGCAGCCTAGGCAGCCCCTCAGACAAGACGTGGATTGTAGGTTAGGTTCAGGGGGCAACTCTAAGTTGCCCTCTGTCGTGCATTTTACAGTAAATCCCACACTGGCATCAGTGTGGGCTTACTGTGCTGAGAAGTTTGATACCAAACTTCTCAGTCTTCAGTGCAGCCATCATGGTGCTGTGGAGTTCGTGCTGACGACCTCCCAGCACCATACACTCGGAATGGCAGCACTGCACTTACAGTGCCCAGGAATGGACCTGGGTACTGTAGGGGCACAGGGCTCATGCACCAAGACACCCAGCCTGCAAGGGCAGTGTTTGTGTGTCAGGGTACAGGGCCTCCAAGGGTGGCACAATAAGTGCTGTAGCCCTTAGAGGCCTTCTCTGGTCACAGTGCCCTGGGTACCTAGGGTACCATTTACCAGGGGCTTACCTGTGGCCAGAGAGGCCAATTGGGTTTAGGCTGTAATGCAGTTTTAGGGAAGGAACACAGGCCCTGGGTACCTGATTGGCAGGGACCCAGGGCACACCAAGGAAAAGTGCATCAGTTATCAGGCAAAAAGTGGGGGGGTTACTGCAACAGAAACGCACTTTCCTACACTTCCAAACACCCATACCCACCCTAAACCCTTAAATTACCCTTGTCACCCAAAAACGAATGCCCATCCCAAATACTAAGATTACTCTTGCCACCCAAAAACCCATACCCACCCTAAACCCTAAACATATCCTTGCCACCCAAAAACCCATACCCTCCCTAAATCCTAAAAATACCCTTGCCACCCAAAAACCCATACCTACCCTAAACCCAAAAATTAACCTTGCCACCCAAAAACCCACACCCATAAAATCCTAAACAAAAACCTTGCCACCCAAAACCCATGCCCACCCGAAACTGTAAAATAATCCTTGCCTTCCAAACACCCATACCCACCCTAAACCCTTAAATTACCCTTGTCACCCAAAAACTAATTCCCATCCCAAATCCTAAGATTACTCTTGCCACCCAAAAACCCATACCCACCCTAAACCCTAAACATATCCTTGCCACCCAAAAACCCATACCCACCCTAAACCCTACAATTACCCTTACCACACAATAACCAATGCCCACCCTAAATCCTAAAATTACCCTTGGCATCAAAAACCTGAATGCCCACCCTAAACCCTAAAAATATTGTGGCCACCCAAAAACCCATACCCACCCTATCCCCTAAAATTAACCTTGCCACCCAAAAACCCATACCTACCCTCCCTAAATCCTAAAAATACCCTTGCCACCCAAAACCCAGTACCCACTGTAAACCATGAAATTACCCTTGCCACCCAAAAACCCATGCCCCCTAAACCCTAAAAATACCCTTCCCACCCAAAAAACCCATACCCACCCTATACCCTAAAATTAACCTTGCCACCTAAAAACCCATACCTACCCGAAACCCTAAAAATACCCTTGCCACCCGAAAACTCATACCCACCCTAAACCCTAAAATGACCCATGCCACACAAAAACCTGTGCCCACCCTAAACCCTAAAAATACCCTTGCCACCCAAAAACCAATACTCACCCTAAACCATACAATTACCCTTACCACACAATAACCAATGCCCACCCTAAACCCTAAAATTACCCTTGGCACCGAAAACCTGATTTCCCACCTTAAATGCTAAAAATACTGTGGCCACCCTAAAACCCATACCCACCCTATACCCTAAAATTTACCTTGCCACCCAAAAATTCATACCCACCCTATACCCTAAAAATACCCTTGCCCCCCAAAAACCAGTACCCACTGTAAACCATCCAATTACCATTGCCACCCAAAAACCCTTGCCCCTAAACCCTAAAAATACCCTTCCCACCCAAAAAGCCCATACCCACCCTATACCCTAAAATTAACCGCGCCACCTAAAAACCCATAACCACCCTAAACCCTAAAAATACCCTTGTCACCCGAAAACTCATACCCACCCTAAACCCTAAAATTATCCTTGCCACACAAAAACCTGTGCCCACCCTAAACCCTAAAAATTCCCTTGCCATCCAAAAACCCATACCCACCCTAAACCCTACAATTACCCTTACCACACAATAACCAATGCCCACCCTAAACCCTAAAAATTACCTTGCCACCCAAAAACACACACCTATCCTAAACCCTGAAATTACCCTTGTCACCCAAAAACCATGCCCATCCTAAATCCTAAGATTACTCTTGCCACCCAAAAACCCATACCCACCCCAAACCCTAAAAATACCCTTCCCACTCAAAAACCCATACTCACCCTAAACCCTACAATTACCCTTACCACACAAAAACCAATGGCCACCCTAAACCCTAAAATTACCCTTGGCACCCAAAACCTGAATGCCCACCCTAAACCCTAAAAATACTGTGGCCACCCAAAAACCCATACCCACCCCATACCCTAAAATTAACCTTGCCACCCAAAAACCCATACCCACCCTAAACCCTAAAAATACCCTTGCCACCCAAAAACAAGTACCCACCCTAAACCCTAAAATTATCCTTGCCATCCAAAAACCCATACTCACCCTAAACTCTGAAAATTACCTAGCCACCCATTAACCCATACCCACCCGAAACCCTAAAATTACACTTGCCACCCAAAAACTCATACCAATCCTAAACCCTAAAAATAACCTTGCCACCCAAAACCCAAACTCTCTCTAAACACCCCCCCTTATATACAAACACTTAATACTTACCTAATACTTACATTTAAAACACATATGATTTTACCATTCATGCCTTTACAACAAAATTTGTTGTAAAGGCATATGTGTGGAAAAATTTGGCGTTGTAATGGTAATGCGTTGTAATGGCATAAACGTTATAATAACCAAGTTGTAATGGCATGCGATGTAATAACCACGTTGTAATGGTTGTTTCCCCTTAAGGGACACAACAGGGACAGCAGACACGACTAACCAGCTCCAAACTCACCGAAACACTCTCCATCACAGCCAAAACACAACCACTCACAAGCTCAGACAGTAAAACTGTGACATTAATTGAAAATGAAAGTAACATCACACTCCCTGGTTTGCAGCATGCAGGATCCATGACATCACTTCCCTTTATCCATAACATCACTTCCTGGGCGGATGTGTTACGTTTTCAGCTGATGCGTGGTTTATTTTTTATGCTAGCAGTAAATGCGTCCATTTCACCCAAGGCCTGACAATGGCACTATCCGGTCATTCACACACGTCGGCTGTAAAGCGTAATTTTCGGCTGACGCAGTGGCAGCGAAATACATGCTTTAGACTCTGTGTCAATTTTAACACATTTGGGCAAATATGTGCTTTTGTGTGTATTGGGATGTGCAGTGCATGTAAACATTTATGGAAATTGCTGTGTTGGGTGTGAATAGTGGAGTTGTCCTGCTTACTGTCATTGCATGTTGATATATGCGTTAACAGTGTACACATGTGTGAGTTTATGCTTTTCGGGGATCACACTACGCATAGGGCCCAATCCCTCTGGTAGCTCAAGGGCACACCTTATAAGAGATGCCCCATGTGCTAAATTGGTATGCGCATCCAATGACATTGCTTTACCTTCCCCCAGGGATGCCACAAACTAGCACTGCCATGGGGTCAGTGCACTCATATCTACGACAGTGCAGCCTACTGCTAATCTGCGCTGCGAATCACAGTGCAGGCAGTAGGCTGAGGGGATGCTTGGAAGGGTTGCATTTTCCCTTGCAGGCGAGTGCTGCGATTGCCTGCAACCACCTGGAAGGGGAGGTGTGGATGCTGGCAGATGATTGGTTGCATTTAGGCCATTCATATTCAAGAATCATACCCCCCGAGGAAAGTAACAGAGTCATCATTTGTGGGCCACATGATTCTCCCTCATGATGATGGTTCTATGCAAGATCACCATGCATGCCTCGGCGTCACATCATACATATTGCTGACAGTAAGACTGCATACATCAAACCATAACTACACTCTGCATCAAGGCGGTATTGCTTGTGCGTAAAAGTGGGTGTTCACAAGCAACACTTATGTAGTTTGACACTGAGACAGGTGATGAGAGTCACATGAACCTGGCACATTCCAAAACTTGACAGATGACGGACATCCTCAGCAGAGCCAGAACACAGATGTATCAAATGATGTGACCTTGGGTAATCTGTTACCATGTGTCCTGCATGCTGTTGCTCACATTGGCCATGTAGAACTATTCCATGAATGGTCTATGTGCAGGGAAGTGCTGAGAAAACCCACCATAACATGTTATGGTACACAAACATCAGCTGTGTGGCATTGTGTCTGAGAGGATATGTGTGGCCCATGCACACAGCAATTGCACCTAATCTTTACCACCAAGCATAGCCTATAATATCTGGATCACGAGGCCAGCATGTCTAGTCACAGCTAGTGCCAATTAGTAGCCGGTGTGATGTGAATGTTTTGATGTTTACTGCGACTATGAAATCAAAATGCATACACACTTAGTGCTCATATGTTTATTTACATATATATGTACACAGTTTCATGAAGACATAATTTAGCGACATCATTTAAGTCACTCATGCGTCTGTGAAAGAATTGTGAATGATATGGTACCTCCGTCATGTTGCTGCTACTGATGGTACTGTTTGATGTGGCTCCTCATCTTCCTCATCATCTGGCAGTTCCTGCTCCTCGTTGGCACAAGCCCATGGTACATTCGTCCGCACACAAATATTGTGCTATATGCAGCAAATAAGTGTAATTTTGCATACCATTGGTGGTGAGTAGAGCAGTCGGCCCCAAGACATATCCAGAATCCTAAAGCAGGGTTTGAGTATGCTGAATGTCCACTTTACTATGGACTGGGTCCTGCTTAGGGCATGATTGTACCTCCTTTGTGGTTCTGTCTGGTCTTTTTTTTTTTTAGAGGAGTCATCACCCAGGGCTGCAGAGCATATCTTTGATCAGCTGCAAAGACAGGAGGGATAAAATTAGTTAAGTGTCATGACAAGGGATGGCCCGACATTATGTACATTTTGTTTTGTGTCCTGAATGATTCATACAATTTCCCTACAGTAAGAGGTGTGCTATGACATTTTGTGGCATACACGCAAGTAGGAATTGGGAAGACTGACGCTGTGCTACACATACAGGTGTGATGTTCTCTGTGATTCACTTACTATTTGTCATACTTTAGTGCCAAAGTCATGAAGGTAGTGATTTTTCACCAGTAAGGAGAGTCAACTAGCCTTTGAGTTGACAAATCTCTGACACTCATCTATTGTGCCTGTTATTGACTACTATTGCCAGTTCTGAACGGATGCATGCCTGATTACACAACCTGTAGATGGAGCTGGTGATGGTGCATACTTCAGTCACACATATTTGGCAGTGAGAGTTGGAGTCAATGTTGTTAAATATGTACTGCCATGGAGAGGTTAGTGAGTGGATATCAATGTGGGACATGATAGTGTACACATGGCAGTGCACTGTGTCCACTATGTTGACAGTACACAAGGGGTTTGAGTTATGTGGGAGTTTTGTGCTGTACAGTGCAACTGGTTGGCTAACCACACTACAGTGCCACACTGCTTGGGGACAGATTAAGACATATTTTCCAGGGTGTGGTGCCTGCGCTGGCAGGAAATGTGCAGCATTGCAGGCACATTATTACCAAGGTGACTGTGTTGTTGACTGACATGGGAGATGTAGTTTGTGCATGAGGCTGTACTTTGCTGTACTGTCTGGAGCCTTGGAGGACTGATAGAGTGGTTTGTGTGTCGCAAAACGGTGTTCACATAGGATGGGATGATTAATGTAATGTAGCATGGCAGACATGATTTTGCGAGGTTAAAATATGACTTCATTTCGCAGTTTCACGTGTTTCACATGTCTGGGATACATCACATGTCTCATGACCACAGGATTTACCTGTGGACACACAGACGTAGAGTGCGTCAATGCTGCACTTTGCTCTGGCTTGCTTTATTACATATCTACGAGGCCATACAAGGGCATGCAGACAGACTTTGCATTGCCTCATTTATATGAGTTGGAGACCTGCTCCACCAGAGCATCATGACTAGTGATGCTCCAGTAGTGCAGTTCACTTGCACATGTGGCCCACAGTGGCGTAGGCGGTCTTAACATTTGTGACTTGTAGGATTATGTTGCGCATATGCCATGTAGTATGATGCAAATATGTAGCCCCACACCAACTACGTATACACTGTCTCATTCAGCACAAGACTAATATGGCAACGAATTCCAACATATTTGACTGTCATGTGGTCTGTCATGTGCTTGAGAAGTACTTACCAACCAGTAGGCCATTCCTATATGTCCCATTGTGTGACTGTGTGGGTCCCTTGCTCACTTTGCAACTGGATTCAAGCTAGCCTGGCGGATGAGGAGTGTTACGCAGAAACCGGTCCCAGGATGCTTGTTTCCTGTCCAAGGAAGATATGGCTTGGCAGTTCGTTCTGGACTGTTCCCATGAGGCACAGGGTCAAGACTGATTTGCATATAGCTGTGTCTGAACTGGGGTGGCGAAGTGAGCTAAAGAATGATGATGGATTGAACCCAGATCTGTGACTGGGGGTGAGTGTCTGAAAAGTTTCAGCGCTCCGTCCATCATCTCCTTGTGTTTGCCATTGTGGAAGCGCTCATGGATGGTGGAGTGACAGAAGATGAAGGAATGGTTGTGTTGCCTATTGCGGTACAGGTGTGATGTAGTCGCTGGAGGCACAAGTTGCACTTGTGTGCAGTTCATTGCCCCAACACATGGGGAAATCCTGCAATGGCATAAAGCCTTCCTGTTGGTTCTGCGTTGTGCTGGGGAAGAAGAGCTACTGGGGTGTGAGGCTTATAATGGCATCCAGGATGGAGGGGAGGAAGTTAGAGAAAGATGCCTATGATAAGCCTGCCACTCTGGCTGTGGTGGGTTTGAAAGTTACTGATGCCAACAAGTGTAGGTAATAAATGATGGATAGAATGCTGAGCACATCAAACACTCACCCCCAGTCACAGATCTGGGTTTAATCCATCATTTTTTTGCTCCCCACCCCAGTTTGGATCCAGCCACATGCAAATCAGTCTTGACCCTGCTCCCCATGGGAACTGTCCAGCCTGAACTGCCAGGCCAGGTTCTCCCTGGAGCAGAAGCAAGCATCCTTCGACCAGTAGAACAGCCTGTAGCTTGGCCTGTGGAGGGATGTTGGTGCACCGCTGCAATGTTGGCTGCAGCCTTGGTGCAATCTGGTAAAGGAGGTGGACAATGGACTCCCTCCTGAGTCTGTAATGAACAAAGACTCTGTGGTGATGGTGGTGGTGATAGTGGAGGTGGTTGTGATGGTGGTGGTGGTCTTCTTGGTGCTTCGAGCCGCAGCAGGAGTAGGTCCATGGTGCCATTGAGCTCGCCAGAGTCATTTCGGTACGTTCTGCTTATATACCAGTGGCCATGTGTCATTTGTATGCCAACTTTTCTGTAGCAGTAAACATCTGCCACTATTGGGACTCTGCGCCTCTTTGCCAAAGTAGTGCCATTTTCCAAAATTGTTGTAAATACGGCTGTGTCCGTTTCGCGAAGCTTATTCAGGAGGAATGCCTACCTTGCATATTATTAGGGATAACTGCTGCAACCGGATCTGGCGCTAAGAAAAATAGATGCAGGAGTTGAAAAAGTGACTCTAAAGCCCTCTAGAGTCACTTTGTAAATATGGTGCCAAAAAAAAAAAGCTGTCGCTGTGTCAAAAAATTGACGCGGCGACAGCAATAGCTCCTTCTAAATATGCCTCTAGATGTTCCTGCTGTGTTCTAGGTCAGTTTAAAAACAAAATATGACAGACCTTTAGGGCCTTTACCTCTAAAGCATGAATAATTTCAGAATTGATTGAGAGATGGTAGTGTGTGTCTCTGACCGAAAACCTCCCACTTTCCAACTTGTATCTAGTAGCAGGAACCCAATAAAAGCAGTCTAATCCTAAGAAAAGGAAAAAGTACAGGACACCAAATTAATACAAATGCAAAATATTCAAATTCTTCAAACCCGCTACATTCCCCAGTAATAACTAAGGGGCTCATTACGATGGCGGGCGGAAGCACCACCGCCGTACTGGCGGATGCAAAAAGCACCAGTTACCGCCGGCACGCAGCAGTCCACACGCCCGTCCAATTACGATGCGAAAAGTAGGCCAAACACCGCCGGCAAGCTAGCAACACCGTCCGCCATCAAAGTGCGCCCGTACACGTAGCGGCGCAGCCCAACTGACACACACCGTCCGACAAAACACGTCCCGCCCGGCGCATAAATTACGATGCCGCAAACAAACGGCTCCCACGGCCAAGAGATACCGTACGACAAACCGAAGCGGTAACACGGATGCCGAGCACGGACAACGAAGAAGCGGCTCCCCGAGCATGAATCCAGCACTGCAGGCCCTCCCCATGCTCCTGCTGATGCACCACCAAGGACGCAACGTACCGCGGAGACGCAGGTAGGCACACACACAACAAGTGCACGCAAACAGCGCACACAGTGCAAGGGCGGAAAAAGCGGACAACCCCCCACCAGCGCGTGTACACAACACATCCACCATTGCATCCACATATGACACACAGGCCAAATCGTAACAACACGGAACACATGTGTACACACCACCTGGGACTAGGAACCAACCACCCCGTCACGGCCCCAAAGCGCCGATGACGCCGCCACACATGCGCACAACGCAGAGGCCAACCGCAGCGCCATGCATGCGTCGCACACAGACACAGGGACACAACCAAGCAGCACACACATCAGCCCCACCCCGAACGCACATGACACGTGACAGGCCTGCCACAGACATGTCCCCAACGCCCAATTCACGGACAACACCCAACGCCACACAACCGACGCACACATGTCAGTGAAGACACGCAACAGCAGGACACACCCCAGTGTAACAAACATAGCGAAGCACACAGCGGCGTCAACACCAACTAGGAGAAGCAGGGCCCCTTCGGGAAGAGGAACGCCAGTACCACACTGAAACACCCATACCACCCTGCACATATGAACAAGACATATAAAACGGAACACCAAAGAGCCCGGGGACCGACAACAGGTGGCCCAAGAATAAAATTCACACACAAGGCCCAACACAGAGCGGAAAGGCAGCCTGCCGCCCACACAAGGGAGAGCAGACAGCACTGAATGACCTTCCATTCCAACTCCGAAACCACAGCCCTACGACAGAAGCCGGTGAATACAGCCATTGTCCAAGAATAGACCAACACAGGCATGCCGAGGAGACCGACCACAGGGCAGATAGCGCATATCACAGAAGCACACAACGGACGGGGAAGAAAGAAGAAAACACTCCCCCATGTCGGCCACATGCAAGTTAATTGGAAGGAGTCACACATCACTGACCTTGAACTGTCTGAGAAGCATGTGGGAAGAGGGCCCGTGTCCTCCAAACAAGCAAACAGAACACAAGTCCTGTCTCCCTACGACTACACAGAGCTCACAGCAACCTCGGAGCGTGCACATTGCAGACTGCACACACAGCCGGAGCACGCCACCACAACGCACCGCTGGGAAATGGCAACCGCAACACACCTACCCAACTACGCCGAACAGCTCAAGCTGTACAAAACCAACCTGTTCCATACATTGGGATGCGATCTCCTGTCCCTGCTGAACGTAAGTTACCGACTGACTTACCGCATCACATTGTTCAGCTGCGTCATGCCCGTCTTCTACTGTCGGAGGTGTCCATACCAGCATCCCGTCGAGATATGCCTCTCCAACCCGGCATGTCTGAAGGCGGACCTGCTACCACTACTCCTCCCTCTGGACGCACATGACAGGGCCTGCTCTGCCTATGGGGGCATGGCGTATGTGGCCAACATCGCACCCGCACTGAAATGGGACCACTGTGCCTCCACACGACGGATCATCGAGAACAGCTACATCGAATGTCACCCAGCATGCCCCATCATGGTCCTCCAAGGGACAACTTACGAACAACACCTTGACAGCCACCATCCGCTACATTGGCTGGCAAACATGTACACCACCAATGACATGGAAGCCCTGCTGGACGGCATGGCATACCTGACAACCTGTCAATTCGTCGGACCACAACGCAGGTTCCCCGAGTGACCTATGATGTCCAACCCCGCACCCATGCTTAGCTTCCGCACGGACTGGCCAGTCACCACCACAACAGCCATACCAAACGACCGGCAACTGTAACCACACCATCAACGACATCGCCATGACATCGGATATGACCGGGACATGCACACTGTTCCCCATCACATCCAGGAACACCGCATGCATCGTGGGAGGCAGTGGCATGGGCTCTGTGTATCGCACCCACATGGACGGAACTGCACGAACAACCAGGACACGACATGGATCCAGCGCCCATGGACACACACACCGCTCAGTGGACATGAATAGGTCGCCTGGAGTCTGTGGGTGCTGCACCCCTCCCACCCCCGCCCCGGGAATCCCATACCAGGACCTTTGCATGGACGACAAGTGCATACAACAACAACACGACCCCAGTGACTGTGACATGTCCAGTAACCACCACAGTGCAACAACAAGTGGCACGCCGCTGCATGCACGCAAGCACATGCCCTGATGTCATCTCACATGCACTCGTGCATGAGGAACAACCGCAGCAAACCTGTCACATGGAACTGAGATGGACTGTACCCATGATGCCAAGCGGTCTGGTAGGCTACATGTATACCGTCTGTGTCAAAGTCCGCAGCTCCGCAGCTATACGTAAATGTACATTAGCACAGCCTTGGCCAAGCAGATGTCACTCTGAAGCCCACATCCCACATGCAACAGCCAATCACATGTAACCCCACACCCTATCCCATTTGCAATCATGCTCAGTATATCCTCAACATGTATTCCGCTGCCAGTAGTGTCCACTATACTGCATCACAGAGGACAGAAGACTCAATATAATGTTTGAAACCAAAACTGTCTCCGCTGACTCATTTCACAAGTACGAATGAGAGAGGATGAGAGTATGTGAAGTACACGGCAGTCGTGACATGACCATGTAGTCCACTGGTATTGGATGTCAACGCAAATGAGTAGCACTACTGTGGAAGACACACATGTGTCGTGTGAAGTCGTATGGACGCAGTGCTCAGGTGGGTGGGTGCGACGGGTAGATGCGCACATGCCAAGTTGGAGCACGCCGTGTTGGGAGGGGTCATGAACAGTACACCACCGCTTCCCTGGGCATTGTGAGAGGACACCTGTCGGGGGAGTGAACACGTGTGTGCACAGCAGCCGGGCACACGTACAAAGCGGTACCAGGCGCACCTCAGCCCACCCTCTGTGGACAAGCTGGATCCTGTTGTGCGCCCGCCATGCCCCTTGACAAGGCACACACAGCCCCAGTCGACCAGGTGTAACCCCAACATAGTCAATCCGCACAGGCGATACAGGGCACGGGATGGCAGTGGAGCATGGTGTGTGAGAGGTCTCCTCGCGCTCCTCCTGGTCATATCACGCAGGCAATAGAACCTCAACGTCTAGCATGGCACAAGTCAGATGGAAGTGTAGGGGGACGCACCACAGCACGAGCAGCACTGACGTCACGGGAGGTGGCTCGCACCATCCCATCCATTGCCCATCATACCAACCACGCCACATGCCATTGCGACTAAGTGCAAGCGCGTGCGCCACCACCCCCGAGCCCTCCCCAGAGAGGCCAAAGAGTGAATGTGTGGGCCATCAGCCACAGACAGACGCGGCCTGGCCGCAAGGGCAGCCACAGCCACTGGGTGTCGCAGGTGGCGGATCTGGAAGGCAAAGACTGTGATGCATAGTCCATGCAGGCCGGGTCTCCATTTGGGGCACCACGCAGGTGGACGGCGTCCCGCAACACATCATACCCTGAGACAGCCCACTCGTGCAACTGGACCCACACATACACTCCTTGCCCTCTCTGGTGCGAGCTTGGGGCTGCCTGTGCAAGCGCTAGCCTCGCAGGTGAGCATGCATATTGGGGGAGCGAGGGGAGGACATGAGGGCTGGGGCGAAGATGACTGTATCACTGTCAGTTAGTACAAGGGATGACCCAGATGTGGAAAGGAAGAGACGTGTCCCGTGTGTACTGCAACTAGTCGCCAATCCAACTACCCCCCATGTCCGGAATGTAAGCCTGCACCTAGGCCCGCCCATCCGCCACATCGAACATACCACCAGCACGACAACCTTCCCATTCGAAACACTGACTGGGGGTGGTGACCAGTGTACAATCATGTGTAGCCTACCCACGCGTACATGTGGGCCCTCCATGATCCATGTCACCTGCGGCAAAGTCATGACATGCGCAATGAGGGAAGTGAGGAGAGCTGTCCGCCCCACGCGCAGAAGGTGCATCAGCTCCACAGACCCAGCAGCGAGTCCAGCAGGGGTCACATGTGCAGGGGCAGCTGTGCCTGGTGTGAAGGCACATGCATATAGACAGCACATCGACCAATGTGTAGTCTGCCCACATCTACAGTCCATCATCATGCGGACATAGGAATTGAACACAGGGCAACACATCTTAGTTGGTGCACCCACCGTGACCAACAATGCGCAATCATCGACGTACCCGCCCTGTGCATGGCCCCCACCCAACGGAGGCACATCCAGTGCCACCATCCCACACACACAAGCCTTCCACGGAACATGCTGTGTCCAATGGTCAGTACAGAGTCAGCGCCCATCTGGTGGATCCTGAACAGGAGACACATGCACACACATGCCAGCTCCCACTATGTACGTCTGCCACCTGGCACGTGCAATGTAACCTCTCACCTGTGACGTGTGACTGCAAGCACACAGCCGTCTTGGCATGGGGCTGTCAATGTGGACACCTGTCAATGTTTCGGGAGGTGTGATCCGTACAGTGCTGTACATAGGGTGCAGTGCTGACACCTACTACTGTCTCATATCCCCTCGTGCCACAGGTCCCACTTGTTTTGGCCGCTCAGCCTGTGCCCACATCGTCGTCGTCGTGTGCCATACTCATCCAGCCGCGGAAGCAGTTCCATGCTCAGCAGACATTCATGTTGCCGTGGCGTTGCCGCTTGACGGATATGCAGTCAGTCCCCATCAGCACGCCCCGCAAGTCATTGGGGCCTAGATCCCCATGTGCATGCACATGGCAGTGGTTTGTATCACTAGCCATTGCCATTGTTGGGAGACCTGTGTAAGTGTATTGTGGCCGTGCCGTCCCAGCTTGACAGCTGGGCTGTGGCTCATGTGCTTGCTCAGTCATGTCAGTGATGTGTATGCGAAATTGCTATGTGTTGTGTTGCTTTGACATGTGTCCTCTGCCATTGTCCCTAGGCGGAGACCGAACATTGACCGCCCATACCAATTGCTGGCGGACATGGACGATACAGAGGTTATTAGGAAGTTTCGGCTGGACAGGCCAACCCTGCATCGACTGTGTGCCATGTTAGAACCCCATCTCCGTCCCCGCAGGGTGTATCCGACTGCTGTCACCCCCACGGCTAAGGTGATGGCCGCCATGCATTTCTTCGCCACTGGGTCATTCCAGCACACAGTGGGCATTGGAGGAGGGATGTCCCAGCCCATGTTCAGCAAGGTGCTGAGGGATGTACTGGCAGCCATGATGCTGTACCGAAACAGGTACATCCGCTTCCCCAGGGCTCGTGAATTGGCGGCAGTGAAGGGTGCATTCTATGCCCTTGGCAGAATCCCACACGTCGTTGGAGCCATTGACTGCACACATGTCGGCCTTGTTCCACCACAGGCCACTGAGCACCTGTACCGCAACAGGAAGCACACGCACTCCCTGAATGTGCAAGTGGTGTGCCTTGCGGACATGGTGATCACCCACGTGTGTGCAAAGTTCCCAGGCTCGGCCCATGACGCACACATAATGCGCAACAGCATCTTGCCACGACTGATGTCCAATATGCAACAGGATCGTGCCTGTATTGTCGGTGAGTATGTGGAGTGGTGTAGCGTGCTGGTTGTGCGATGCTGTCCCCTGTCCAGTTGGAATTGCAATGGTTCTCTGTGTCCCTCACACCCAGGTGACTCTGCGTACCCGAATGGGGCATGGCTGCTCAGTCCATTGAGGAATCCTCGCACCCCAGCAGACGATCGCTACAATGAGGCACATGGGAGGACCAGACGTGTGGTCGAGCATACCTTTGGCCTCCTCAAGTCCAGGTTCAGGTGCCTGGACCGCACCGGGGGTGCGCTGGCGTACTCCCCACAGAAGGTGTGCCAGATAGTGGTGGCGTGCTGCATGCTGCACAATCTGGCCATTCGGAAGCAGATCCCCCTCATCGTGGATGACGGAGATCAACCAGGGCCCCAGCCCGCAGACCAGGACAGCTCGAGTGAGGAGGACAGCGGAGAGGAGGAAGCTGGTAATGTGCGGCAGCAGCTCATCGCCCGCTACTTCACTTGACGGTGAGTGTCCATGTACGACGGCTGATGTGGCTGTATCTGTGCAGGTGTGTGTGTGCTGTGTCAGGGTGGCCGTTTGTTCACTGCGTGCTGTGTGTCAACGCTCCATGGCCAGGGTAGTATGCCACTGTTGGTGGCTGTGGCATTGTGCCCTATTGCTCTGTGCGATGTGTGTACATTGCTTGTAGTTGTTGACATGTACTGTGTGATGGGTGTGTGACACACTCATTGAATGTGCTCCTGTTCTGTCTCCCACCCCTAGGTCCCTACAGGCCCTCCGGATTCAATTGCCATGCCACGCATCAGGTGCCTTTCCGCCCAAGGTGGCCGTTGTATTCCGTACAAATAAAACACAGGGCACAAACAGCAGTTAGTGAAAAAGGTGCATTTATTACAAACTGTGACATGTGATTGTGTGTAAGGTGATGACAAAAGTGGTGCGTGCAGTGACAATGAGCTGTCGGTCATGGCTGCGTGATGATCAGGGTGTACCCACTGGTTCTATGTCCATAGTCCAACACACACATGCCATCCAGATGGCTGTGTGGAGTGGGATCGTAGTCCAAGTCAATGCAGTGGCTGGTCAAGGAAGGCTGGCGGAAGGCTGGCTGGCTGCCTCACTTGCGTTTGGAGCGTGCGAAGTCCTCCCGGGAGATCTGTTTCCACTTCGGACGGCCCCTTCCACGTTTGCGAGGGGGGTGCCTGCTTGCAACATGCTGGTGGTTGAGGTGTGCTCACTGGCTGTGGACGCAGGGGAACTGGACACTGCTGCTCCACCCTGCGCCCCGGCAGGTTGTGGCGGAGGGGAGCTGCTGTCCCTGGCAGTGACCTCACCGCCACCACCAGCTGGCCCATGAGGTCCACGAGTTGGCCCATACGGGCGTCCATGGACCTCAGCACCCCCAGCACCTCACGCGTGTCTGAAGCAGACCGGACCCATTGTCCTTGGGCCTCTTCATAGGCCCCAAGGACTCTGGCCATTTGAGGCAGGGCATGGCTCCCAGGGGAGGCTGGCGTTTCCCTGACCCTGCTCCTCCTACCAGTCCTGCTGCCACCGGCCTGCCCACTAGCCACATTGCTCACCACGGTCCTCGCTGTGGCTCCCAGGGTGGATCCAGTCGGCCGGGCCACCACCTGCGCTGGGGCTGGTGCCAGCGAAGACGTGGTGGTGGTGGCGGCGGTGGTGGTCGGTGCGGCGATGGTGGCGGTTGCGGCAGTGGTAGTGGCCACAATGACCGTGGGTGTGGCCGCAACGACAGTGGCAGCAGGGGGCTGGGAATGTTCAGCAGCCCTGGATGATGGGTTGGTGGGTAGGAGGGGTCCTGGGGAGCGGCTGGGCCCTGCCACACCAGATGGGCCTGCTTGGTGGTCCGTGTCCGAAGAGGAGGACAGATCCTCCAGATCCGTGTGTCCTCGTTGGGGGCTTGTAGGCTGGCTGTGCTGGCTGCTGGCTCCATCCCCAGCATCCAGCAGTTCGTCACCTGTGGAGAGAATGAGATTTGTTATTGTGTTGCACCTGGCGAAGTATGTATTTGTCGTCTGACATTAACAGTTCGTGCAATCTCGTACATGGGTTTCCCGGAGGCGTGTGTGTGGCTGTAGCATCTGTAGTTGTGTGTGCTTGGCAATGGGACTGTGTGCTGTGCACATGTGGCATGGGACGGATTGGCCATGCCGATGGGTGTGTTGCTGTGCCCCTACTTATTGTGACTCTGGTGTATGCGGGCTCCTGGCCCATCCTGGGTCTGGTTTGTACTTTGCTTTTGGTGTTCAGATGGGACGCTTAGGAACGCATATGGCAACATGGGGGCCATGCCCCAGATTCGCATTTGGGATGGGATATGCTTTTGGGGTTCAAATGGAACGCTTAGGGACGCATATGGCAACATGGGGGCCATGCCCCAGATTCGCATTTGGGAGGGAATATGCTTTTGGGGTTCAAATGGAACGCTTAGGAACGCATATGGCAACATGGGGGCCATGCCCCAGATTCGCATTTGGGAGGGGATATGCTTTTGGGGTTCAAATGGAACGCTTAGGAACGCATATGGCAACATGGGGGCCATGCCCCAGATTCGCATTTGGGAGGGGATATGCTTTTGGGGTTCAAATGGAACGCTTAGGAACGCATATGGCAACATGGGGGCCATGCCCCAGATTCGCATTTGGGAGGGAATTTGCTTTTGGGGTTCAAATGGAACGCTTAGGAACGCATATGGCAACATGGGGGCCATGCCCCAGATTCGCATTTGGGAGGGAATATGCTTTTGGGGTTCAAATGGAACACTTAGGAACGCATATGGCAACATGGGGGCCATGCCCCAGATTCGCATTTGGGAGGGGATATGCTTTTGGGGTTCAAATGGAACGCTTAGGGACGCATATGGCAACATGGGGGCCATGCCCCAGATTCGCATTTGGGAGGGGATATGCTTTTGGGGTACATGCTGTGAGCCATGGGTGCCGAACATGACATGTGTTGTGGCAGCATGACAGTGCATGGTTTGAGGTGTGTGCATGCTTGACATGGCCTGCATATTTGCTGTCTGTTGTGATTACTGGACATGGCATTGGACGCATCGTTATGAGTGAGTGATGGTTGTGTGCCAGCCAACGTATTGCAGTTGTCCCATCTCCTTGGTGTGCGTGCTGCCCTGTGCCATGTGCATCACTGCAGTGCTCGGGGGGTGTGGCCCATGTTGTGTGTTGTTGCTCACAGTGTGTCGTGCGCTTCATTGACTTCTGGCACATGGTTGGTCATGGGCATGTATCTTAGCGTGACTGCTGTATGTGTGGCAGCTGTGCGGATGACATGCCTTTCATGAGACTGGGGCTGACGGATGGGATGGATGGTATGTTGTATGTGCATGGTGTGTCTGTGTGTTTGATGGGTTCAGTGGTGTTCGTGTGCATTTATGTTGTTCCGCTCTGTTGCGTCTAGTGTTGTTTGTCTTACATAGGCGTAGTTGTGGGGTGTGTGGTTGACAGGCAGTAGGGGCTACATGGACAGGACTTCAATGGTGTTTCGGTTGTGTGTGATGAGTTGCACAGTGGCTGCCGTGTGGTACTATATTCAGTGTGGCTTGTGCATGCAGACGTGGCTCCTTGGGTGTTGCTATGTCTGTGATGGGTCATGTGGGGTGTGAGTCTGTTGTTCATGTCCGTGTGCACATTGTTCACTTGTTCGTGACGGTGGGCGGTACTGCGTGTTCGTCTGCTACGTGACATGTCCCATGTGTTGGTCGTGTTATGGTCCTCATGCCTCCAGTAATCCAGCCCTGTCCAGTTTCCCACCTGCAAGTTGTTCGTGCGTGCACTGTACTGGATGCCACATGGCTCTAAGCGGGGGTGCTCCATGTTGCAGGTCTCAGGGGTGGGGGGTGTTGTGGGTCGTGGGGTGGCTGGACACCCACTGACACCGATTGCTGTGGACCGTGATGTCTGCCTTTCGGCTGTCGTTGTGCACTGCGGTGGCTGACACGTGGCTGTGGGGTGTGGGGGATGCTCCTCCTTGCTGTGCTGTGGGACTGGGGCCTGGTGTGTGTTGTACTTGGGCTGTCCACCCTCCCACCCACTGCACTTTGTGTTCCTGCCACTTACCTGTTACTTGTCGGTTAGTGCAGCTGTGGCGGACACATGGGTGTGGTGGGTGCTCGTTGTGGCGCTTCTGGCATATTTGGGGACCTGTTGGTGGTTACGTGGCTGGCTGAGTGTACACATGTCCCCACGTATGTTACAGTTGTTCGGTTTGGGCTGTGTGTGGTGGTGTCTGTTGCATGTGTGTGTGATGTGTTGTGTATTGTGTGCTGGACATGGGGGTGTTTGTCCCTGGGAGCTGTGGCATGGTGGTTGCGCATGTGAGTACATAGCGGTGTGCTGGTATACATTAGTTTGTACTTACCAGCCTCCACTCCCCCTGCTAATCCGGCGAGGATCTCCGGATGTATTACGACTCGCACCTTCTCCTCCCACGCTTTGAAGGTCTTAAAGAGCGCGGGATTCCCTCCGCCAGTGACGGCAGCCAGCTCTCTGTTTTTGCCCTCCTTCTTCTTGACCAGGCTCTTTACGTCATTCCAACGTTTGTTTATTTCACCTCTGTTCCTGGGCAGGGTCCCGACTGCATTGACCTGGTCTACGATCCGGTTCCACATTCTGTTTCTGGTGGCTAGTGGTGTGTGCTGGACCATGTTCCCATAGATTTGTGGGTACACCTTGATGATCTCGTCGACCATGACCGTCAGCTCAATGGGCGTGTACTTGGGCATTCTTTGTGGTGCCATGGTGTTTGTGGTGCTGGTGCGGTGTGTGTTGTGTAATGTGCAGGGGTTTGTGGTGCCGGTGTTTGGTGGTGGTGGTGGTGGTGTTTGGTGGTGGTGGTGGTGGTGGTGGTGGTTGTGATGTGTGCGTTTCTGTGGTGTGCTGCTGTCCTTGCTGTGTCACTGTGTCCTCTCCTCTCCTCTCCGGTTTGCAATGTAGCAAGGGGTTGTGGTCTGTGGGAGTGCTGCTTTTGTACTCACCTATGTGGGTGTGTCCTCATGGTCTGTTGTTTTCAGGTGTGTTGTGTCTGGGGTTCTGGCCTTTGTATTTTTTGTTTGTCCGGGGGGTGTTTTCGGGATGTGTACTGTGCTTGTGTATTTGTGCGTGCCTTGCTGTGTGGACTTGTTGGCCATGTTGTGTGCTATTGGTTTTGTGTGCGGATGGTTTCTGTGCAGGTACGTGGGCGCCATGGCTTCTGCCGTGTCGATTCTCATCGGCGTTGTTTGGGCTGGCGGGCGGTATATTTGTGGTTTTTCCGCGCTCATGTCGGTGCGATCGTAATTTCACGTGCGGTGTGTCGGCCGTGAGGGCGGGCGGTTTTGTGTTGTCGTGCGTGTTTCCGTCCGTGGCGGGCGGTTTGACTCCGACTCGGACGTTGGCGGGCGGTATTTTGTGTGATTTTTCCGCCGATGGCGGTTTTCGGTTTGTGTAATCGTAATGGCGTGGTCGGTGTTCAGGCGGTGTGTGCGGGCGGATTTTTGCCGCTTCCATGCCTGGCGGATTTTTTTACGCCGGGTATCGTAATGGGCCCCTAAGTGCTTAAATGATGGGACGAATTTAAGAGAGCGAAATAAAAAATGAATTACTTAATTCCATCAAAGTCTCTCAAAAATGATCCAAAGAAATTCAGTGTTTGAAAATGTTCCCAAAAATGGCTCAAATAAAAAAAATCTTAGAAACCAATTAATGACCTTTCACTCTCAGTCATACTATTCAGCAGGATAAATATCCATTAACAGTCTTTTACTTCTTTTGCGGACTACGCATGCCAGTATCCATTAACAGTCTTTTCTTTCATTTTGTAGAATCCACAAACGTACATTCGTTAAGGTCGTGGTATACCAATGCAGGTCGGTGAGTAAATATCCAAAATTATCTGTATGCATGCATCTTACAAAATTAGGAGATCAGTCAGCTGTTGGTAATTTCTTTTGTACCCTAAGCTCCACAGGTGCAATGACAATAGAACACTTTACAAAACAGCAGAAACATCCAATACAACACAACAGCGCAAAACCAGACACCAAGGAAAATGAGGGAAACCCTCCAAAGGTTGCAGGACAGGCTGCAGCATGAACAGAGCAGAATAGAAGTCAGCAGAAACACAGCTGTTGTGGTAACAAGGTAAGTATGGCATTATGAACAATATTTACAGGCACAAATGGGTTCCTGAGTGCTGCTTTTATGCCATCACACTCAGAAACCTGACTGTGACTAGCGCGGCTTCCGGGAGGTCGATCACACAGGGGAGTGTTTAAATACTAGACTGTTTCCCCTGCCTCGGCAGCTCTCCTCACTTTTGGGTTGTCGATTGTGCTGCGTGCCCGAAGCAGTGACGTGTGCCTGCAACCATGACAGTAGAGAAGGGAGAGGGAGCAATGGAGGAGCATGGGAGAAGGTTTAAAATAAGCCAGATGAACTTGGATCACAGGGAAAAGCAACAGACAAGCAGTAGGTGGAACAGCAACGCAACGCAGAGAGTACAGTGGGCAGGATCTGAAGAGGGAAGCACCATACAAGGGAGAGGTGGAAAGAGCAAGAATACACATGTACTTCTAGACAGTGATGAAAGTAAAAGAAAAAAGTAGTTCCCTGAATGTAAAAGCAGTAGGATGATACAAGTCATCCTGTCAAAAGGACCGTAAACATGCTATGCTGCATGAGATGGACAAATACTAGAAGTAGGAAAGATATAAGACAAGAAACAAATAAATTAGACTTGCAAGAAAGCCAACTAATAAGCGATAGGAGACCCAGTGTAGGAAGTGGTATTGTGTGCAATAGGTTTTTCAACAACAGGGAATCAAAGTTGTGTGTAACCCAGACCTTGTAAAATTAAATAATGAGACAGATATGCAAGTGGAAGCTTAACCTTGATGTGTGAGTGCTAGGATACCTTATGTAGTAGGATACGCTGTTCAGGAGGTCACAGATGTGATGGGTTTAATAGTTTTTCAATCAATAAAGTCCTTTAGTCCCTGCTGACCTGTCTTTAGGACACTGTTGTTCAAGTGATTGCCTTTTGCTTTACTGCTCTCTGCCACCATTGTAAAAGAACATCCACTGTTTCTTTTCTCAGTGCAAATAAATAAATGGACCCGACATGCAAGGAGTTTTCTCCCTTCACATAGGAGCATTCTGGATTTTCTCTGTCTGCATCCACAAAGCACAGGCAGAAAAGGTGTTAGGTTTGAAAATCCCATTCCTGTTATGCACTTGTATCATGCTATATTAGGTTAGCGATGTGTGGCTAAATACACGCCATTTGTATTCACGTTATGCAACCCGCTGAGTTATCCCTGCAACGTGCAAGTTTTCCTGTAGTTAGCCAGTGTGACTCCATTTTGTATTTCGTAATCCCTATTGGGCAGTTTAGCCAATGTCTGAACTAGGCCTCATCATTCGTATTGCTTGCCTCGGCAGAACACTGTATTTCGTTATTATTTTCTCTCTGTTCAAGGCTGTTTTCTGACTTACTAATGAATAGGCCATTCTGCCCTCGCATACCTATCTGAGTGTGTAGTTCTGCTCCCACGTTGGGAGACACTGAGACTCAGCGCAATGACCTCGAAGTACAGATAGCATGTACCCATCTGGCAGGTGGTAGCCCATCCTCCTGTGCCTCCTTTGTTCATGTTCGCCCCAGGCCGGTAACTTTCCACTGTGGGCGTGGTTGGAGGCTCCTTGGGTAGAATGATTACTCACTGCAGACTGTTGGGGGGGTCAGTCCCTCGGCAGACATCTTAGGGTGCAGGTCAGATTGGACTCCTCTGCAGAGTATTTTGCTAATAAAGGTGTGTTTGTATTCTCTACTGTCTGACCGACTCTTCATTACTTGGGAAGGCATAACAGGAGGTTGTAGGTAACCCGGGTGGCCCCTAAAGGCCACTTCCTTCAGTTGGCGCCCGAACAGGGACCCCGCAAGGTGATCCAGCTCACCCGTAATTGGGTTGCAGGGTCGGGTGGCGTCTGGTCGGTCGGGCGGATCGGGGTACCCCACACGATCGAGCTTGGTTCTCGCAGCTGCCCCGCCCGTCTGATCGGGCGACTCCTCATCTAGTGGTCACCGGCTGGGGTCCTGAGAAGGCGAAACCTTGGAGTTGACTGTTTGGTCCGAAGAGTCGGCAGTGGAGAATAACTTGACTCGACCTGTGTGCACCAGGTGAGTGATTTGATTCTTGGAGAATGGCGCCATTCTTGGATGGCACGACCCTACGGGCTGTGTCTTGGTACAGTCTCCGAACTGTCTTGGTGCAGTTTTTGGACTGCTTTGCTTGAATGGCACAAGTCGACGGGCTGTGTCTTGGTACGGTCTTTGGGCTGTCTTGTCTTGAACTTGGTGGGTCTGCGGACCCTTGAAAAGGCACAGAGTGTTTGTGAGCAGTCTACCAGACCAACTGGAAATTTGGCCCGCGCTTGAAAAGGTCTGGCATTGTTCGCGAACACTCTGCCAGGCCAACTGATAATTTGGTCAATGCTTGAAAAGGTCTGGGGCTAGAGCCTGTCTTCTTGAACTTGGTACAGTCTCCGGACTGTAGGGAGTGGTCTCCGGACCATTTGGTTTTGTTCTTGAATACATTTTTTTATTTTTTATCATTTCTCTTTCCTTTATATTACCGTTGCTAGTGTTATACTTGTCCGTTAGGGACAGTGCATGTGTCTTA
The DNA here is from genome assembly GCA_963921515.1 of Calotriton arnoldi. NCBI lineage: Eukaryota > Metazoa > Chordata > Amphibia > Caudata > Salamandridae > Calotriton > Calotriton arnoldi. Next base: position 1,624,267 of record CAWUFW010003332.1, read on the forward strand.
TATTAAGATGCCTTGTTTAAGCAAATTTGGGTGTTTTGGATGTCAGTGTTGTTCTACTGAGGCTCGATTGGAAGAGAGTCAGCCTGCGCCGCCGGAAGGTACCCCAAATTTTGATGTATACATCAAGCACGGTATTGGCCCTATTGTGTTTAGCACATTGTGGAATAAATATACAAGGGACAATGCTGAGTTACAATGGCCACTTACTGGCTTGTTTGATGAGCAAAAATTGAATTTCTTGCAGGACAAATTGTTCGCCAAAAAGAGTAGACAGTCGATGTTTGATTCCCTAAGAGTGTGGCAGAAGGAAGCAAAGCAGCGGCGTATGAGAGCAGAGAAAGAGGCCCGGAAGAGACAGACGCAGACTATAACGCAGAAAGCAGTGGCCTATGAAAGGGAAAAGATAGAGAAAGGCATAGAATGTGCAGATAGAAAATTTCGATTGCAGACAGATAAATGCTATGTTACTAGGGAGGAAGGTGACATTTTCGTTGAAGAGCTATTGGATTCGCGCCCTCCTCCAGCATCTCAGTCCCCGGCCTCTGGTGCCGCTCTTTCTAGTATTTCTGCCTCTAGTCCAACTGCTTCGGCCCCAGCCCCGCCTGCTTCCTCTCTGCTCACGCCAGTAACAGGGGCGGGAACCGTTAGCTCTCCTGTTCCGTCTACTGACTCTGTATCTACCGCTACACCCCCTTTCACTCCTACAACACTGTCTCCGTACATGATGATACCTGTCTCCTCATTTGCTCTTTCTCCCTCGAGTATGACGCCCCAAACACTGCTGAATGGCGAAAACCCTTTACGGGGGATCCATGAAGGGAATTGGGCGGCAGCACGGGACCGTATGGACAAAGTGTTGGTGTGTTCTGCTGTGGGTGATGAGGAGAAGCAAATGGTGGCGAATCAGGCGGCTAAGTGGGCTCGGAGCCCGATCTATAGTGTGGAAGATGTGTGGAGTGTAATGAAAGATTATGAGCCCTTCATACAGCAGCATGCTCTTAAGCATATGTCGGCCACGCTAATAGGACTGTGGGAACAGTGCTTTCAGGGTATTGCACCGCAGATCATCTATGACATACGAGACAGGGTATATGCTGCAGGTATGGCTCCTAATGAGGTTTTTAGCAATGTAACGACATTGGTGGGTTATCGGGGCAGGTTGCTCCAAAAGGTTCCGACGATGGTGACCCAGTGCCCCATGAGGGTGGTCCAACCCATTTATCATCCTGAGATACCAGAACTGCGCGACTCCACGAATACTGTAATTAGGCCACGAGTTGATGCTCGGTTTCAGGAACAGTGGATCTATACTCCTTGGAAGAGGAGTGAAATGAATGAAAAAATGAAAAAGGCTTTTGTATAGCGCATGGCTACCCGGAGGCATCCCAGCGCTGCGGAGGTGACTAGAGAAGAAGAGAGATTAAGGGAATAGCCAAGTTTTCAAGCGTTTCCGGAAAGTCAGGTGGTTAACCTCCTTGCGGATAGGAAGAGGAAGAGTATTCCAAAGCCTAGAAGTGCTATAGGCGAAACGGCGACCGCCTGTTCTAGCCTTCTTAATTCTAGGGACCTCGGCCAGGTAGAGCTCGTCCGAGCGCAGACAACGTGTAGACTTGTAAGGTTTGACCAGATTTTTGGTTATAGGGGGGCCTCTGCCCTGCAGACCCTTGTGTGCAATGCATAGGGCTTTGAAATGTATTCTCTCCTGAACCGGCAGCCAATGGAGAGCGCGAAGAGCGGGCTTTGCTGAGCAGCGGTTATTTGTGCCTGTGAGGAGTCTTGCTGCCGAGTTTTGAACCACCTGCAGTTTGGCGATAACCGATTTAGGAGCACCCAAATACAGAGCATTGCCGTAGTCCAGCCTAGAGAGAATGAGTGCCTGGACCAGCAGCTTTCTTGAGTGGCTAGGTAGGAGAGGGAGTATTTTCCGGGTGGTTCTGAGCAGGCCATAGCACGTGGCGGCCGTTTTCCTTGCTTGGACTCTAAAAGTAAGATCATGGTCGAGCCAGATACCCAAGCTTTTATCTCCTTTTTTGGAGAGGGAGCTGGGCCCATGCAGATCGGCCACATGATGTTTGGGTTAAAATTTGCTTGGTTGCCCAGCAGCATAAGCTCCGTTTTCTCGCCGTTGAGCTTCAGATGAGATGAGCTCATCCAGCTAGCGACTGCCTTGAGGCAGGAATGCAGGTCCGTGGGGGACTGTTCCGACTGATTCAGTGCCACGATTAGTTGGGTGTCATCAGCATATGTGACTATGTGGATTCCGAAAGGGGCTACAATCTCCGCCAAGGGGGCCATATATATATTAAAAGAGTAGGACTCAGAGACGAGCCCTGGGGAACACCACACTGCAGCGGAACTGGCTGGGAGCGAGAATTCCCTTCTAATACTTGGTAGTACCTTTCTTCCAGGAACGATTTCAGCCATGTTAAAGCCGTACCTGTCACTCCCGCTTTTTAAACGATGGACCAGTATGCCGTGGTTCACCGTGTCAAAGGCTGCACTTAGGTCTAGGAGGATAATAGCCGAAGACCCTCCGGAGTCGAGGATCTTTCTTGCCTCTTCCACTACTGCTATCAGTGCAGTCTCTGTGCCCTGACCAGGGCGGAAGCCAGTCTGAGATGAGTGAAGTAGTTTAAACTTTTCTAGGTGTGCAGAGAGTATGCGATTAATGTGTTTTTCTGCAATCTTACTGATACCCGGGAGTAGTGAAATAGGGCGATAGTTGCCCAGCTCGGTGGGGTCTAGATGAGGTTTTTTTAATAGCGCCTTCACTATTGCATTTTTCCAGTCTTGGGGGACAATGCCCGAAGCTAATGAGGCATTAATTAAATTAATGATATGAGGGGCAACTATGGGTGCTACCAGCTTCAAGATGTTAGGGGGAGGAGGGTCCAACGGAGTGAGGTAATATCCCTTAAAAGTCAGTTGCCGGACCCTCGGAAAAACCCGACTGCGTACTACAAAGAGTTGACAGAGGCGGCCTCCTCCACGGTGATGACGTTAGCAGATATTGAGTTGTTCTTTGGCTTGTTGGTACCGGGATATATGGAGGCAAGTGCATAAACAGGACCATGTGGTGGAATTGGGAGGAACATGGGATCAGATCAGGGCGTGGGATAAGGACCGCAAGCCCGGTGACAAGCCGAAGGTGGAGATATTGGCTTTACCGGGTCGCATTATCACTTATATGCATTCCCTTATCCCGCCGAGACGAGTAGATTGGGACAAGTTGACTGCATGTCGTCAGAAGAAGGACGAGAGTGTGTCTGATTTCTTTACTAGGTTTGAAGGGGTGTTTCTCGACTTTAGTGGCCAGGACCTGTCATTGGAGGGTGGTGTACGGTTGTTTGTCAGCTGGTTTGTTAACAACTTGCTTCCTGAGATTGCGGCTAGGTTGCAGGCTTCAGAAAGCACTTGGAGCACCTCTTCCCCGTCAGTGATTTTGAGTATGGCACAGTACTATGAGCATAGAGAGAATGAGGACAAGGAAAGAGTGGAGAAAAAGTTGAAGGATTTGAAGACGAGGGTGTTGATGCAGCAAGTTGCGAGGGGAAGAGGAAGAGGTTCGGGTTCGGGCCAGCTGCTGCCCCGGACTAACAGGGGTGGTACTTCGAATGCACCCCTTGGGCCCAATCAATGTGCATATTGCAAGCAGGAGGGACATTGGCGGAATGAGTGCCCGGGGTTGTCGCAGAGAGGCGAGGCCCCGAGAAGTGGGGGGTTTGGAGGACGTGGAAGGGGAAGAGGAGGCCGTGGGGACAAGCGATCAGAGAACACATCATCTAATAGACAGAGCGGGAACTACTTTGACGACCCCCGAGGGAGACAGTACTATCATGACGACTATGACATGGACGAAGTGAGAGGGATGTCTCACAGCTAGGACAGCCAGGGACAGGGTAAGGGACCAGTTCCGGCGCCTGTATATCAGTGTGGACCCTATGTCACTGCAGATTTACATGGTACGACCGAGAAATTCATAGTCGATACAGGGGCTATGAATAGCTCTGTTTCCTGTTCACTGGTCCCGGGGGCAGCTCTGTCTGGCCAAAACAATGTTTCGGTGGGTTTCTCAGGCGTGCCGGTCGTTTGCCCCATTTCCAAACCTCTTGCTTTGACTATTGGCCCCTTTACGGTTGACTCACCATTCCTATTAATGTCAAATTGTGGGGAGAATTTGTTAGGATTGGATTTGTTAAAAAGGTTGCATGCGACAATGTTTTGTTCTCCAGACTGTGTTTACATGACTATTGGACCACGAATGGCCCGTGCCAAGCAATGCCTTGCAAAGGATGCACCCCTTCCTGTCGAGTTTAAAGATGTGCCACGCTCACTGTGGGCTACAGGAAACACGGATGTGGGGTTGCTCCAGATCCCACCAGTCTCTATACAGATCAAAGACAATGCTAAATTGCTGTGTATTCCCCAGTACAAGATATCCCAGACAGCAGAAAAGGCCTTATTTCAAATAATACAGGATTTGATTAAGACTGGTGTGGTTGAAGAGACAGTAGCGAATGTGTGTAATAGCCCTATCCTTCTTATACTCAAAAAGGCACCTTTGGATAACTCTGATGCCCACCCTGATGTTTACCGCTTTGTCATTGACCTTAGAGAGGTTAACAAAATAGTGGTTCCCCAGTATCCTGTAGTCCCAGACATTACCACGATCTTGACAATGATTCCCCCGTCAGCCAAATTCTTTTCAGTGATAGACTTGAAGAATGCTTTCTTCAGTATTCCAATCCATACAGATAGCAGATATCTGTTTGGATTTGCAATCGCCGGAAGGAGCTTTAGATTCTGCCGTGCTCCACAAGTCTATACAGAAAGTTTGAGTATCTATAGCCAGGCTTTAAAAGCTCAATTGGATTCCTTGGAGCTTCCCCTTGGTAATGTGCTGTTGCAGTACGTTGACGATCTCCTTGTGGCTTCGGACACTGAGGATGGTTGTAAAGAAGCCACGGTTAATTTACTGTTACATTTGGCACACCATGGACACAAGGTGTCACTCTCAAAATGTCAATATTGTCGACAGGAGGTCACCTATTTAGGTCACCTACTGTCGAAGGAGGGTTGCTGACTAACAGCTGAATGCATAGCTGCTATTACTAATATGTCTGTTCCTAAGACCCAACGCAAGGTATGCACGTTTATTGGGATAACTTCGTATTGTCGTCATTGGATCCCTAACTACTCCCTACTAACAAAACCCCTCCTTTACCTGACCACTAAAGAGGTTCATGAACCCTTGCCTTGGACATCTGCATGCCAGCAAGCCTTTGAGCAATTAAAAGTTGCGCTTTGCTCTGCTCCTGTGCTTGGTACTCCTGATTACCAGAAGCCTTTTGTGCTTTATGTACATGAGGCGGACAGTTGCGCGCTTTCTGTTCTAACACAGGGTTTCGGTGGTAAGCAGAGACCCTGCGCGTATTTCTCTGCTATTCTTGATAATGTCGCCAGAGCTCTCCCGAGCTGCCTGAAGGCTGCCACGGCGGTGGCAGTTTCTATCAGACAATCGGCAGGGCTCGTCCTTGATACGGATCTCACAGTCATGGTACCTCATGCTGTGGACACACTGTTGAATAAGACAAAGACACAGCACCTTACTAGTGCGCGTCTCACTGGATATGAGTTAACCCTGTTTGCTCTGCACATTACCATCAAACGCTGTGCTACTCTGAACCCAGCCACGTTACTATCCCTCCCTTCGGAAGAAAAGGACAATGATGTCCATGATTGTTTATTTCAGACTGAGGAAGAAACGAAGGGACGGGTAGACCTGACTGATGTTCCCTTATCTGACCCCCAAGGGGAACTATATGTCGATGGCTCTTGTTTCAAACTACCAGATGGCACTACCAGTGCAGCTTATGCAATCACAACGTTACACACTGTAGTTGAGACATCCCGTATCCCATACCAATCGGCTCAGGCTGCAGACTTAGTTGCCCTTCTTAGGGCTTGCGAGTTAAGTGAGGGACTGACTGTCAATGTCTACACCGAAAGCCAGTATGCCTTTGGGGTGGCCCATAATTTTGGGCGCCTCTGGGCAGAGAGAGGGTTCTTGACTTTGCATGGGCTGCGAATACAGCATGGTCCATTGATACATAGACTGTTGTCAGCATTGACACTTCCTGATAAGCTGGCAATAATTAAATGTAGCGCTCACAAAGCAGTAACAGATGATGTTGGAAGGGGCAATGCGTTTGCGGATCAGACAGCTAAGGAGACAGCTAGATCGAAGATGAAAAAGATGTTTGTGGCAGGTCCCGCTAGGTGGGTTCCAGACAATAGAATGTTTGAGGACACATTGGAAAATGTCAGGGAAATACAGGGCGAGGCGACAGTAGATGAATTGGCAGTATGGGAGGAGAGGACAGGGCGTTTGGATGAGGATGGGTGTTGGACTGACTTGTCTGGGCAGCAGAGATGGTTGCTGCCGAATGCCTATGTGCTCCCTGTTGTCACAATGGCCCACGGCCCAGCACACATTAGTGCCAAAGGAATATGTAAGCTACTAGACCCAGTATGGCGAAATGATAATATCCATTAGGTAGCCACACACCTAGTGAAACACTGCATCATTTGTCTGAAACATAATGCTGGGAAAGGTACTCCTACACCCGCAGGTAATTTTGCACCGCCTTCCTTCCCTTTCGAGATTCACCAGATGGATTTCATCGAAATGGAACAAGTTAACAACTTGAAGTATGTGCTAGTAGTAATTTGTGCATTCAGTAAATGGATTGAGGCTTACCCCACCAAGGAGAATACGGCCATGGCGACGGCGAAGGCGCTCTTAAAAGAGTTCTTCCCACGCTATGGATTGCCACGTGTGATCTGGAGTGACAACGGATGTCACTTCAACTCAAAAGTCATTGAATTGGTGTGCAAGGGATTGCATATTAAGCAAAAGTTTCATGCAGCGAACCACCCCCAGTCAGCATGCCTGGTTGAGAAGTACGATGGTACTCTCAAACTGGAGTTAGCGAAGATCCAAGAAAGCACAGGATTGCGATGGGCAGATGCATTACCTTTGGCTTTGTTATCCACCAGAGCGACAGCGCATTTTAGAACAGGGTTGTCCCCGTACGAGGTGGGCTTTGGACGCCCCGCCAACGTCTGGGGCGTCCCGAGACCCAAGCACTTCTCCGAGATAGAGTACCCCCTGTTGATAGATTATCTGTATGAATTGTCTAAAGATCTCCGTTCTGTCCACCAACAGATTCACGCCACACTGCAACCAGTACCAGAGGGGCCCGGGCATCAGCTACAACCCAGGAGTTTTGATATGGTCAAGAATTTTCAACGGAAGAACTGCCTGGAGCCGAGGTGGAAAGGGCCCCTGCTTGTCCTGCTCGCAACCCGCACCGCCATGAAGCTTGAAGGCTGAAAGCACTGGGTGCATGCATCGCATGTAAAAAGGGTACCTCTACCACTTCGGTATGATCAGTGGGCCCTCGAAGGAATAGCTGACCAGGAAGGGGATCGCGTGCCCCGTTTCATTCCTTTCTCTAACGCCCGATAGAGGTGGGCGCAGACAGACGAAGAAAGCGACGAGGCCTTACTTGAGGCGGTCCCCCCAGAGATAAGGGCCGCCACGGATGCTCCCACTTCTAGTGCACAGACACCTGAGTCTCAATGCCCTGCTGAGCCTGAATTTCTTCCCCTTTTTGCTGATGAAGAAGTGCCTGGGGTTGTCAAGTACAACTTGCGGCCCCGACGGAAGGACAGTGCGCCAGTAGGACAGTCCAGGAGTTAGGGAAGGACTTGAGCTTAGGGCGGAGGTGCTATGTCTATGGTGCCTTCTTTAGATTAGAGTGAACAACACTGGTGCACTGCCCTAGACACTGGACAGGATCATTGAGGGTATTTACCCAGGAGGGAGGGTGCCCTATCCTGAAAGACGAGGATTTGTTTTCCAGCAAGGGCTGCGATCGCGCAGCTCCCCCGTGGGAGTGCTTCATAGCACCGTCGTTGATGAACAATAGAAGCCTGCCAGTGAAGCTCTGAAGGACACTGGGTGATTTGTACCCCTCTGGTCGGTTGTATTTTTGTGGCTCCAATTCCTAAGGTTTTTTTTCTATGTACCCATTTGGCCGTGCAGTCATGAAGGAGGAACAGCCTCTGGTGGCCCCACCATTACAGCAGAATGGTCCAGGGTGGTCTAGTTGGTCCACTGGGTGTAGGGTAGTAGTGGTAGTGTTCCTTCTCATAGTAACGATAACATTATTCGGGGTGGTGTCGTATTTAGAAGAACAGCATCCTGTACACACTTTGATAGGGACTACTCGAGCTTTACCTGAGCATTCGTTTGTTACACTGGCCCCGCATAAGGAAAGACATAGACAGACTTATGCCCAGAATGCATTCCTGCAGATGCTTCATCAGGTACACAGCACCACCAATGCCACGAACTGTTGGGTGTGTGGGTTACTTCCCTCAGTTATGCACAATAGTGATCTGCTGGTGTCATTGCCCCTGTCATACTTAGGTAGTTGTGAGGCCTGGTTCCAGTTGCTTTCTATGTTATATATGCACTATTAGGCCAACACTATGAATATGGTACAGGCTGATTATGAAGCAGTATTGGAGTATAAGTGGTACACCAAGGATACACCCTTGGGGCAGATGGAAAGGAGGGTACCCTACATCCTGAAGCCTGTATGAATGTTTTTGAAAATAATAAGAATGTCACTTGGTTACAAAATGAAATGCTGGATTTCCAAGGATTTAATGTTACCGAATATTTTAAATGTTTCCAGGGACGAAATATAACAGAAGACAAAGCCATGCCTGTCCCTGTGATCAATATAGCAGCTAGTTTTTGTGTTGAAGGTTCAGGGACCGTTCCAGTAGGACAAAGCAGTTGCAACTACACATACCGATTGAACACTACTAGTAGCCCACCTTTGCTCACACCTCCAAATGTATACTTCATTTGTGGCGAGCAGGCGTATACATGGCTTCCCAGGGGATGGTCTGGCCGGTGTTATGTCTCTTTCCTTTTACCTCCCGTTTACATTGCACCATCTAATTATCACAAGGATCATAGGCTACAGCGTAGGGATCTACATTTGCCTCGGGCCAAGAGAGTTGTCAATCCAGAAGATATAGACCAAACAGATACTTCCCTACAGCAGTTTACTGACATCATGAAGGGCATTCTGCCATTCTGGGGCCCCATGTTCAATAGTCGTAATATACGTCGACTTGCCCGAGTAGTTGAGGGAGTTATTAATACTACTGCAGGTATACTGACTAATATTACAGTTGAGCTTCAGGCTACGAGACTCGTTGCTCTTCAAAACCGGATGGTTTTAGACGTCATCCTTGCTGATAGGGGTGGAGCCTGCCGCGTCATCAGCAGCAGTCGTTGTGTTTACATTCCTGATAACGCCCCTACTGTGTACTCTGCCATACAGAAATTACACAGGCTTGCTTCTGATATCCATCAGGATAATGGATCATGGTCCCTCACGGGGTGGTTCTGGGGTCTGCTGACATCATGGGGTTGGAAGATACTACTCGCCCACGTAGTTATTGCAGGTGTCATCTTCACATTTTGCCTATATATTAATTGCCTTCCAGCATGTTGCACCTATTGTGTGAGCAAGCTCACCCCTACCCCTAAATTGTCAGGACGTGATACTAAGGTCTCTACTATGATGATGCAGGATATCCAGGACATCATGCTTATCGATGAGGGAATTTTTGAATACTAAGTAGATGTTGATCCTCATGTGTTGTTTTATTCTCCCTGATAGCTTCAGTGACTATGCATTTTCCTCCTTCCCACTTTGAATTGTAAAGACCCTACAGGATAGCATCAATAAAGCATTTAGACACCCACACTAAAAGGAGGGTCTGTTAGGTTTGAAAATCCCATTCCTGTTATGCACTCGTATCATGCTATATTAGGTTAGCGATGTGAGGCTAAATAGACGCCATTTGTATTCACGTTATGCAACCCGCTGAGTTATCCCTGCAACGTGCAAGCTTTCCTGTAGTTAGCCAGTGTGACTCCATTTTGTATTTCATAATCCCTATTAGGCCGCTTAGGCCATGTCTGAACTAGGCCTCATCATTCGTATTGCTTGCCTCAGCAGAACACTGTATTTCGTTATTATTTTCTCTCTGTTCAAGGCTGTTTTCTGACTTACTAATGAATAGGCCATTCTGCCCTCGCATACCTATCTGAGTGTGTAGTTCTGCTCCCACATTGGGAGACGCTGAGACTCAGCGTGATGACCTCGAAGTACAGATAGCATGTACCCATCTGGCAGGTGGTAGCCCATCCTCCTGTGCCTCCTTTGTTCATGTTCGGCCCAGGCCAGTAACTTTCCACTGTGGGTGTGGTTGGAGGCTCCTTGGGAAGAATTATTACTCACTGCAGACTGTTATGGGGTCAGTCCCTCGGCAGACATCTTAGGGTGCAGGTCCGATTGGACTCCTCTGCAGAGTATTTTGCTAATAAAGGTGTGTTTGTATTCTCTACTGTCTGACCGACTCTTCATTACTTGGGAAGGCATAACAGGAGGTTGTAAGTAACCCGAGTGGCCCCTAAGGGCCACTTCCTTCAAAGGACAGGAAAAATCAGGGAGAGTCGCAGGGCCGGTTTCTCCGCTAAGGTGGAGGAGCGTTGCCCCACTGCTCTCAGAGCAGGAAAAAGGATAAATAAAATGATAATAACATCGTTATTATCATTTTATTTTTCAGAGCTACGGGGCTGGGTTAGGGTGGGGTGGGGCGGGCTGGGGTCACAGGTGGAGGAGTGGTGGGCACACTCTAAGTTCACATGATGGTTTGGCCGGCCATCTTGGGCCAGCCAAACAGTCATGCGCACTTTGCATGTTCCCAACCAGGCTGTAATGCACAGCCTGGTGGGGAACATGCACAGGTTCCTAGTCCCCTGTCTGAGAGCCAGCACTCAGACAATAACTACACTGCATTGCAGCTTTGTGATTGGCTTAGGGCAGCCTGTGTGCTTCCAGGACTCGCCAGGAAGAGAAGCTGAGGAGAGATGGTGGACGTGAGAAGGTAAGTTTTTTTATTTTTTATTTATATTTTGTTCCCCACTTGACCCGCCACCCCTGTTCTCTGGCAGAAACCACTGGAGAGTTGCCCTACCGTCTACAGAGTGGAATGACTGCCATTGGGACCAAGCATTGGCAGTCAGACAGCCAGGTCAGACTTTTTCACAGGAGGAGCCAACAGTGGCTTTGCTTCTGTGAAACCAATGTTTTTCTGTGATTCTAAATAGAGTGGGGAAACTTTAAGTTTGACTCTGTGGGATTATTGTCGATTTTTAGCTGTGTCCCCACTCCACCAAACTCTAAAAAATGCCCATAGTTTGTAAGATATACTGACACTTATGTGTTTAAAGGTTACATTTAAGCACCATATATTACATAAATCTGTCAACCTCTGATTCTTTTCAGTGAATCTCTGCATAGACAGCAAAAGGTGTTAGCACCAAGCCAATAGAAATGTTCCATAGGCCATCCTTGAAGGCATATCACTGTGTGGCCCTGTGTTCATAGTTCTCACTGCGGCTGTATGTCATTACAACAAATGCCTTTACCACTCATGCCTTTACCATGCATCCTTTACCACAAATGCCTTTTCCATGCATTACATGCCTTTATATATGTATATATATATATATATATATATATATATATATATGTATGTATTATCTATTGGCGGTCGCCAGTAGATAGTCATAGTTAGGACCTATTTTCCATAGGAAATCCGCACCATTCTATTTGAAATAACTTTGACGCCGGTTGACGAATCTTCGCGAAATTTCCCAACTTGTTGGGGCACTCCGGTCCGCTCCTATCCTGAAAGTCTCGGGGTGATTCGGCAAGCGGGGGCCGAGAAAAAAGGGGGGTCCCAAAACGTGTTTTCCCCATGCAATTTTCCATAGGAACATTTAGTCGCAGCTACAGCCCGAACTGCTGAACGGAATTACACCAAATTTGCCAGAAAGGTAGCCCTTGGTTCAGGGTTGTGCCTTTTGCTTAAATGGTGTAAATCCGTTCAGTAGTTCCTGAGAAATTTGAAAAAGAAAACACATATATATCTGGGCGGAGCCTAACCACACATGTCATCGTGAGATCTGATTGGCTGTCATCACTTCATCCTGGAATTGCTGGCAGCCATCTTGGGACCAATATAAATGATAGTACCCCATTGAAATGCATTGTAGTGAATCGAAGATTTTGAGGGTTACCAAAAGGAGAACTATAAAGGGTGATAACAGACTTTAGTTACATTAGAATTCATTTGTTGATGGTACCATACTAATTTCAGGAATTGTGGTGTGTTCTAAGGTGATTTTACCCTGTGAAAAACCTTCTGCTGGGATATCATGAATCATGTTTGAGAGAAAACTATTTTCATATGCTTGTCCCATACAGTTTTGAAAGGTGCTCCAGAAGCTAAAATGAGAGCATATTTTCTGTAAATTCACATTATCTTTCTCAGTCATGTGAGAATGAAGTCTGACATTCTCAGTAAAACATGTACATCCAACAAGGGCAGAGACTGTCAGTTGATTCCTTTGTGTTCTACTGCAGCTTCCCAGAGTGTTCTAAAGAACAACTAGAGCGCTAACAGTCTTACTTATGACAAAAGTATGGCACACCTGAAGCCAACTTGATTGGAATAAACTGGTAACACTTAAAACATTTAATTTAAAAAGGAACAAAATGATGGGGTTCATTTTGTCATAGAAATTATGGTTAGTGCTGTAGAAAGAAAAATTAGGACATGTTTCAAGTGTGATCTCAAATATCTTCCTGTTATATTTCAACAGGAGCAGCCTGTCAGTTGATGCCTTTGTGTTCTACTGCAGCTTCCCAGAGTGTTCTAAAGAACAACTAGAGCGCTAACAGTCTTACTTATGACAAAATTAAGGCACACCTGAAGCCATCTTGATTGGAATAAAATGATAACACTTAAAACATTTAATTTAAAAAGGAACAAAATGAGTGGGTTCATTTTGCCATAGACATTATGGTTAGTGCTGTAGAAAGAAAAATTAGGACATGTTTTAAGTGAGATCTCAAATATCTTCCTGTTATATTTCAAAGGAGCAGCCTGTCAGTTGATGCCTTTGTGTTCTACTGCAGCTTCCCAGAGTGTTCTAAAGAACAACTAGAGCGCTAACAGTCTTACTTATGACAAAATTATGGCACACCTGAAGCCATCTTGATTGGAATAAACTGGTAACTCTTAAAACATTTAATTTAAAAAGGAACAAAATGAGGAGGTTCATTTTGTCATAGAAATTATGGTTAGTGATGTAGAAAGAAAAATTAGGACATGTTTTAAGTGAGATCTCAAATATCTTCCTGTTATATTTCAACAGGAGCAGCCTGTCAGTTGATGCCTTGTGTTCTACTGCAGCTTCCCAGAGTGTTCTAAAGAACAACTAGAGCGAAAACAGTCTTACTTATGACAAAAGTATGGCACACCTGAAGCCATCTTGATTGGAATAAACTGGTAACACTTAAAACATTTAATTTAAAAAGGAACAAAATGAGGGGGTTCATTTTGCCATAGAAATTATGGTTAGTGCTGTAGAAAGAAAAATAAGTGCTAAAACACTACCCCCAGCACGACACCCTACACTACCCAAACATAACTGCACTACCCTAAACCCTAAATATACCCCCAGCATGACCACCCACACTACACAAACACCACTGCACTACCCTATACCCTAAAACACGACCCCCTACACTACACAAACACGACTGCACTACCCTAAACCCTAAAACACTACACACAGCATGACCCCCTTCACTACACAAACACCACTGCACTGCCCTAAACCCTAAAACACTAACCCAGCACTAACCCCTACACTACCCAAACACCACTGCACTAACATAAACCCTAAAACACTACCCCCAGCATAACCCCTTACACTACACAAACACCACTGCACTACCCTAAACCCTAAAACACTACCCCCAGCATGACTCCCTACACTACCCAAACACCACTGCACTACCCTAAACCCTAAATCTACCCCCATCACGACCCCTACACTACCCAAACACCACTGCACTACCCTAAACCCTAAAACACTACCCCAGCATGACCCCCTACACTACCCATACACCACTGCACTACCCTAAACCCTAAAACACTACCACCAGCACGACCCCCTACACTACTGCACTACCCTAAACCCTAAAACACTACCCCCAGCACAACCCCCTACACTACCCAAACACCACTGCACTACCCTAAACCCTAAAACACTACCCCCAGCACGACCCCCTACACCACCCAAACACCACTGCACTACCCTAAACCCTAGAAAAGAAACCCCACCCCATGCCCAATCCCCCTTACTCCTCATGGTTCCTCTCTCCTCGTGGTTCCTGCTTCACGTCATCTCTGAGGGGCGGTGCACGTCGTTGTGAGGAAACAGAACAGCCTCTGTTTCCTTACAACGACATCGGATCGTCTACATGTTTTTAGAACGCATGGTCATTTACCATACATACCTTTACAACAAAATTCGTTGTAAAGGCATGCGTGGTAAATGACCATGCGTTCTAAAAATGCGTATTAATGACTTTGTGATGTACAACGCATGCGTGGTAATGCATGCGTTGTAATGGTATCGCAAAGTAAAAAGTCGTTGTAACGGCTGTTTACCGATTGAAGCTGGCCCCTGTTCTTCAGTGAGACGTTTATTTGATTAATTAGGAGGAAGGAATGTGGTTTTTTACCGAAAAGTGCATTCCCGGCTGTTGTATTGTGAAAGTGTCCGCGTGGCCTGGTTTCACTTCCGGTGAGAGAGTGGAAGAGTCTGTTTGGATCTAAAGGAGTTCTGTTGTTGGACGGGGCCAGCGCGACATGTCATCAGAAAACATAGCTAATGGAAAGCGTCCTCCCTGAAGTGTGGAGCAGTGCCATGAGAGGTCAACGAGTGTGCGTCCCACCGCAGTATGACCGTACCGCGTGACCCATGTGCCGCCTCCAGGGTACGGGAGGCAGAAGCGGCATCGCAGGTCCTCTTGAAGACCGTTGTAGCACTAATTCTACATTTTGGTACTAGGGCATTTTAACTTTGTTGTTCCTGCCAGATACAAAGAGAAGATCCTGTGTTATTCAGTGCCCTCGTTACCTTTTTGTGGGTTGTGGTGCTTGTCACTTCGCTGCCCCGCCGGTGCACACGACTGGGCACCCCACCTCGTGTGCCATCTGCAGGGCCTCTGCCCTCGGATCACTGGTTTCGGTTTCTGGAGTGGCAACATAAACAGTTGCTCCCAAAGGACTAGCCTGAACACTTAGGTGAATATCCCCTGCACCAGCATTCCACGGAAATTCTTTCCTAGCTCTCCCACGTCAACGAGCACGGCTCCGCTCGCGACACCGTATGACGTCATCAGAGCCATAAGAAGACCTCGTCGGCGTGCTGACGTCAGTTCCACCCATTTTTCCGTGCCACCGAGGCAAACAGGGGACCGAGACATTTTCACATGTATACATAGTATAATAAATATATATATATTCACTGAAAAAACCATAGGTTTCAGGCACGTTATAGTTAGAAATTAGCATTTAAAAAACCTTAGAAATTCACTGAAAAAACCATAGGTTTCAGGCACGTTATAATTAGAAATTAGCATTTAAAAAACCTTAGAAATTCACTGAAAAAACCATAGGTTTCAGGGGCATTATAGTTAGTTGGACATTTCACTGCGTACAAAACCATAGAAATTCCCCCGTTATAGTTAGTTCAGCTAACTATAACTCGCGCGACCGCAATGCACTGCTGATGACGTCACATATTACATCACTCATGACATGGTCAGTGACATCACTCATGACATCACTGATGACATCACTGATGACATCATCCAGTGAATGTGTGTTTTTCTGAAAATTAAATATGTTTTATATATGTATATCTTAAGGTCGATGGAAGAATAAATGGGTATATAAGTGTCTAAATGGATGATTTTTTTTTGTAAAATTGATTGTATAACTGACTAAGTGTATCTTAGTGAATACATGGGTTAGTGAGTAATGTTTAAATATGAAAATATCTGTATCAGTCTCTCACTTTGTGTATAAGTGGCTGCATGGGTTGGTGAGTAGCTACATGAGTGTCTATATGGGTTATTAGTTGGTTTTTTGAGTATCAGTATGAGTGTCTGAGTGTCTGTATGGTTCGGTGGGGGTATTACTTATTGCATAGATGCATGAATGAGTGACTCACTGTTTGTATGTGTTGAAGACAGCATGTGTGCAGGACTGTATAGGTGGATGAGTATGTGTATGGGTGTGTTAGTGAGTGAATGACTGTCTCAATAGTGTCTTTATGAGTAACTACATATGTTTTAAACTAGCATATGTGAGCATTGGTGTATATAAGTGAGTATATGTGAGAGTGAGAGATTGGAAGAGTTCCTGTACAAATAAGTAGGTGTTTCTATAAGTGATTGTTTAAGAGAGTAAGTATGTGTAAGTTTCTATAGAAGTAAGTGTGGTAGTGTGTGTATAACTGTATATGCAAGTAAATGGATGTTTGATACTTTGTTTGCATGTGTGACTGTGTGTGTGAGTAACTCTATGGATGAGTGGCGGTGTGTAACAGGATGTATAGGTGTATGAGTACATATGATGAGTGAGTACATGTATGAGTGACTGTATAGGGACTGTTGGTGAATGAGTGGATGTGTGTGTAGATCTTGGAATTACTGAATAGGTGTGTTGTAACTGGTATTGGTATGTCCATTGTTTTGAAAATGTTAGTTTGTATTTTTGAGTGTGTGTATCAAAGGTTATATTAGGGTGAGAGGAGGTCTGCCACTCTATCACAAGGATGATGTCATCAGTGATGTCATCAGTGATGTCATTTGAGATGTCATGAGTGATGTCATGAGTGATGTCACTGACCATGTCATGAGTGATGTAATATGTGACGTCATCAGCAGTGCATTGCGGGCGCGCGAGTTATAGTTAGCTGAACTAACTATAACGGGGAATTTCTATGGTTTTGTACGAGTGAAATGTCCAACTAACTATAACGCCCCTGAAACCTATGGTTTTTTCAGTGAATTTCTAAGGTTTTTTAAATGCTAATTTCTAACTATAACGTGCCTGAAACCTATGGTTTTTTCAGTGAATATATATATATATATAGCCTCTTGGAGGCTGAAACGCGTCATGGCGGACATGAAGGGTTTATAATAAAAAACTTCGCACCGATTTTGGGTCTGCTTCGTCTGTTGAACTGAGGGATTGCAGTGGCGAAGGCTTCCGCATATATATATATATATATATATATATATATATATATATATATATATATATATATATGTCGCCAGTAGGTAGTTATAGTTAGGACCTAATAGCCATAGAAGAAGCAATTTTTGGTTTGCTAATAATGCTAATAACTTTGGCGCAGTTTGACGAATCTTCATAAAAGTTTCCAAAACAAATCCCCTACTTTGTATAGTTCTGGAAAGTTTTGGGGTGATCCGTCAAGCGGGGGTCGAGAAAAAAAAGGGGTCAAAAAATGTGCATTTCCCATGCATTCTCCATAGAAACTTTAGACATCACTACAGCCCAAACCGCTGAATGCAATTACACCAAATTTGCCAGAAAGCTAGCTCTTTGTCCAGAAAGAGCCCCTTTGTGATTTGGTTGGAATTCATTCCATAGTTTTGGAGTTATTAAAAAAAAAGTTCTATAGATATTTGGGACTGTGAATCCTCAGCGGATCTGACAGATCTCATGCTGAGATCTGATTGGCTGTCAACACTTCAACCAGGAAGTGTTCACAGCCATCATAAGACTCAGACTCATCCAAGTCCCAAGAAAAAAGGCAAAAAAACCCCATAAGGGGGCAGGGTAGGAATACTCTGACCCCCTAGGACTGGTGGTGGGGTCCTACAAGGACTCCGCTGGGGGGGGCAAAAATGTTTTTTTTTTTTAATTTTGCAATGAAATCATGGTAGATCTCTGAATTTGTGGCAAAATTGAAAAACAAAACAAGTGCGGACTCCCACGCTTGTTTTCTATATGCCCCTGGGTGGGCCAAGTCCCAGGGGGTTAAGTTATTATTATAAAGGGGAGAGCACATGGCCCGCTTCCCAGGCTGGTTTTGGCTCTGGGGACTGACAACCCCTGGCCAAATGAACTACGAGGTAGGGGGGCCGCAAGACCCTCCCCTCCCCGGGGCCAAGCTAATTTCCACAAAGGGGCAGGGGCATCGCACTGCCCCCAAGGGATGTATTTAGCCTTGGGGACCACCACCTCTCCAGGACCAAGCCGTGCATTTGAAAGTTAGGGGGGTTGCACTTAACAACCCCTGGAACCCCATCCCTGGGGCCCAGCCATGCATTTGAAAAGGATTGGGCTGTGCGGCCTCCCTCACGGATACATTGTTGGCCCTGGGAACCCTATCCACCAGGGCCAGGTACTGCCATGAGGTGCCCAACCTCGGGTCATAGCAGTTTCCCCGCTGTTTGCTCCCACCAAGCGAGAGCAAACAGTAAGTGCGCTCCCAGCGGGAAGTGGCAGGAAAAGTTCTATAACTCACACCCTCACCATGCACTGCTGATTACCCCACATATTACATCACTCAACCGTACAAGCATTCACACACTCACACACCCTCACAAACACTTACATCCCCATTCACAAATCTATACAAGGACTCACACATCTGCTCACTCACGCATAAATCCATTCACACAGACACTTACTCTACAACACAGCCACTCACACATCAACTCACTTAACCAAACAACTACTCAAACAGCCACTCACTCACCCATACAGCCACTTACACAGCCAGTCACTCACTGATATAGCCATTCAGACACCCGCTCACTCACCCATACAGTCACTTACACATCCACTCACCCACCCATACAGTGACTCACACAGCCAATCACTCATGACATCTTCTATGACATTATTGATAATATCACTGCAACATTTGCAATTTATTGCTGAGAAAACTGTGTATTGTGGGAGCGAGAGTTTGTTACCTTGGGGCATGAGTTATAGTTTCTTCAGATAACTCTAACTGCTGCATTTCTATGGGTTTGTGTGGACAAATGTGTACTTAACTTATCATCCCCGTATCCTTTGGTTTTTTCAGTGAATTTCTAAGTTTTTTTAAAATTCTATTTCCTAAATATAGCATCCCTGCAACCTTTGCTTTTCTCAGTGATTATATATATATATTCACTGAAAAAACCACAGGTTTCAGACACGTTATAGTTAGAAATTAGCATTTAAAAAACCTTTGAAATTCACTGAAAAACCATAGGTTTTAGGGACAGTTATAGTTAGTTGGACATTTCACTCATACAAAACCATAGAAATTCCCCGTTATAGTTAGTTCAGCTAACTATAACTCGTGCCCCATAATGCACTGCTGATGACATCACATATTACATCACTCATGACATGGTCAGTGACATCACTGATGACATCACTGATGACATCTCAAATGACATCACTGATGACATCACTGATGACATCATCCAGTAACTGTGTTTCTGTAAAGTTTAAATATGTTTAATATATATAGGGAAAGGCGTATTGAAGAATGAGTGTCTGAATGGATGATTTAGTACGGATCACTGACAAAATATCGAAGGTCAAAAAATCGACCCACAAAAATATCGGAGCAAGAATATCGATGTCAACAATATCGATATCCTATCTACAACATGGTAAGTACAAAAATATCGGAAAAAAATATTGATGTCAAAAATATCGTTATTAAAAATATCGGGATTTTTGTTAAAAAAATATGTAAAATAAACTAAATAATACTTATAAATAAAATAAACATAGTTAAAACTATTTTATAATATTTAAAATTAATAAGTAATATATATAATTTAATAAAACATTAATTAAACATATACATATAATATATAATATATATACTTACTTAATAATCAGTTTTAATAATTATTTTAATAAATTATAAATTATTAAAAAATATTATAAATTACAAATACATCTATACACATAAAACAATAACATAAATAAAAATTAAATAATTATGTATAACAAATTAAAAAATTAAATTTACTTTTAATATTTTTAAAATTAATTATATACTACATTAACTAAAATAATACAAAAAATATTAAATAGCGGAGGGAATAAAACTACTATTGCAACTCCCAAAAAAACAGTAAGAAAAATGTTGGATAGCGTAGAGCTTAAAATTACTATTCCCACTCCAGTGAGTGCAACAATAGGGAAAGTGTTGGATAGCGTAGGGGTAAAAATTACTATTCCCACTCCCGGGAGTGCAACAGTAGGGAAAGCGTTGGATAGCGGGAGGGTAAAAATGAATATTCCCACTCCAGTGAGTGCAACAGTAGGGAAAGCGTTGTATAGCGTAAGGGTAAAAATTACTATTCCCACTCCAGTGAGTGCAACAGTAGGGAAAGTGTTGGATAGCGTAGGGGTAACAATTACTATTCCAACTCCAGAGAGTGCAACAGTAGGGAAAGTGTTGGATAGCGTAGGGGTAAAAATTACTATTCCCACTCCAGGGAGTGCAACAGTAGGGAAAGCGTTGGATAGCGTGAGGGTAAAAATTACTATTCCCACTCCAGTGAGTGCAACAGTAGGAAAAGTGTTGGATAGCATAGGGGTAAAAATTACTATTCCAACTCCAGAGAATGCAACAGTAGGGAAAGTGTTGGATAGCGTAGAAGTTAAAAATAACATACTTATAAATAAAATAATTTTTTTAAATAATTAATGAATTATTAAATAACTCTAAACTATTTACCAATACCAATAAATAATTATTAAAAACATACGTACCAATAGAAAATGTATTAACAATAAATTAATAATAAATACCAATAAATAATAATTAATAAATATTAATTACCAAATAATAAATATTGAACAATAGAATATTTGTAATAACAAAAAACATATTAATTATTACAACTTAATTACCAATTAACTAATATTGAACAATTAAATGCTTTTTTATACCAATAAAAATAATAATTAGACATTAATTATCAATTAAAAATTACTTATTAATATATTAATTAAATTTATCAATAAATAATATTTAATAATACGTAATTACCAATTAATGATAAAACAACAATGAATTAATTTTTAGAACCAAAAATTCTAATTAAAAAAATTACCAATTAATAATTAAAGTCCAATAAATTAATTATCAATACCCAAAAATAAATGTAATAATTACTTAATTAGATTTTGAATTACTTCCAACACTATTCCCTATAAACGCACAACACACTCCAATAATAAAATAATACACTTAACATAATGATCAATTAATCAATTAATAAAAATTAATAACCAATTAATAAAAATTAATTACCAATTATTAATTAATTAACAATAATATAATTATCAATACCAATTAATTAAAATAAATTATAATTAATTACAATTAAATTACTTCCCACCCTATTCCCTATAAACCCACAACCCGCTACAGAACTTAAACGCAAAAATAATTAAAATTAATTTATAATTCCTAAAAATTAATAATTAATTTAGTATAATTAAATTACTTCCCACCCTATTCCCCTATAAACCCACAACCCGCTACGGTACTAAAAAAAAATAATAACTTAAAAAACATTATTAACATATAAAAATTGTATACATATATTTTTAGACAAGTAGAGCACTTAATAAAAACACATATAACACATACATATTAAACAAATAACAAAATACATAACAATAATACAAATATCGATATTAGTAACATCGATATTAGTAACATCGATATATTTGATTTCGATATTACTAACTTCGATATTACTTACATCAATATAAAAAAAATCGATATTACTTACCTTAGGGTCGATATTCTGTCCATCGATATTCTTAACATCGATATTCTGTCTCTTCGATATTGTCACCTCGATATTAGTGTATATCGATATTTAATTTTCGATATTTTGACTGCTCACCATTTAGTACGTGCGTGACTGACTCTACAAGTGAGTGATTAAACGTATCTTACTGAATGCATGGGTTAGTGACTAAACTGTGTGAATGTCTGTATCCGTCTGTTTGTTGGTGTGTAAGTGGATGCATGGATTTGCGAATAGCTACATGAGTGTCTATATGGGTTATTGATTGGTTCTCTGAGTATCTGTATGGCTGCCTGAGTGTTTGTGTGGGTGGGGTGTGTGTGACTCTGTACATAAATGTGTGAGTGGGTGATTCACTGGGTGCATGATTTCAAGAGTGCATCTGTGATGGACTGCTTGGGTGGGTGAGTGTGTGTATGGGTGTGTTAGTGAGTGAATGTATATCTCAGTGGTACATGTGCGAGTAACTACATATGTAAAAGGCAGTATATATGTGTGTTAGAGTATTTAAATGGCTATAAGAGAGAGTGTGTGATTGTGAGAGTGGCTGTATGGATGCGTGTGTGCTTGTATCAGTTATTGTATAAGAGCGTAAGAATGTGCTAGTATTTGTATGAGTAAGTGAGCTGGTGTGTGTATAACTGTATAGGTGAGTAAATGGGTGTGTGATTAATTTTTTGCATGACTGACTAGGTGTGTGAGTACCTCTATGGATGAGTGGCGGTGTGTGAGTGTTTATATAGGTGTATGAGTGCATATGATAGTCCTCTACTGAGTGACTGTAAGTATGAGTGACTGTACGGGTGAGTGAGTAGATGTGTGTGTGTGTGTAGACCTAAGAATCAGTGAGTGGGTATGTAGTTATTGGTATTGGAGTATGTATGGTTTTGAGAATGGCAGTCTGTAATTTAGAGTGGGTGTATCAAAAGTTATATTAGGGTGTGAGAAGATGCATGAAATTATCACATGGATGATGTCATCAGTGATGTCATTTGAGATGTCGTCAGTGATGTCATCAGTGATGTCACTGACCATGTCATGAGTGATGTAATATGTGACGTCATCAGCAGTGCATTGCGGGGCGCGAGTTATAGTTAGCTGAACTAACTATAACGGGGAATTTCTATGGTTTTGTACTGAGTGAAATGTCCAACTAACTATAACTGTCCCTAAAACCTATTTTTTTTTCAGTGAATTTCAAAGGTTTTTTAAATGCTAATTTCTAACTATAACGTGTCTGAAACCTGTGGTTTTTTCAGTGAATTTCAAAGGTTTTTTAAATGCTAATTTCTAACTATAACGTGCCTGAAACCTATGATTTTTAAGTGAATTTCAAAGGTTTTTAAATGCTAGTTTCTAACTATGCCTACAGAGGTAGGACATGTGAAGAAAGAAGAAAAAACGCACAGTAAGAAGCAAAAGAAATGCAGAAAGAAGCAACAGAAGTCCACAAAGACGAAGAAAAGTGCAGGAAGAAGCAAAAGATGTGCAGAAAGAACCAACAGAGGAGCAGAAAGAGGCCTTGTTGCAAAATCATCCTGTGCCCACAACTTTTTCAGACGGGTACTGGTGGTAACTGACTCGGACTAACCAGGCCTAGAGCCAGTGCTATGCTAAAAGACACTTAGAATACAGTGAAAACACCTACATACACTAGGGAACACTATGCGTTGGGGTACCCCTGTGATTAGCATGACCTCCTCTGTAAGTCCCTAGTACATAATAGAGGCAGGGGGATTAAAACTACCTCTTAAAACGGCTACAGGCGCGTTTGCACAGTGGTG
This sequence comes from Calotriton arnoldi, assembly GCA_963921515.1. Classification (NCBI taxonomy): domain Eukaryota; kingdom Metazoa; phylum Chordata; class Amphibia; order Caudata; family Salamandridae; genus Calotriton; species Calotriton arnoldi. The sequence continues at coordinate 1,647,950 of CAWUFW010003332.1, forward strand.
AAGGGAGGGGGCCTGAGGTGACATGTGTGCAAACGCGCCCCATGGTGCGTTTTAAGTTGCTGGATTAAGTCCCCTTGAATCCTGAGGGTCCCTGGGGCCCAACTAGCCCCCAGGTACCTACAGTTAGGACCACAGAGAGGCGTTCCGAGGCCACGCACCTTTTTCACCTCTCTGCAATGCAACTCTGTTGTGCTTACTGAAGGTACCTGGTGGGCTAATTGGGCCCCAGGGTCCCTCAGGATTCAAGGGGAATTAATTCCCAACTTAAAACGCACCACAGGGCGTGTTTGCGCACATGTCACCTGAGGCCCCGCCCCTCCCTTCACCACTGTGCAAACGCACCCCGTGGCGCGTTTTAAGTTGGGGGATTAGGTCACCTTGAATCCTGAGGGTCCCTGGGGCCCAACTAGCCCACCAGGTATTTCCAGTAGCACCACAGGCCTGCGTTGCAACGCCTGTAACAAATTGTGCAGTTGTGTTTAGGTAGTGAAGGAGGTCGTGCTGGGGGTAGTGTTTTAGGGTTTAGGGTAGTGCAGTGGTGATTGTGTAGTGTAGGGGGTCATGCTGGGGGGAGTGTTTTAGGGTTTAGGGTAGTGCAGTGGTGTTTGGGTAGTGTAGGGGGTCGTGCTGGGGGTAGTGTTTTAGGGTTTAGGATAGTGCAGTGGTGTTTGGGTAGTGTAGGGGGTCGTGCTGGGGGTAGTGGTTTAGGGTTTAGGGTAGTGCAGTGGTGTTTGGGTAGTGTAGGGGTACTGCTGGGGGTAGTGTTTTAGGGTTTAGGCTAGTGCAATGGTGTTTGGGTAGTGTAGGGGGTACTGCTGGGGGTAGTGTTTTAGGGTTTAGGGTAGTGCAGTGGTGTTTGTGTAGTGTAGGGGGTAGTGTTTTAGGGTTTAGGGTAGTGCAGTGGTGTTTGTGTTGTGTAGGGGTTCGTGCTGGGGGTAGTGTTTTAGGGTAGTTCAGTGGTGTTTGTGTAGTGTAGGAGGTCGTGTTTTAGGGTTTAGGGTAGTGCAGTGGTCTTTGGGTAGTGTAGGGAGTCGTGCGGGGGTAGTGTTTTAGGGTTTAGGGTAGTGCAGTGGTCTTTGGGTAGTGTAGGGGGTCATGCGGGGGTAGTGTTTTAGGGTTTAGGGTAGTGCATTGGTGTTTGGGTAGTGTAGGGGGTCATGCGGGGGTAGTGTTTTAGGGTTTAGGGCAGTGCAGTGGGGTTTGGGTAGTGAAGGGGTCGTGCTGGGGGAGTGTTTTAGGGTTTAGGGCCGTGCAGTGGTGTTCGGGTAGTGTAGGGGGTCGTGCTGGGGGAGTGTTTTAGGGTTTAGGGCAGTGCAGTGGTGTTCGGGTAGTGTAGGGGGTCGTGCTGGGGTGAGTGTTTGAGGGTTTAGGGCAGTGCAGTGCTGTTCGGGTAGTGTAGGGGGTCGTGCTGGGGGGAGTATTTTAGGGTTTAGGGTAGTGCAGTGGTGTTCGGGTAGTGTAGGGTGTGCTGCTGGGGGTAGTGTTTTAGGGTTTAGGGCAGTGCAGTGGTGTTCGGGCAGTGTAGGGGTCGTGCTGGGGGTGGTGTTTTAGGGTTTAGGGCAGTGCAGTGGTGTTCGGGCAGTGTAGGGGGTTGTGCTGGGGGTGGTGTTTCAGGGTTTAGGGCAGTGCAGTGGTGTTCGGGCAGTGTAGGGGGTCATGCAGGGGGTGGTGTTTCAGGGTTTAGGGCAGTGCAGTTGTGTTTGGGCAGTGTAGGGGGTCGTGCAGGGGGTGGTGTTTCAGGGTTTAGGGCAGTGGTGTTCGGGCAGTGTAGGGGGTCATGCTGGGGGTGGTGTTTCAGGGTTTGGGGCAGTGCAGTGGTGTTCGGGCAGTAAAGGGAGTTGTGCTGGGGGTGGTGTTTCAGGGTTTTTGGCAGTGCAGTGGTGTTCGGGCAGTGTAGGGGGTCGTGCGGGGGTGGTGTTTCAGGGTTTAGGGCAGTGCAGTGGTGTTCGGGCAGTGTAGGGGGTCGTGCAGGGTTGTGGTGTTTCAGGGTTTAGGGCAGTGCAGTGCAGTGGTGTTCAGGCAGTGTAGGGGGTGGTGCTGGGGGTGGTGTTTCAGGGTTTAGGGCAGTGCAGTGGCGTTCGGGCAGTGTAGGGGGTGGTGCAGGGGGTGGTGTTTCAGGGTTTAGGGCAGTGCAGTGGTGTTCGGTGTAGGAGAGTAGGATCTGCTTCACATGGGTACCCCCACTTTTGCTGATGCTTCACTGTTTTTCGACATTAGTCTGGCTGGGGCCCTGCTAATCAGAACCCCAGCCTAGCTGCTTCCTCTCTAAAATGGTTTCCATGTGCCTTAGGCACATCACTGATTGGGATCTGGAGTGCCCTTATAAGTCCCTAGTATATGGTATACTATGTACCAAGGGCAAAGGTACCTCAGAGGCCTGCCAGGGGCTGCAGCATGTATTATGCCACCCCTGGAAGGCCATCCAAACTGACACCACAGGTCTGCTACTGCAGCCTGGGTAAGGTGGTGCATGCACCTCTTACTGTGATATAGGTTACCTATATCACTAAATACATACACACATATAAACCTATAAGTCACTCCTATGGCAGGCCTTATCAATCCTGAAGGCAGAGTGCGTGGTTCCTATGTGAGAGGGTGCCCCTGCGTGAGCAGGGCCCCTCTGCAGCGTTCAGAGACCATCTCTGATGCTGTTTGTAGTGCAGCCTGACCATATACTCTTAAGCGCATTATATCCTCGCGGTAAAATGCTAACTTTGGAATGGCTGCACCTAAACATGTCGTGTTTGGTGTCAAACATCTTGGAATACTACCCCCCGCCAATTCTGGCGGTGGGGGTAGCATTCCACCCTTCTAGAGGGAAAGACATGTTAACCCTGACTAACCCGGTAACTTCTCTCCAGAGCCCTGGCATCACAAAATGGATGCTGCTGCCACAGACACGAGTCTGGCCTCCTGCTGCTGGACGAAACTCCGGCAGGGGAGGCCTGGACAATAGGTTTCCTGTCGCAGGGAGGTGTGACCACCTCCCCAGACAGGATAATGTGTATTGGGGCTGGGCGGGAGCACCATCTGTGTGCTTTGAAGTCCTGCACTGGGGGCACATTTGGTGTCCCTGTGCATACCCCAGTTCAAACCGGATCAGGGGCTTCCAGCCCCTGCTTTGGCGTGAACTGGACAAAGGGAAAGGGGTGTAGCCACCCCTCTGCCCTGACCCACCCATAGGTGGGGCCACAGAGTAGTCCAACCCCTATTTTTAGAATAAAGGTAGGAACCCAGTCCTTAGGACTTTAGATTATACCTGGACGAAACTCTGAAACTGAATCCTGGACCTTCGACGCTCTACGACAAGATTAGAGGACTGAAGAATCTCCCTTGGGGTCAAGGAGTGACTCCCCTGCTTGGCAGGCACCAAAGAAGCATCTGTCCGGTTCGCATTTCTGAAGCTCCCGTCGGACGCCGAAGTCATCGCATCACCAGAGGTGGATTCTCAGACTTCCCGAGGCTACCCTGAGTCCCCAGCAAAGCTGAGGCCCGTGGCTATCGTGGGTGACTTGAGACCGTGACCCCTGGACACCGAGCACATTTGCAAGTGCATCCTCTTCTGGGTCTCCCAAGAAGTCGTGCTTTGGGCTCCGAGTAGCCCTAGCCTCCAGCACTACCTGCACCGAAGATCACTGGCCCCCACTCCACGAGTGTCCTGTAAGCCAGCTCCACGTGCGGCGTCACGAGGCTCCTTCGCGGTCGCTAGCCCGTTGGCTAGTAGCCCTTAACGAAGGCCAATCCTTTTCTTACTTGGCATCCTGGTTGCTCCAGGCCTGCCCTCACTTACCCTTGCTGGGTGAGTTCCACAGACCTTGCTGGTCTGCACCATCGACGATCTACATCTTCCTCGAGACTTGCCGTTGCCAAGGCTTGTTGGGTCCAATCCGGTCGCCGACACCTCAGCACTCGACAGACATCGTGTACCAGCCCGAATCCTGCTCCTGGTCGCCGACAACGCCTCCTGGACCTCGTGGCTGAAGAGTCAAGACGACCGTCAACGCACCTGAAGCACTCGACATCGGTGGGCATCTGTCCATCGCCTTCCTGGTCACTGGCTAGTGACCCAGACTCTGTCCCCTCTGCTTTCAGGTTCACCAGAACTCCGATCCACTCTTGGATCCACCCGGACACTTTTCTCTTGGCCGCCAGCAGCACTTTGCAGCAGATCGCCATTCGAATCGACGACGAAACCCGACCCCGAAAGGCACCTATGCACCCGGCTTCCCTGGGTGAGGTAACACGAGTACTCCGGTGCTCCCGTGGGTAGAGACTCTTCAAAGTCCTAGATCTCAAAGGGTTTTGTCCTAGTCCTCTTTTAAGTGTCCCTTTCCTCTATTTTCCCGATCCCGACTTTCTCCATAGAAGTTAACGGCGTATCGCGGTTGTGTATTTACACTGCACGCGTCTCCCGTGGGTCCCCTGTGTCACTACCTTGGGTGGTTCCTTGTGGTCCAAGCACTTCTAGAGGCTCTAGGCCTAGTGTCTAGTTCAGTCGTGGTTCGCATACCACTTTATTGGTATATGGTTTGGTACGCCCCTAGGGCCCAAACGTGTATTTGTGCTATTACTGTGATTTAATATCTTATAACTTATGTATTTCGAACTCTAGCCTCATAAAGAGACTAGAGGGGTGTGTTTAGCAATAAATACATATATTTTGAATATATACCTGGTGTGGTGCTCTTTCATTTGGTCACTCAAGAGATTATAGACTGGTAAAACAAGCTGCTTTACATTCCTTCAAGACTTAGCCTGAAGGCTGCTCTCCATAGCTACCACTAGGATAGCTTTCAATAAGGTTGTCTTTAACCTATCTCCAATAAGGGGTTGTTTGGACTGGTGCAAGGTGCCCACTATAATTAGTGGACAGCATATGCCAGGCCAACTTCTCACATTGGTGTGCAGCGTGTGGGATTCCAGCTTGCTATTGTTTTACCAGATAATCTCAATTGAATTGATCAACTGAAAACCACTAAAGGTACCTAAGGTACATATAATTTAAGCTTAGAATAACAGTAAGTTCTACTGAACTTAGAGTTGTGTGTTAAGGGATAGCACAACCCTTTCTACAACTCAAGAGAGTTTAGTAGGCCACACTAGAGTAGGTAGTGCATACACCACACCACACTAGTAATGTCTTTAAGGGCAGGATCCAAAGAATCCTTGCAGGAAGCCATTGAGCTTCCACCCTCCAAGTATGATACACTCCCATTCTTGGAATTGAGAGCTTTATGCAACTTGAGAAAAATAAGGACAGGCCAAAGCTCCACCACCCAACACCTCAAGGAGTTGTTGGTGGCTTATGACCTTAGTAAGCCCTTGGGGACTGAAGGGGTAGGAGCTGAGGGTGGGGCAGAAGATGAGGATGGGACCAGGGGTACCAGTACCCCCAGCCCCCTCTGAAACTGACCAGGAGGGCGACAATGGCCCTGACCTGGATAATCCAACCCCTCCTGAGGAAGAGGAAGAGGAGGATCAGAATGAGGCTCCCTTTGTCCCCCCAGGAAGGATTGTGAGTGTGCCCAGAAGGTCTAGATCTTCTTCTCAGGAGTCTAACCACTCTGGCACCTCAATAGGGAGCTCTGTCTCATCTCATAGGAGGGAATCCTCTCATGAGAGAAGAAAGAGGCTGGTTCAATATGAGGAAGCTCAGCTTGAACTCAAAAAGAAGCAACTAGCCATAGACAGGGAGTCCCTAGATCTCTTTAGAGAGAGAAGAAAGTTGGGACTAGAGTCCCATGGTGGCAGCCATATCCCTAGAGATAGGGAAAGGTCCTATGACCATAGGAACCTGAGCAAGATTGTCCCTCCCTATCAGAATGGGGATGACATCCACAAGTGGATAACTGCTCTAGAGAGGGCCTGTAAGGTACAGAAGGTCCCTCAGGAGCAGTGGGCAGCAATCTTGTGGCTCTCCTTTGCTGACAAAGGTAGAGATAAGCTCCTCACTGTTAGAGAGGAGGATGCTGATAATTACAAGGTCTTGAAGAGTGCTCTTATTGATGGGTTTGGCCTAACCACTGAACAGTACAGGTTGAAGTTCAGAGACACCCAAAAAGCACAGACTCAAGACTGGGTAGACTATGTGGATTGTTCTGCCAAGGCTCTGGAAGGCTGGTTGATGGGCAGTAAGGTGTGTGACTTCTCAGGATTGTACAATCTGATAATGAGGGAGCAGATTCTTAATAACTGTCAAAATCAGCTGTTGCATCAATACCTGGTAGACTCTGATCTGACCTCTCCCCAAGAATTGGGAAAGAAGGCAGACAAATGGGTCAGAACCAGGGTGAAGCAGAAGGTACAGAACCAAGGTGGGGAAACCAAGAAGCAAGATGCTAAGAACTCTGAAAAGGGTGGGGAGAAGGATAAAGATCAAAAGTCTTCATCAGGCCCCCAAAAATCTTCTTCTGGTGGGGATTCACAGTCTACAAAAGGGAAAGGCCAAAGAAAACCATGGTGCAAGGTCTGTAAGCAAAAGACCCACTGGACCAGTGATTGCACCAAGTCCAAAGACTCCAGTCCAGCACCCACCAATGCCCCTAAGGCACCTGTTCCCCCTAGTACAGTTGGTGGAAGTGCTCCAGCAAAGGGTTTAGTAGGGTTCACCCTGGGAACTGAGTTGGGCTCTGACTTAGTCAGAGAACTGACTCAGGCTGTGTTAGTCTGTGATGGAGGCATGGATGTGCCCTCCTCTATGAGTCCCAGTAATCTGGGCAAGTACAGACAACAGCCTTTAATAAATGGACGTGAGGCTTTGGCATTTAGGGACACAGGGGCAAGTGTCACAATGGTGACACAAGACCTTGTGAATCCTGGGCAAGTTATACTTGGTGAGATGTACCAAGTGACCAATGCTAGCAATGTCAGAACAGACCATACTCTGGCAGTTGTTAACTTCTCCTGGGGAGGGGTAACTGGCCTTAAGAAGGTTGTGGTAAGTGCAAACCTACCAGTCGAATGCTTGCTTGGCAATGACTTAGAGACTTCTGCTTGGGCAGAAGTGGAGCTCAGGACCCATGCAGAAATGCTGGGGATCCCTGCAGATGTGTTTGCTGTGACCAGGTCACAAGCCAAAATGTCTAGCACTGAACAGGCCTTGGATTCTGGAAGAATGGACCAAGTGCCTTCCAAGAGGAGGAGTAGTAGGGTTAAGGCAGTGCCTTCCCCCTTGGCTCAGGAGGAAGATCAGTCCCTTGAGGGGGATGATCTCAGCCCTGAAGAAGGAACTGTCCCAGAGGAACTTGAACCTGACCAGGTTGAGTTCTTGGGGACAGGGGGACCTTCTAGGGCAGATCTGAGCCAGGAGCAGCAGAGCTGCCCCTCCCTTGAACCCCTCAGACAGCAAGCTGCTGCTGAGGCTGCTGGGAAAGCTAGTGGTCCCCATACAGTGTATTGGGATGATGGACTCCTGTACTCAGAGAGTAGAGACCCCAAGCCTGGTGCTACCAGGAGGTTGGTAATACCTTTGAAGTTCAGGGGCTTCCTATTGACCCTAGCCCATGATATTCCCTTAGCAGGTCACCTGGGCCAGAACAAGACTTGGGACAGAATTGTCCCTCACTTTCACTGGCCCCACATGTCTGAAGACAGTAAGGAGTTTTGTCGCTCCTGTGTAACCTGCCAAGCCAGTGGCAAAGCAGGTGGCACTACAAAGGCCCCCCTGATACCACTACCTGTGGTGGGGGTGCCCTTTGAGAGGGTAGGGATTGACATTGTTGGTCCCATGGATCCCCAAACAGCCTCTGGGCACAGGTTTATCCTGGTGGTAGTGGATCATGCCACCAGGTACCCAGAAGCTATTCCCCTCAGGACCACTACAGCACCTGTGGTGGCAAGGGCCCTCCTGGGAATCTTCTCAAGAGTGGGCTTTCCTAAGGAGGTAGTATCAGACAGGGGTGCTAACTTCATGTCTGGGTACTTAAAAGCAATGTGGAAGGAGTGTGGAGTGACTTATAAGTTCACCACACCCTATCACCCACAATGCAATGGTTTAGTTGAGAGATTCAACAAAACCTTGAAGGGCATGATTAAAGGGCTCCCAGAAAAGCTTAGGCGTAGATGGGACATACTCTTGCCCTGCCTTTTATTCGCATATAGGGAGGTGCCTCAGAAGGGGGTTGGTTACAGCCCTTTTGAACTTCTGTTTGGCCACCCTGTGAGGGGTCCACTGTGCTTGGTGAAGGAAGGATGGGAGTTACCTCTCAAGCCCCCAAAGCAAGATATAGTGGACTATGTACTTGGTCTCCGCTCCAGGATGGCTGAGTACATGAAAAAGGCAACCAAAAACCTTGAGGCTAGCCAGGAACTTCAAAAGGCCTGGCATGACCAAAAGGCTGTTCTGACTGTTTACCAGCCAGGACAGAAGGTGTGGGTGTTGGAGCCAGTGGCGCCAGCAGCTCTCCAAGATAAATGGAGTGGACCCCACACTATTGTTGAGCAGAAGGGTGAGGTCACTTACTTAGTGGACCTAGGAACACCCAGGAGTCCCCACAGGGTTCTCCATGTCAACAGGTTAAAACCATATGTGGACAGGGCAGACATGGGCTTGCTCATGGCTACTGATGAAGGGCAGGAGGAAGAGAGTGACCCACTCCCTGACCTGCTCTCACAGAACCCTGACGATGGGTCAGTTGATGGTGCAGCCTTGGCAGGCAGCCTCACTACCCAGCAACAAACTGATTGCAGGCAAGTCCTCAACCAGTTTAGACATATGTTTTCACTGACACCCAGTCAGACCACCTGGTGCACTCATGAAGTGGACACTGGGGACAGTCTGCCTATTAAAAACAAGATTTATAGGCAACCTGACCATGTCAGGGACTGTATCAGGACTGAAGTCCAGAAAATGTTGGAGTTGGGAGTTATTGAACCCTCAGATAGCCCTTGGGCTAGTCCAGTGGTCCTTGTACCAAAACCTCACACCAGTGGTGGAAAAAGAGAGATGAGGTTTTGTGTGGACTACAGGGGTCTCAATGCAGTCACTAGGACTGATGCTCATCCAATACCCAGGGCAGATGAGCTCATAGATACTTTGGCCTCTGTCAAATATCTCAGCACATTTGACCTAACAGCTGGCTACTGGCAGATTAGACTAGCTGATACTGCAAAGCCCAAAACAGCATTCTCAACCCCTAGTGGGCATTATCAATTTGTGGTAATGCCCTTTGGTCTGAAGAATGCACCTGCCACTTTCCAGAGGTTGGTGAATACAGTTCTCACAGGACTGGAAGCCTATAGTGCAGCTTATCTAGATGATATTGCTGTCTTTAGCTCCACCTGGGAGGATCACCTGGTCCACCTCAGGAATGTTTTACAGGCCCTGCAAAAGGCAGGCCTGACTATCAAGGCCACTAAGTGCCAGATAGGGCAGAGTCAGGTTGTGTACCTGGGCCACCTTGTGGGTGGAGGCCAGGTTCAACCTTTGCAGAGCAAGATCCAGACCATCATGGACTGGACTGCTCCCACTACCCAGACTCAGGTGAGAGCCTTCTTAGGCCTGACTGGGTACTATAGGAGATTTGTCAAGGGGTATGGATCAATAGTGACACCCCTGAATGACTTAACTTCTAAGAAAATGCCCAAAAAGGTTCAGTGGACAGCTAGCTGTCAAAAGGCATTTGATGACCTCAAGCAGGCCATGTGCACTGCTCCAATTCTGCAGAGTCCTGATTACTCCAAGAAGTTCATTGTTCAAACTGATGCATCTGAATTGGGGGTAGGGGCTGTACTGTCACAATTGAATGAAGAAGGTCAGGATCAGCCAGTAGCTTTCATTAGCAGAAGGCTGACCCCTAGAGAGAAACGTTGGTCAGCCATAGAGAGGGAGGCCTTTGCTGTGGTCTGGGCTCTGAAGAAGTTGAGGCCATACTTGTTTGGTACCCACTTCCTGGTTCAGACAGACCATAAGCCCCTCTTATGGCTAAAACAAATGAAGGGTGAAAACCCCAAACTGCTTAGGTGGTCCATTTCCCTACAGGGGATGGACTTTACAGTGGAACATAGGCCTGGGAGTAACCATGCGAATGCAGATGGACTCTCTAGGTATTTCCACTTAGAACATGAAGACTTAACTGGGCAAGGTTAGTTTAATGTCCCTACATTTGGGGAGGGTTGTGTAGGAGAGTAGGATCTGCTTCACATGGGTACCCCCACTTTTTGCTGATGCTTCACTGTTTTTCGACATTAGTCTGGCTGGGGCCCTGATAATCAGAACCCCAGCCTAGCTGCTTCCTCTCTAAAATGGTTTCCATGTGCCTTAGGCACATCACTGATTGGGATCTGGAGTGCCCTTATAAGTCCCTAGTATATGGTATACTATGTACCAAGGGCATAGGTACCTCAGAGGCCTGCCAGGGGCTGCAGCATGTATTGTGCCACCCCTGGAAGGCCATCCAAACTGACACCACAGGTCTGCTACTGCAGCCTGGGTAAGGTGGTGCATGCACCCCTTACTGTGATATAGGTTACCTATATCACGAAATACATACACACATATAAACCTATAAGTCACTCCTAAGGCAGGCCTTATCAATCCTAAAGGCAGAGTGCGTGGTTCCTATGTGAGAGGGTGCCCCTGCGTGAGCAGGGCCCCTCTGCAGCATTCAGAGACCATCTCTGATGCTGTTTGTAGTGCAGCCTGACCATATACTCTTAAGCGCATTATATCCTCGCGGTAAAATGCTAACTTTGGAATGGCTGCACCTAAACATGTCGTGTTTGGTGTCAAACATCTTGGAATACTACCCCCGCCAATTCTGGCGGTGGGGGTAGCATTCCACCCTTCTAGAGGGAAAGACATGTTAACCCTGACTAACCCGGTAACTTCTCTCCAGAGCCCTGGCATCACAAAATGGATGCTGCTGCCACAGACACGAGTCTGGCCTCCTGCTGCTGGACGAAACTCCGGCAGGGGAGGCCTGGACAATAGGTTTCCTGTTGCAGGGAGGTGTGACCACCTCCCCAGACAGGATAATGTGTATTGGGGCTGGGCGGGAGCACCATCTGTGTGCTTTGAAGTCCTGCACTGGGGGCACATTTGGTGTCCTCAGTGCATACCCCAGTTCAAACCGGATCAGGGGCTTCCAGCCCCTGCTTTGGCGCGAACTGGACAAAGGGAAAGGGGTGTAGCCACCCCTCTGCCCTGACCCACCCATAGGTGGTGCCACAGAGTAGTCCAACCCCTATTTTTAGAATAAAGGTAGGAACCCAGTCCTTAGGACTTTAGATTATACCTGGACGAAACTCTGAAACTGAATCCTGGACCTTCGACGCTCTACGACAAGATTAGAGGACTGAAGAATCTCCCTTGGGGTCAAGGAGTGACTCCCCTGCTTGGCAGGCACCAAAGAAGCATCTGTCCGGTTCGCATTTCTGAAGCTCCCGTCGGACGCCGAAGTCATCACATCACCAGAGGTGGATTCTCAGACTTCCCCGAGGCTATCCTGAGTCCCCAGCAAAGCTGAGGCCTGTGGCTATCGTGGGTGACTTGAGACCGTGACCCCTGGACACCGAGCACATTTGCAAGTGCATCCTCTTCTGGGTCTCCCAAGAAGTCGTGCTTTGGGCTCCGAGTAGCCCTAGCCTCCAGCACTACCTGCACCGAAGATCACTGGCCCCCACTCCACGAGTGTCCTGTAAGCCAGCTCCACGTGTGGCGTCACGAGGCTCCTTTGCGGTCGCTAGCCCGTTGGCTAGTAGCCCTTAACGAAGGCCAATCCTTTTCTTACTTGGCATCCTGGTTGCTCCAGGACTGCCCTCACTTACCCTTGCTGGGTGAGTTCCACAGACCTTGCTGATCTGCACCATCGACGATCTACATCTTCCTCGAGACTTGCCGTTACCAAGGCTTGTTGGGTCCAATCCGGTCGCCGACACCTCAGCACTCGACAGACATCGTGTACCAGCCCGAATCCTGCTCCTGGTCGCCAACAACGCCTACTGGACCTCGTGGCTGAAGAGTCAAGACGACCGTCAACGCACCTGAAGCACTCAACATCGGTGGGCATCTGTCCATCGCCTTCCTGGTCACTGGCTAGTGACCCAGACTCTCTCCCCTCTGCTTTCAGGTTCACCAGAACTCCGATCCACTCTTGGATCCACCCGGACACTTTTCTCTTGGCCGCCAGCAGCACTTTGCAGCAGATCGCCATTCGAATCGACGACGAAACCCGACCCCGAAAGGCACCTATGCACCCGGCTTCCCTGGGTGAGGTAAAATGAATACTCCGGTGCTCCCGTGGGTAGAGACTCTTCAAAGTCCTAGATCTCAAAGGGTTTTGTCCTAGTCCTCTTTTAAGTGTCCCTTTCCTCTATTTTCCCGATCCCGACTTTCTCCATAGAAGTTAACGGCGTATCGCGGTTGTGTATTTACACTGCACGCGTCTCCCGTGGGTCCCCTGTGTCACTACCTTGGGTGGTTCCTTGTGGTCCAAGCACTTCTAGAGGCTCTAGGCCTAGTGTCTAGTTCAGTCGTGGTTCGCATACCACTTTATTGGTATATGGTTTGGTACGCCCCTAGGGCCCAAACGTGTATTTGTGCTATTACTGTGATTTAATATCTTATAACTTATGTATTTCGAACTCTAGCCTCATAAAGAGACTAGAGGGGTGTGTTTAGCAATAAATACATATATTTTGAATATATACCTGGTGTGGTGCTCTTTCATTTGGTCACTCAAGAGATTATAGACTGGTAAAACAAGCTGCTTTACATTCCTTCAAGACTTAGCCTGAAGGCTGCTCTCCATAGCTACCACTAGGATAGCTTTCAATAAGGTTGTCTTTAACCTAGCTCCAATAAGGGGTTGTTTGGACTGGTGCAAGGTGCCCACTATAATTAGTGGACAGCATATGCCAGGCCAACTTCTCACATTCGGGCAGTGTAGGGGGTGGTGCAGGGGGTGGTGTTTCAGGGTTTAGGGCAGTGCAGTGGTGATCGGGCAGTGTAGGGGGTGGTGCAGGGGGCGGTGTTTCAGGGTTTAGGGCAGTGCAGTGGTGTTCGGGCAGTGTAGGGGGTCGTGCTGGGGCTGGTGTTTCAGGGTTTAGGGCACTGCAGTGGTGTTCGGGCAGTGTAGGGGGTCATGCTGGGGCTGGTGTTTCAGGGTTTAGGGCAGTGCAGTGGTGTTCAGGCAGTGTAGGGGGTCGTGCTGGGGCTGGTGTTTCAGGGTTTAGGGCAGTGCAGAGGTGTTCGGGCAGTGTAGGTGGTCGTGCTGGGGGGTGGTGTTTCAAGGTTTAGGGCAGTGCAGTGGTGTTCGGGCAGTGTAGGGGGTCGTGCAGGGGGTGGTGTTTCAGGGTTTAGGGCAGTGCAGTGGTGGTTGGGCAGTGTAGGGGGTCGTGCAGGGCAGTGGTGTTTCAGGGTTTAGGGCAGTGCAGTGGTGGTCGGGCAGTGTAGGGGGTCGTGCTGTGGCTGGTGTTTTAGGGTTAAGGGCAGTGCAGTGCTTTTCGGGCAGTGTAGGCGGTCGTGCTGGGGCTGGTGTTTCAGGGTTTAGGGCAGTGCAGTTGTGGCATATATGTTATGTAATATGTGACATCATCAGCAGTGCATTGCGGGGGCGCGAGTTATAGTTAGCTGAACTAACTATAACGGGGGAATTTCTATGGTTTTGTACGAGTGAAATGTCCAACTAACTATAACGTCCCTGAAACCTATGGTTTTTTCAGTGAATTTCTAAGGTTTTTTAAATGCTAATTTCTAACTATAACGTGCCTGAAACATATGTTTTTTTCAGTGAATATATATATATATATATATATATATATTACCTACTGGCGGTCGCCAGTAGATAGTTTTAGTTAGGACCTATTTTCCATAGGAAATTCACAACATTCTATTTCCAATAACTTTGGCGCCGGTTGACGAATCTTCGCGAAATTTTCAAAACTCGTGGGGTGCTCCGGTCTGCTCTTATCCTGAAAGATTCGGGGTGATTCGGCAAGCGGGGGCTGAGAAAAAAGGGGGGTCCCAAAACGTGTTTTCCCCATGCAATTTTCCATAGGAACATTTAGTCGCAGCTACAGCCCGAACTGCTGAACGGAATTACACCAAATTTGGCAAAAAGGTAGCACTTGGATTCAGAGTCGTGCCTTTTGGTTAAATGGTGTAAATCTGTTCAGTAGTTCCTGAGAAAATCAAAAGTAAAATCACATATATATCTGGGCGGAGCCTAACCACACATGTCATTGTGAGATGTGATTGGCTGTCAGCACTTCATCCTGGAATTGCTGGCAGCCATCTTGGGACCAATATACATGATAGTACCCCATTGAAATGCATTGTAGTGAATCAAAGATTTTGAGGGCTACCAAAAGGAGAACTATAAAGGGTGATAACAGACTTTAGTTACATTAGAATTCATTTGTTGATGGTACCATACTAATTTCAGGAATTGTGGTGTGTTCTAAGGTGATTTTACCCTGTGAAAAACCTTCTGCTGGGATATCATGAATCATGTTTGAGAGAAAACTATTTTCACATGCTTGTCCCATAGAGTTTTGGAAGGTGCTCCAGAAGCTAAAATGAGAGCATATTTTCTGTAAATTCACATTATCTTTCTCAGTCATGTGAGAATGAAGTCTGACATTCTCAGTAAAACATGTACATCCAACAAGGGCAGAGACTGTCAGTTGATTCCTTTGTGTTCTACTGCAGCTTCCCAGAGTGTTCTAAAGAACAACTAGAGTGCTAACAGCCTTACTTATGACAAAAGTATGGCACACCTGAAGCCATCTTGATTGGAATAAACTGGTAACACTTAAAACATTTAATTTAAAAAGGAACAAAATGATGGGGTTCATTTTGTCATAGAAATTATGGTTAGTGCTGTAGAAAGAAAAATTAGGACATTTTTCAAGTGTGATCTCAAATATCTTCCTGTTATATTTCAACAGGAGCAGCCTGCCAGTTGATGCCTTTGTGTTCTACTGCAGCTTCCCAGAGTGTTCTAAAGAACAACTAGAGCGCTAACAGCCTTACTTATGACAAAAGTATGGCACACCTGAAGCCATCTTGATTGGAATAAACCGGTAACACTTAAAAGATTTAATTTAAAAAGGAACAAAATGAGGGGGTTCTTTTTGAAATAGAAATTATGGTTAGTGCTGCAGAAAGAAAAATTAGGGCATGTTTTAAGTGAGATCTCAAATCCTCTTCTATTTCATTAGAAAATTCTGACATGCAGACTGAAACAATCACTTTCAATACCAGCAGTAGACTTCCAGTTAACTCCTTGGTGAGCAGTAGCTTTACTACAGTGATCTAATGAACAACTAGAGTGCTAACATTCTGATTTTATGGCAAATGTGTGACACATCTGAATGCCTTCTTGATGGAATCAAAGTAAAAAACTGAAAGCATTTCCTACTGAGGAGACTGTAGTAAATGAGGAAATTAGGAAACTTCATAACAAATAAGTCTCCCAAGATGGCCACCAGAGAAAAAAGAGCCCAAATGTAGCACAAATATCACCCAGAGGTAGCCCACGTATAGCCCAATGACAGAAGTGTGCAAAACAGTTTTTATTTTTTGTTTTTTTGCAGTTTTATATAGTGCAGACTGGTCAGGTATTGGAGTGCTTTACATGAGCATTGGTTACATCACACAAGGACAAATTCATGTTGGTTGACCCGTACACTACCCAAACAACACTGCACTACCCTAAACCCTAAAACACTACCCCCAGCACGACCCCCTTCACTACCCAAACACAACTGCACTACCCTAAACCCTAAAACACTACCCCCAGCACGACCCCCTTCACTACTGCACTACCCTAAACCCTAAAACACTACCCCCAGCACGACCCCCTACACTACCCAAACACCACTGCACTACCCTAAACCCTAAATCTACCCCCTACACTACACAAATACCACTGCACTACCCTAAACCCTAAAACACTAGAACCCAGCACGACCCCTACAGTACACAAACACCACTGCACTACCCTAAACCCTAAAACACTACCCCTACACTACACAAACACCATTGCACTACCCTAAACCCTAAAACACTACCCCCAGCATGAACCCATACACTACACAAACACCACTGCACTACCCTAAACCCTAAAACACTACCCCAGCACGACCCCCTACACTACCCAAACACCACTGCACTACCCTAAACCCTAAAACACTACCCCCAGCACGACTCCCTACACTACACAAACACCACTGGACTACCCTAAACCCTAAAACACTACCCCCAGCACGACTCCCTACACTACCTAAACACCACTGCACTACACTAAACCCTAAATCTATCCCCAGCATGACCTCCCACACTACACAAACACCACTGCACTACCCTAAACCCTAAAACACTACACCCAGCACGACCCCCTACACTACCCAAACACCACTGCACTACCCTAAACCCTAAAACACTAACCCCAGCATGACCCCCTACACTACCCAAACACCACTGCACTACCCTATACCCTAAAACACGACCCCGTACACTACCCAAACACCACTGCACTACCCTAAACCCTAAAACACTACCCACAGCATGACCCCCTACACTACACAAACACCACTGCACTACCCTAAACCCTAAAACACTACCCCCTACACTACACAAACACCACTGCCCTACCCTAAACCCTAAAACACAACCCCCAGCATGACCCCCTACACTACACAAACACCACTGCACTACCCTAAACCCCCTACACTATACAAACACCACTGCATTACTCTAAACCCTGAAACACTACCCCCAGCACGACCCCCTCACAACACAAACACCACTGCACTACCCTAAACCCTAAAACACTACCCCCAGCACTACCCCCTACAATACCCAAACACCACTGCCATACCCTAAACCCTAAAACACTACCCCCAGCATGAACCCCTACACTACCCAAACACCACTGCCCTAAACCTTAAAACACTACCCCCAGCACTACCCCCTACACTACACAAACACCACTGCACTACCCTAAACCCTAAAACACTACCCCAGCACTACCCCCTACACTACCCAAACACCACTGCACTAACATAAACCCTAAAACACTACCCCCAGCACAACCCCCTACACTACACAAACACCACTGCACTACCCTAAACCCTAAAACACTACCCCCAGCACGACTCCCTACACTACCCAAACACCACTGCACTACCCTAAACCCTAAATCTACCCCCAGCATGACCCCCTACACTACCCAAACACCACTGCACTACCCTAAACCATAAAACACTACCCCCAGCATGACCCCCTACACTACACAAACACCACTGCACTACCCTAAACCCTAAAACACTACCACCAGCATGACCCCCTACACTACTCAAACACCACTGCACTACCCTAAACCCTAAAACACTAACCCAGCACGACCCCTACACTACCCATACACCACTGCACTACCCTAAAGCCTAAAACACTACCCCCAGCACGACCCCCTACACTACTGCACTACCCTAAACCCTAAAACACTACCCCCAGCACGACCCCCTACACTACCCAAACACCACTGCACTACCCTAAACCCTAAAACACTACCCCCAGCATGACCCCCTACACCACCCAAACACCACTGCACTACCCTAAACCCTAGAAAAGAAACCCCCACCCCATGCCCAATCCCCTTACCCCTCACTCCTCGTGGTTCCTCTCTCCTCGTGGTTCCTGCTTCACGTCGTCTCTGAGGGGCGGTGCACGTCGTTGTGAGGAAACGGAACAGCCTCTGTTTCCTTACAACGACATGGATCGTCTACATGTTTTTAGAACGCATGGTCATTTACCATACATACCTTTACAACAAAATTCGTTGTAAAGGCATGCGTGGTAAATGACCATGCGTTCTAAAAAAATGCGTAGTAATGACTTCGTGATGTACAACGCATGCGTGGTAATGCATGCATTGTAATTGTATCGCAAAGTAAAAAAGTCGTTGTAACAGCTGTTTACCGATCGAAGCTGGCCCCTGTTCTTCAGTGAGACGTTTATTTGATTAATTAGGAGGAAGGAATGTGTTTTTTTACCAAAAAGTGCATTCCCGGCTGTTGTATTGTGAAAGTGTCCGCGTGGCCTGGTTTCACTTCCGGTGAGAGAGTGGAAGAGTCTGTTTGGATCTAAAGGAGTTCTGTTGTTGGACGGGGCCGGCGCGACATGTCATCAGAAAACATAGCTAATGGAAAGCGTCCTCCCTGAAGTGTGGAGCAGTGCCATGAGAGGTCAACGAGTGTGCGTCCCACCGCAGGATGACCGTACCGCGTGACCCATGTGCCACCTCCAGGGTACAGGAGGCAGAAACGGCATCGCAGGTCCTCTTGAAGACCATTGTAGCACTAATTCTACATTTTGGTACTAGGGCATTTTAACTTTGTTGTTCCTGCCAGATACAAAGAGAAGATCCTGTGTTATTCAGTGCCCTCGTTACCTTTTTTGTGGGTTGTGGT
Organism: Calotriton arnoldi; assembly: GCA_963921515.1. Taxonomy (NCBI): domain Eukaryota; kingdom Metazoa; phylum Chordata; class Amphibia; order Caudata; family Salamandridae; genus Calotriton; species Calotriton arnoldi. The sequence goes on from CAWUFW010003332.1 coordinate 1,666,367, forward strand.
GCTTGTCACTTCGCTGCCCCGCCGGTGCACACGACTGGGCACCCCACCTCGTGTGCCATCTGCAGTGCCTCTGCCCTCGGATCACTGGTTTTGGTTTCTGGAGTGGCAACATAAACAGTTGCTCCCAAAGGACTAGCCTGAACACTTAGGTGAATATCCCCTGCACCAGCATTCCACGGAAATTCTTTCCTAGCTCTCCCACGTCAACGAGGACGTCATAATAGCACGGCTCCGCTCGCGACACCGTATGACGTCATCGGAGCCATAAGAGAACCTCGTCGGCGTGCTGACGTCAGTTCCACCCATTTTTTCCGTGCCACCGAGGCAAACAGGGGACCGAGACATTTTCACATGTATACATAGTATAATAAATATATATATATTCACTGAAAAAACCATAGGTTTCAGGCACGTTATAGTTAGAAATTAGCATTTAAAAAACCTTAGAAATTCACTGAAAAAACCATAGGTTTCAGGCATGTTATAGTTAGAAATTAGCATTTAAAAACCTTAGAAATTCACTGAAAAAACCATAGGTTTCAGGGGCGTTATAGTTAGTTGGACATTTCACTCGTACAAAACCATAGAAATTCCCCGTTATAGTTAGTTCAGCAAACTATAACTCGCGCGCCCGCAATGCACTGCTGATGACGTCACATATTACATCACTCATGACATGGTCAGTGACATCACTGATGACATCACTGATGACATCATCCAGTGAATGTGTGTTTTTCTGAAAATTAAATATGTTTTATATATGTATATCTCAAGGTCGATGGAAGAATAAATGGGTATATAAGTGTCTAAATGGATGATTTTGTTTTGTAAAATTGATTGTATAACTGACTAAGTGTATCTTAGTGAATACATGGGTTAGTGAGTAATGTTTAAATATGAAAATATCTGTATCAGTCTCTCACTTTGTGTATAAGTGGCTGCATGGGTTGGTGAGTAGCTACATGAGTGTCTATATGGGTTATTAGTTGGTTTTTTGAGTATCAGTATGAGTGTCTGAGTGTCTATGGTTCGGTGGGGGGTATTACTTAGTGCATAGATGCATGAATGAGTGACTCACTGTTTGTATGTGTTGAAGACAGCATGTGTGCAGGACTGTATAGGTGGATGAGTATATGTATGGGTGTGTTAGTGAGTGAATGACTGTCTCATTAGTGTCTTTATGAGTAACTACATATGTTTCAAACTAGTATATGTGAGTATTGGTGTATATAAGTGAGTATATGTGAGAGTGAGAGATTGGAAGAGTTCCTGTACAAATAAGTAGGTGTTTCTATAAGTGATTGTTTAAGAGAGTAAATATGTGTAAGTTTCTGTAGAAGTAAGTGTGGTAGTGTGTGTATAACTGTATATGCAAGTAAATGGATGTTTGATACTTTGTTTGCATGTGTGACTGTGTGTGTGAGTAACTCTATGGATGAGTGGCGGTGTGTAACAGGATGTATAGGTGTATGAGTACATATGATGAGTGAGTACATGTATGAGTGACTGTATAGGGACTGTTGGTGAATGAGTGGATGTGTGTGTGTAGATCTTGGAATTACTGAATAGGTGTGTTGTAACTGGTATTGGTATGTCCATTGTTTTGAAAATGTTAGTTTGTATTTTTGAGTGGGTATCAAAGGTTATATTAGGGTGAGAGGAGGTCTGCCACTCTATCACAAGGATGATGTCATCAGTGATGTCATCAGTGATGTCATTTGAGATGTCATCAGTGATGTCATGAGTGATGTCACTGACCATGTCATGAGTGATGTAATATGTGACGTCATCAGCAGTGCATTGCGGGCGCGCGAGTTATAGTTAGCTGAACTAACTATAACGGGGAATTTCTATGGTTTTGTACGAGTGAAATGTCCAACTAACTATAACGCTCCTGAAACCTATGGTTTTTTCAGTGAATATATATATATATTCACTGAAAAAACCATAGGTTTTAGGACATTTTTAGTTAGTTGGACATTGCACTCGTACAAAACCCGTGAAATTCCCCGTTATAGTTAGTTCAGCTAACTATAACTCGCGCCCCGCAATGCACTGCTGATGACATCACATATTACATCACTCATGACATGGTCAGTGACATCCCTGATGACATCACTGATGACATCTCAAATAACATCACTGATGACATCATCCAGTGACTGTGTGTTTCTGTAAAGTTTAAATATTTTTAATATATATAGGGAAAGGCGTATTGAAGAATGAGTGGGTGTATAAGTGTCTGTATGGATGATTTAGTAGGTGTGTGACTAACTCTATAAGTGAGTGATTAAATGTATCTTACTGAATGCATGGGTTAGTGACTAAACTGGGTGAATGTCTGTATCCGTCTGTCTGTTGCTGTGTAAGTGGCTGCATGGGTTTGTGAATAGCTACATGAGTGTCTATATAAGTTATTGATTGGTTGTCTGAGTATCTGTATGGGTGCCTGAGTGTTTGTGTGGGTGGGGTGTGTGCGACTCTGTGCATAGATGTGTGAGTGGGTGATTCACTGGGTGGATGGTTTCAAGAGTGCATCTGTGATAGACTGTATGGGTGGGTAAGTGTGTGTAAGAGTGTGTTAGTGAGTGAATGTATGTCCCAGTGGTACATGTGTGAGTAACTAATTATGTGAAAGGCAGTATTTATGTGTGTTGGAGTATATAAATAGCTATAAGCGAGAGTGTGTGATTGTGAGAGTGACTGTATGGATGAGTGTGTGCTTGTATCAGTGATTGTATAAGAGCGTAAGAATGTGCTAGTATTTGTATGAGTAAGTGAGCTGGTGTGTGTATAACTGTATAGGTGAGTAAATGGCAGTGTGTTTAATTATTTGCATGACTGACTAGGTGTGTGAGTACCTCTATGGATGAGTGGCGGTGTTTGAGTGTCTATATAGGAGTATGAGTGCATATGATAGTCCTGTACTGAGTGACCGTAATATGAGTGACTGTACGGGTGAGAGAGTGGATGTGTGTGTAGACCTAAGAATCAGTGAGTGGGTATGTAGTTATTGGTGTTGGAGTGTCTATGGTTTTGCGAATGGCAGTCTGTAATTTAGAGTGGGTGTATCAAAGGTTATATTAGGGTGTGAGGAGGTGTATCAGATTATCACGTGGATGATGTCATCAGTGATGTCATCAGTGATGTCATTTGAGATGTCATCAGTGATGTCATCAGTGATGTCGCTGACCATGTCATGAGTGATGTAATATGTGACGTCATCAGCAGTGCATTGGGGGCGCGAGTGATAGTTAGCTGAACTAACTATAACGGGGGAATTTCACGGGTTTTGTACGAGTGCAATGTCCAACTAACTATAACTGTCCCTAAAACCTATGGTTTTTTCAGTTAATTTGTAAGGTTTTTTAAATGCTAATTTCTACCTATAACGTGCCTGAAACCTATGGTTTTTTCAGTGAATTTCAAAGGTTTTGTAAATGACAATTTTTAAATGTATTAATTGTTATATTTATTTTTTTGATACTGATTTACTACATTTTTTTAAACTATTTAATTTTAGATATTTTATTTTTTAAATTACATTGTAATTACATTATACATTACATTACAAAATATACTTTCTCAGAATGAATTACTTTAGTTTAAATACTTTGCAAATAGGCAATAGACTTTTAAGTGCAGTAGTTACAGTTGTTGCAATGGGCAACACAATTTCAAACACAATGCAACATTGAGCTCAATGTGAATTTCTAGTTAAATGCAATTAGTTACTTTATGGATTACTTTTCTAACCACAGGACTGGATCCTAGATTCAGTCCTGCGACATCTCCTGTAAACAGTTGAGTAAAAGCGTTTTGGTTACAGTAGTGATTTTTAAGGAATATTATTGTATTTTAAAAGTTGACACTTTGAAACTTTTTCACATAGAATCACCAATGTTATCCTATGGGAGGAAATTCACTTACCAGGTAAGTAGTGTTATCGTTACTTTTTCTTACTCAGTGGTGGATCCTAGATCCAGCACTGGTGCATCTCCTGCAAACAGTTGAAAGAATGCGTTTAAGTCATACAGGCGATTTTTAAGGAATATTTGTAGTTTGTGAAAATCGACACTTTGAAACTTTTCTGCTGAAAACCAGACAATGGATTCCTATGGAAGAAAATACAAGTTACTGGTAAGTACGGTTAGAATTACTTTTCAGGATCAGTACTGGGCTCAAAGATGCAGCACTGAGGTCTCTCCTGATAAAAGGTGAGTAAATTGGAATTCGTAGTTCAGCTGATTTTAGAGGAATATTATAAAGTTCCAAAACCCCACACTTAGAAGAATTTCCAAGTGAAACCAGTCAATGTTAGCCTATGGAAGGAAATTCAAGTTACTGGTAAGTACGGTTAGAATTACTTTTCAGGATCTGTACTGGGCTCAAAGATGCAGCACTGAGGTCTCTCCTGATAACAGGTGAGTAAATTGGAATTCGCAGTTCTGCTGATTTTAGAGGAATATTTGTATGTTTCAAAAATCGACAGAAACTTTTTCAGCAAAAAGCAGGCAATGATATCCTATGGAAGGAAATTCAAGTTACTGGTAAGTACGGTTAAAATTACTTTTCAGGATCAGTACTGGGCTCAAAGATGCAGCACTGAGGTCTCTCCTGATAACAGGTGAGTAAATCGGAATTCGTAGTTCGGCTGATTTTAGAGGAATATTTGCACAATGGTGAAGGAAGGGGGTATGGGGTGGGGCCTGAGGTGACATGTCTGCAAACATGCCCTGTTTTGCGTTTTAAGTTGGAGAATTAATTCCTCCTCAATCCCGAGGGTCCCTAGGGGCCAACTAGCCCACCAGATACCTCCAGTATGCGCCAGAGAGCTGCGTTGCAGAGAGGTGTTCAGAGGCCACGCCCCTTTTTGCACCTCTCTGCAACGCAGCTCTGTGGCGCTTTCTGGTTGTACCTGGTGGGATAGTTGGCCCCCAGGGACCCTCAGGATTGAAGGGGATGTAATCCCCCAACTTAAAATACGCCACGGGGCCTGTTTGCACACATGTCACCTCAAGCCCCGCCCCCTCTCTTCACCACTGTGCAAACGTGCCCCGTGGCGCGTTTTAAGTTGGGGGATTAAATCCCCTTCAATCCTGAGGGTCCCTGGGGTCCAACTAGCCCACCCTGTACCTCCAGTATGCGCCAGGGAGCTGCGTTGCAGAGAGGTGTTCAGAGGCCACGCCCCTTTACACCTCTCTGCAACGCAGCTCTGTGGCGCTTTCTGGACGTACCTGGTGGGCTAGTTGGCCTCAGGGACCCTCAGAATTGAACGGGATTTAATTCCCCACCTTAAAACGCACCAGGGGGCCTGTTTGCACACATGTCACCTCAAGCCCCGCCCCCTCCCTTCACCACTGTGCAAATGCGCCCCGTGGCGCGTTTTAAGTTGGGGGATTAAGTCCCCTTGAATCCTGAGGCTCCCTGGAGTCCAACTAGCCCACCATCTACCTCCAAAAAGCGTCACAGAGCTGCGTTGCAGAGAGGTGTAAAAGGGCGTGGCCTCTGTACACCTCTCTGCAACGCAGCTCCCTGGCGCATACTGGAGGTTCCTGGTGGGCTAGTTGGCCCCAGGGACCCCCAGTATTCAAGGGGAATTCGTTCCCATCTGCAAACGCGCCAGGGGGCGCGTTTGCAGAGTGCTGCAAGGAGGGCGTGGCCTCCGGCGCGATGCCGGTCTTTGTTTTTTTAAGAAGGGGGCTGTGTGGCCCCCCTTCTTTTTCCAATTTATTGGCCCTGGGGACCCCATCCCCCAGGGCCTGCCCCCTAATATTTTGTTTAAAAAAAAAAAATTGGAAGGGGGCCGCGTGGCCCCCCTCCCCAGGCCTTAATCGCCCCGGGGACCCCATCCCCCGGGGCATGGCCTTCTTTATTTTTTAAATTAAACTTATGGAGGGGGGCTGCGTTGACCCCCTCCTCAGGCCACTTATGGCCGCGGGGACCCCATCCCCCGGGGCCGGCCTTTGTATTTTTTTTTTAACTAAATTTTGGGGAGGGGGGCCGCGTGGCCCCTCTCCCGGGCCACTAATGGCCACGGGGACCCCATCCCCCAGGGCCTGGCCACTCGTTGGGGACCGTGGGGGGTTCCCAAATCCCCACACGGTCCCGCCGGCTCCCCGCGTCCTGCGGGAGCCGGCATTGCTTTCCATAAGGGAGCTGCTGACATGCAGCTCCCCTATGGAAAAGCAATTCTGCTGCTTCATTGAAGCGAGAGCAGGTTTCCTGCTCTCGCTTCAATGAAGCAAAGCAAGTTTGCAATCACAGGTAACCCTGGGCAAAGCACTACGCTACGCTCGCGTAGTTTGCGAAGTTTGCGCTACTTCGCACTACGTGAATTGCACGTAGCACAGTGCAAACACGCGTAGCGTAGTGCAGCGGTCATTTTTTGCTTTCTCGCGGTCCTCAACGTCAAGTTGGCGACCGCGAGCAAGCAAAATGACATCCCGGCGAGACTTTTTCCTCGTTCGCGATCAGCAACATCAAGTTGCCGATCGCGAGCATGGAAAATAACCCTCCCGGTGAGATTCTCAACGCGGGAGGTCAGGTTTCTCATTGCGAGTGGTCACGTATGCTCGCGACCGCTCGCGATGAGAAACTACCAGTCCGCGTTGAGAGCTGCCGCTCGAGTAAAAATCTACTCGAGCGGCAGTATAAGACAGCTCGCACTGTGCAAGATGCCGTTTTCAATGATTGCACAGTGCGGACAAGCATCCGGCACTGTGCAATCATCGCGAACAGCACACTACGCAGTTCGCGTAGTGCTACGCGTAGCTCGCGTAGTGCGAAGTGCACTTCGCGTAGCTTCGCGTGGCGCTACTTCGCGAACTACGCCCAGGGTTAATCACAGGACGGGAGCCGCGAGGCTCCAGTCCTGTGATTGCAAACAGCAGTGTCCCGGGGGTAGGCACCCCGGGACACTGCAGGAGCCGGCCCTGGGGGGTGGCGGACCCCAGGGCCATCAAGGGCTCCAGGAGGGGGCCGCGCGGCCCCCTCCCATCCTGTGCACAGCCCCGGGGAGGTGGTGGTCCCCGGGGCTCGGGGTCCTAAACGGACCCCCACATTTTATTATTTAGTGCCCCGGGGAGGTGGCGGTCCCGGGCGTGTGGGGGCTCGAGCCCCTCCACACAGGCAATTTAAAAATAAAAAGAAGCCCCAGGGGTGGCGGTCCCCGGGGCTGCGGGGGGCTGTGTGCCCCCCGCCCCCATTATTTTTTTATAGCCCCGGGGGTGGCAGTCCCCGGGGCTTGGGGGGGCCTTAGAGGCCATGTTATTATTAAATAAAACCCTGCATGCCCCCTGGACTTGACCCACCCTGGGGCCAATTAACCAGGAAGCGCGGGAGACCGCGCTTCGTTTTTTTTTTATTTGCAGGATCCGCGCACCCATCGCGTTTTTTGCCGATTTTTGAAAAAAAAAAAATTGGGGGGGCCCTGGGGGTCCTTGTAGGACCCCCTGAGCAGGCCTAGGGGGTCAGGGTGTTTCTACCCTGCCCCCTTTTTGCGTTTTGCGTGATTTTTTTTACTGTTTTCTTGTGACTCGGTTCTACCGAGTCACAAGATGGCTGCCAACACTTCCTGGTTTGGAGTGTTGACAGCCAATTAGCATACAGCTGGTCATCGGGAGGGTGCGCGGACCCTCCGCGTGCCATAGATATATATGTGTTTTTACTTTTGATTTTCTCAGCAACTACTGAACGGATTTACACCATTTAACAAAAGGGTTCTTTCTGAACCAAGAACTACCTCTTTGCCAAATTTGGTGTAATTCCGTTCAGCAGTTCGTGCTGTAGCCGTGGCTAAAGTTTCCTATGGGAAAATGAATGGGGAAAACACGTTTTGGGACCCCCCTTTTTTCTCGACCCCCGCTTGACGAATCACCCCAAGACTTTCAGGATAGGAGCAGACCGGAGCGGGCCACAAAGTTTGAAAATTTCGCGAAGATTCGTCAACCGACGCAAGAGTTATTTCAAATAGAATGTTGCGGATTTCCTATGGAAAATAGGTCCTAACTATAACTATCTACTGGCGACCGCCAGTAGATAATATATATATATATATATATATAGATATATATACCAGGCATCAAAATTATACATACAAATGATGCAAGAACCAGGAATCAGTAGGTCTTGCAAATACAAGATTTGAGACAGTCGCAGATCTGACTGTTTGCAGCACCAGCAATTGGTATTCAGAGCTTTAGGAGCAGCTAATATAACACAAACCAGAGGTGAGCATGTGCAAGCTCGGAGACCGAGTACAACATCAACAGCAATGTCTAAGCCAATCTGTGTGGCATTGCTGCCAACCTTTTTGCTTTTTTTCTCGGAGTTTTTATATCGCGCGAACGCAACCCGAAGGTATCGGGTATCAGAGCGCTTTACATAAGCACCAGTTGGGTTACACAAGGACACATTCATTTATGTTAGGCACAGGGAGATTAAGTGATTTGCCCAGAAAAACAGAATGCTGAGTGTCATTGCCGAGACTCGAACCTGGTTACCCAGATTTGAGATCCACCACCCTAGCCGATAGGCCACATCTTTGTGTTGTCAGGGTTTTATAAGCGTTACTGATGGGGAAGCCGAGGTGCCCTCAAAGAAAATTTGTTTTTTTTTTGCTAAAAGCAAAAATTATTTTTGTTCTCAAGAAGCACATAGTAGCCTCTGGCATTTTGGAAACTACACTGTATGTGAACGTGCTCTGTGTGACAGGGCAGGATGTCATCACTCATAGCGAAGTTAGCTGACCACTTCCCCATGCTCTATGCTGGAGTGGGTGGAAGAAACATGTGAATGACAAAAACAGACCAACGAACAAAGAGGGCTAGTTGATGGTCCCTAGACAGAAGTATTTTAAGCATATCATTTTATTAAAATCAAACGGTCTTGGCAAATGCCAGGCCTAAAATCATTAGTCCTGTGGTGTGCAAGCCATTACACCGCCACATGCGGGATTCTAGCACCAAAAATCACTAACGCAGTAGGCAGGTGTGCAAATACAAGATGCCAGGCCAACACAGGCCAAAGTCTAAGCAGCAGGAACCATCATGGTCACAGGCATGAACGCTCCACAAAGCAAGAACACGGGCAATCATATACCAGGACCTGGCAACCAGGAACCACTGAGTGTGTTGAGTGAGCCGAGAAATGACAGAGCGTGAAACTACCCGGAGGAAGGAGCACCGGATTTGCCCTCCTTAAGGGGTTGAACCCATTTTGATGGTTCAGCAACAGCAACTACTTTTTGGTGAATTCTCGTTTTTGGGCCTCAAAATTTACCATGGTGCCGTTCTTACCTGTTACAGTTTTATGTGTCTCCATATAAACAGTTTATTACTTCTGTTCAGAACACTGAACGTGGAAAAGCCTAAAACCGGTGGGATAAGTTTAGTGTGAGCTGTTGGCAGAGAGAGAAGTTCGATATTCACCTGTGAGCAGAGGTAATGCCTGGATGACTTCTGGTCGGCAGCACAAGATGCTATATGTTCACAAGTAGGAAGGGTGAAAAGCTGGGTGTCTCTCTTGTGGGCAGGGTGGCAAGCTACACGTACACTAGAGGTTAGCAAGCGAAGTGGGCAGTGTGAGAAATCAGGCACACAGTCATGAGCAGTCTGAAGCTGGATGCGCACTAGTGGGCAGTGCAAGAAGCTCGACCTGCACTGCTGAGAAGTGTGAGAAGATTCAGTAATGCTGGTGGGCAGCGGCAAAAGCTTAATCTGAGGGCCCACCGTGAGAACTTGATGAGCACAAGAGGGTAACATAAGAAACTTCCTCAGTGATTTTAATGTGGCACCTTTCACTAACACCAAACACAAGCCTTAAATCCACCCATTTGTCTGGACACTACTCTGTATGTAAGGCGAGCTACAGAATAAACTCACAGGTGATTGAGCAATCAACACAGGCACAGAAAGCACGACATAAAACACAGAGGTGCAGAGCTGACTAACGCTGAGCCATAAGGGGGAAACAAGACTGAGCAGGCAAGTGAGCCTGTCTCTGCCTGGCATGAGCTGTGTGCAAATGCCCACGGGCACGGGTAATGAAACAACGTGTAGTGAAACCCAAGGTTTCTCCAGACAAAACATGGGCGATTGTCCACCAACCCCCCACCCCTCCACCCCCCCTCCGACCCCCATAGTAAAGCCAGCAGGGCATGCACCCACCCCAACCTACCCGATCCTGTAGAGCGTTTCTGGAGGCATAGGTTTCACATGCCGATGCTGTGAAACAACGGGAGGGAGGTGGTAACAAAGGGGATAATTAACAGCAGGGGAAGGAACGGCCGCATCAGCCTTATTGTAAAACTGCTACCTACTACAGGCCGGGCAACCCAGGTAAAGCATAGCCAGAGGCTAAAGGGGCAGGTGGTAGCCCTGGGCTGGGCGATGACTACAGCTATGTGCATACAGTAACAAGCACCTTGGGGCTGAGATTGATGCCAGTATTGGCGGGTGTGCGCTGCTATACTGTGTCGAGTGGGGGATTACCGCAATGCTGAAAAACTGGCACAGTTGTCCTTTCCATGCAGGTCTGGGGTCGCTGGTGTAGTGAATGCTTGTAGGGCCGGCATGGGGCTGTGTGCCACGCTAAAGCTGCCTGCAATCGCTCAACGCTACCTTTCTTAGGTGTCTTCAGCGGGCCTGCTGCTGCCACTTCTCTGCTGGAACTCGGTCTCATGCAGTGGTGCTGAGCGATACCCCCACCCTCCTCTTCCTTGCCAGGCCTCTCACACGTTTGGCGATCTTATGCAGGCCGCTCTGCTATGCTTCTATCTTTCCAGCCGGTGTAGTCTTGTAGCTGGCACCAGGGTCGAATTGCTGGGTGTTATGCTCGGTGGCAGGAGCGACACCTCGTCCCCCTGGTAATCGCCTTCCGTGTCTCCTGCACTGCACTTCTCTCTGGGCTCACTCTGCGCCTGGCGGGCAGCCGGTCACTTTGTGTGACCGCCGGCGAGGGCATCCCGGCCTTGGCTGCGCTCCCACTTCAGGCAGATGACTCCAGCTGCAGGCTGCAAATCCCCGCCATCAAGACCTAGGCCTGATGCCTATAGGCCACTGGCCCGCAGCTACAGTACGGCGGCGGGGGAGGTGAGGGAAGGAACGCTCACCCACTGTCCCCCAGCTCTTCCACAGCTTGCACTCCAGCCGGCAAGGAGGATGCCCCCGCCTCAACGTCCACACTGCTCAAGGGTTCCACAGATGGATGCCACTCCCCGCAGCGGTTCCGGCGATCAGGAGCTACCGCAGGCTCCTCCTGCTGCCATTTTCTCTCGGCCCCGCACCTTCAAGCTTCCGCTGCTCAGCTCTCGTATGATACACACATTTTTACTGATCATACAATGTGTATATGGACGTACACAGAGCATGAGCTAAGACATTCTGTTAACGGAAAACGTGTACATGTTCGGTGTGAACGTTGAAGAAACCCAGGTTCTTCATGCCACCACCACCACGAACGCTGCTGCACTCGCAGGCCCCGCCCACAGCCAGGCGGACTCTGCCTGACTTCCGGGTTGCCGCGGGCAGCGCGGCGGCTCAGTTCATCCCAGGTGTTCTCGGCGGCGGCCTCACGCAGGGGGGCACGAACCGGCGGGGTGGGTTCCCGCTTCGGTTTTTAAAAGTATAAATAGGCGGGTTGGGCACCCGCCTATTAAATAAGCCAAAACGCGGCTCTTTGTGGGGAGACTGGATGTATTTTCTCTTGATGCGAGGCACAAGATGGCTGCCAACAGTTCCTGGTTGGAACTGTTGGCAGCCAATTAGAGCCAAGCTCGTGCTCGGGGGTTAGGCTCTGCCCACATATATAAAGGTTTTTTTCCTTTAATATCTCAAAAACTACTGAACGGATTTACACCATTTAAAAAAAAGGATGCTTTCTGAAGCAAGCACTACCTTTTGCCAAATTTGGTGTAATTCCGTTCAGCAGTTCCAGCTGTAGTCGTGTCTAAAGTTTCCTATGGGAAATGCATTTTTCGAATATAACCAAAGAAGACGGCCAAGAAATATGAAAAAAATGACTGTCTGACATAAAATGTCTGGCACCTCGAAGGTTTGTTAAGAAAACCCTCACACAACAACCTGGTTGGTGTCATGCTTCATCATCGGGTCCCAGCTGGGTAGCCGAATGCTACAACACAGCTGTGCTACAACACCTGTTTACAGTGGAGCGGGTTTCAAGGTGAATGTGAGTGTGATGAAGTGAGTGAAATATAAAAATACCTCCAGAGTACTACACGTTACTTTTATTCGTGGTAGTCTGGGTAGTCTGTCGTCTACATATGAATTAATGTATTCTACATTTTAAAAAGGACCTACACATCGCCAGTCCTTGCCGCATAAATAGCACTCCTTAGCGTGAGTGTTAAAAATGCATTTCATGTGGTAATAATTTTTATCACACTTTTTCACATCACTCACATTTATTTATTTGAGAGGTCCTGAAGAAAGCCCGTATATATTTTTGTTAAGGGCTGAAACATGTCGACCTAAGGATAATATAACCAACTACGCAGAATATTAGTAGTTTCTTATCCACTCTCATGTCTCTTTTTAACTATATCCCAGACTACCACGAATAAAAGTAATGGGTAGTACTCTGGAGGTATTTTTATATTTCACTCACTTCATCACACTCACATTCACCTTGAAACCCGCTCCACTGTAAACAGGTGTTGTAGCACAGCCCGGTAGCATTCGGCTACCCAGCTGGGACCCGATGATGAAGCATGACACCAACCAGGTTGGTGTGTGAGGGTTTTCTTAACAAACCTTCGAGGTGTCAGACATTTTATGTCAGACAGTCATTTTTTCATATTTCTTGGCCGTCTTCTTTGGTTATATTATAAATTTGCAGGGACAAGGACGGCCGTCCTAGAGTCCTAGCTCTTTATTTTGGTTTTGAAAAATGCATTTTTCGACCACTTTTTTTTTATTTCTCAGGAACTACTGAACGGATTTACACCATTTAACAAAAAGGTCTCTTTCTGAACCAAGGGCTACCTTTTTGCCAAATTTGGTGTAATTCCGTTCAGCAGTTCTGGCTGTAGCCGTGTCTAAAGTTTCCTATGGAAAATAACATGGAGAAAACACGTTTTGGTACCCCCCTTTTTTCTCGGCCCCCGCTTGGCAAATCACCCTGCAACTTTCAAGATAGGAGTTGACCGGAGCGGGCCATAAGTTTTGAAACTTTCGCGAAGATTCGTCAACCGGCGCCAAAGTTATTGGGAAAACAAAAAATGAGTTTCCTATGGAAACTAGGTCCTAACTATAACTACCTACTGGCGACCGCCAGTAGGTAATATATATATATATATATATATATATATTCACTGAAAAAACCATAGGTTTCAGGGGCGTTATAGTTAGTTGGACATTTCGGTCGTACAAAACCATAGAAATTCCCCCGTTATAGTTAGTTCAGCTAACTATAACTCGCTGGCGCCCGCAATGCACTGCTGATGACGTCACATATTACATCACTCATGACATGGTCAGTGACATCACTCATGACAACACTGATGACATCTCAAATGACATCACTGATGACATCACTGATGACATCATCCTTGTGATAGAGTGGCAGACCTCCTCTCACCCTAATATAACCTTTGATACACACACTCAAAAATACAAACTAACATTTTCAAAACAATGGACATACCAATACCAGTTACAACACACCTATTCAGTAATTCCAAGATCTACACACACATCCACTCATTCACCAACAGTCCCTATACAGTCACTCATACATGTACTCACTCATCATATGTACTCATGTACTCATACACCTATACATCCTGTTACACACCGCCACTGATCCATAGAGTTACTCACACACATAGTCACACATGCAAACAAAGTATCAAACATCCATTTACTTGCATATACAGTTATACACACACTACCACACTTACTTCTACAGAAACTTACACATACTTACTCTCTTAAACAATCACTATAGAAACACCTACTTATTTGTACAGGAACTCTTCCAGTCTCTCACTCTCACATATACTCACTTATATACACCAATACTCACATATACTAGTTTAAAACATATGTAGTTACTCATAAAGACACTATTGAGACAGTCATTCACTCACTAACACACCCATACACATACTCATCCACCTATACAGTCCTGCACACATGCTGTCTTCAACACATACAAACAGTGAGTCACTCATTCATGCATCTATGCACTAAGTAATACCCCCACCGAACCATACTGACACTCAGACACTCATACTGATACTCAAAAAACCAACTAATAACCCATATAGACACTCATGTAGCTACTCACCAACCCATGCAGCCACTTATACACAAAGTGAGAGACTGATACAGATATTTTCATATTTAAACATTACTCACTAACCCATGTATTCACTAAGATACACTTAGTCAGTTATACAATCAATTTTACAAATAAAAATCATCCATTTAGACACTTATATACCCATTTATTCTTCCATCGACCTTGAGATATACATATATAAAACATATTTAATTTTCAGAAAAACACACATTCACTGGATGATGTCATCAGTGATGTCATCAGTGATGTCATTTGAGATGTCATCAGTGATGTCATTAGTGATGTCACTGACCATGTCATGAGTGATGTAATATGTGACGTCATCAGCAGTGCATTGCAGGCGCGCGAGTTATAGTTAGCTGAACTAACTATAACGGGGGAATTTCTATAGTTTTGTACAAGTGAAATGTCCAACTAACTATAACGCCCCTGAAACCTATGGTTTTTTCAGTGAATTTCTAAGGTTTTTTAAATGCTAATTTCTAACTATAACGTTCCTGAAACCTATGGTTTTTTCAGTGAATTTCTAAGGTTTTTTAAATGCTAATTTCAAACTATAACGTGCCTGAAACCTATGGTTTTTTTCAGTGAATATATATATATTTATTATACTATGTATACATGTGAAAATGTCTCGGTCCCCTGTTTGCCTCGGTGGCACGGAAACAATGGGTGGAACTGATGTCAGCACGCCAACGAGGTCCTCTTATGGCTCTGATGACGTCATACGGTGTCGCGAGCGGAGCCGTGCTATTATGACGTCCTCGTTGACGTGGGAGAGCTAGGAAAGAATTTCCGTGGAATGCTGGTGCAGGGGATATTCACATTCCTTCTTCCTAATTAATCAAATAAACGTCTCACTGAAGAACAGGGGCCAGCTTCGATCGGTAAACAGCCGTTACAACTACTTTTTTACTTTGCGATACCATTACAACGCATGCATTGCCACGCATGTGTTGTACATCACGAAGTCATTACTACGCATTTTTTTAGAACGCATGGTCATTTACCACGCATGCCTTTACAACAAATTTTGTTGTAAAAGTATGTATGGTAAATGACCATGCATTCTAAAAAACATGTAGACGATCCATGTCGTTGTAAGGAAACAGAGGCTGTTCCGTTTCCTCACAACGACGTGCACCGTCCCTCAGAGACGACGTGAAGCAGGAACCATGAGGAGAGAGGAACCACGAGGAGTGAGAGGTAAGGGGGATTGGGCATGGGATGGGGGTTTCTTTTCTAGGGTTTAGGGTAGTGCAGTGGTGTTTGGGTGGTGTAGGGGGTCGTGCTGGGGGTAGTGTTTTAGGGTTTAGGGTAGTGCAGTGGTGTTTGGGTTGTGTAGGGGGTCGTGCTGGGGGTAGTGTTTTAGGGTTTAGGGTAGTGCAGTAGTGTAGGGGGTTGTGCTGGGGGTAGTGTTTTAGGGTTTAGGGTAGTGCAGTGGTGTATGGGTAGTGTAGGGGTTTGTGCTGGGGTAGTGTTTTAGGGTTTAGGGTAGTGCAGTGGTGTTTGAGTAGTGTAGGGAGTCATGCTGGTGGTAGTGTTTTAGGGTTTAGGGTAGTGCAGTGGTGTTTGTGTATTGTAGGGGGTCATGCTGGGGGTAGTGTTTTATGGTTTAGGATAGTGCAGTGGTATTTGGGTAGTGTAGGGGGTCGTTCTGGGGGTAGATTTAGGGTTTAGGGTAGTGCAGTGGTGTTTGGGTAGTGTAGGGAGTTGTGCTGGGGGTAGTGTTTTAGGGTTTAGGGTAGTGCAGTGGTGTTTGTGTAGTGTAGGGGTTGTGCTGGGGGTAGTGTTATAGGGTTTATGTTAGTGCAGTGGTGTTTGGGTAGTGTAGGGGGTAGTGCTGGGGTAGTGTTTTAGGGTTTAGGGTAGTGCAGTGGTGTTTGTGTAGTGTAGGGGGTAGTGCTGGGGGTAGTGTTTTAGGGTTTAGGGTAGTGCAGTGGTGTTTGGGTAGTGTAGGGGTTCATGCTGGGGGTAGTGTTTTAGGGTTTAGAGTATGGCAGTGGTGTTTGGGTAGTGTAGGGGTCGTGCTGGGGGTAGATTTAGGGTTTAGGGTAGTGCAGTGGTGTTTGTGTTGTGAGGGGGTCATGCTGGGGGTAGTGTTTTAGGGTTTAGAGTAATGCAGTGGTGTTTGTATAGTGTAGGGGGGTTTAGGGTAGTGCAGTGGTGTTTGTGTAGTGTAGGGGGTCATGCTGGGGGTAGTGTTTTAGGGTTTAGGGTAGTGCAGTGCTGTTTGTGTAGTGTAGCGGGTAGTGTTTTAGGGTTTAGGGTAGTGCAGTGGTGTTTGTGTAGTGTAGGGGGTCATGCTGTGGGTAGTGTTTTAGGGTTTAGGGTAGTGCAGTCGTGTTTGTGTAGTGTAGGGGGTTGTGTTTTAGGGTATAGGGTAGTGCAGTGGTGTTTGGGTAGTGTAGGGGTCATGCTGGGGTTAGTGTTTTAGGGTTTAGGGTAGTGCAGTGGTGTTTGGGTAGTGTAGGGGGTCGTGCTGGGGGTAGTGTTTTAGGGTTTAGGGTAGTCCAGTGGTGTTTGTGTAGTGTAGGGAGTCGTGCTGGGGGCAGTGTTTTAGGGTTTAGGGTAGTGCAGTAGTGTTTGGGTAGTGTAGGGGGTCGTGCTGGGGGTAGGGTTTTAGGGTTTAGGGTAGTGCAGTGGTGTTTGTGTAGTGTAGGGGGTCATGCTGGGGGTAGTGTTTTAGGTTTTTGGGTAGTGCAGTGGTGTTTGGGTAGTGTAGGGGTAGTGCTGGGGTAGTGTTTTGGGTTTACGGTAGTGCAGTGGTGTTTGTGTAGTGTAGGGGGTAGTGTTTTAGGGTTTAGGTAGTGCAGTGGTGTTTGTGTAGTGTAGGGGGTTGTGTTTTAGGGTTTAGGGTCGTGCAGTGGTGTTTGGGTAGTGTAGGGGGTCGTGCTGGGGGTAGTGTTTTTGGGTTTAGGGTAGTGCAGTTGTGTTTGGGTAGTGAAGGGGTCGTGCTGGGGGTAGTGTTTTAGGGTTTAGGGTAGTGCAGTTGTGTTTAGGTAGTGAAGGGGGTCGTGCTGGGGGTAGTGTTTTAGGGTTTAGGGTAGTGCAGTGGTGTTTGTGTAGTTTAGTGGGTCATGCTGGGGGTAGATTTAGGGTTTAGGGTAGTGCAGTGGTGTTTGTGTAGTGTAGAGGGTCATGCTGGGGGTAGTGTTTTAGGGTTTAAGGCAGTGCAGTGGTGTTTGTGTAGTGAAGGGGTCGTGCTGGGGGTAGTGTTTTAGGGTTTAGGGTAGTGCAGTGGTGTTTGTGTAGTGTAGGGGGTTGTGCTGTGGGTAAATTAAGGGTTTAGGGTAGTGCAGTGGTGTTTGGGTAGTGTAGGGAGTCGTGCTGGTGGTAGTGTTTTAGGGTTTAGGGTAGTGCAGTTATGTTTGGGTAGTGTAGGGTGTCATGCTGGGGGTAGTGTTTTAGGGTTTAGGGTAGTGCAGTGGTGTTTGGGTAGTGGAGGGGGTAGTGTTTTAGGGTTTAGGGTAGTGCGCCCAACCAGCCACAATATCCGTGGACAAAGGGGACTCTTTGGAACGCTCCGTCAATTGAATAATTTGGGTCAAGGGCCCTACCACGTCCAATACCTATCAATTCCTTTCTTGGGATCCCTCATATACTTGGAGAAAAAGGTACATAGTTTCTCATCAATTTCAGGCGTGTGTGCCACCTTCCCCTTCAGTGAGGGGCTGGGGCATTCTCCCCTCATCCTATTCCTGACCTCCCTTTCAAGGGGTTGATGGATTTTCCCCACCACATACTCTGCCACTTTGGCATCAGGTGTCCACTCCGCCGACCTAGGATGGTAAATTTGGGTAGGCTCGAACATGTCCGAGTAGACCCCGTCCCCAACCGGGGACTGAGAGGAGTGGGACTCTGGACGCCAGGGACGCCCCGAGTCCTTATCCTCATCGAAGGAGAAATCGTCCTCCGATACACCCTCTCCCTCTAAGGGAAACCCGCCGTCGGGGTCTACAATAGTGGTGACAGTGTCGCAATTTTCTCCGGGCCCCTCCTCCTCCCGGCAGGGTGCATGTTTTAGCATTCGTGCACTCTTGAGGAAGGTCTCCGTAAGTTTATCAAATCCTTCCAAGTGCCCCGCGTTATGCTTAACGGCCCTTTTATTCCCCATCTGGGAGCTACTGGGACCCGCCACCACCAGATCTGGGTCACTGAACACCCCAGGGATGCTTTTCGCCAGCTTATCAACCTGATCCCTAAGAGGAGCCAGCACCCTAGAAATAGCCAGAGAGAGGGCTTGGTCCACTGCTGGAGGGAGAAGTTGGGGGCCATTCCTCCTCCACTTCCTGGTAGGAGGAGTAAAAATGGTCTTCTGGAGAAGACATGATAGCAGAGGGTGTGAGCACAAAACAAATGCCCTTAAAATCCTTAAGGCAGCCCCCTCGCCGGTGCTCCAACAGCTGGGCTTTCCCCGAAGCTGTTATAAGAATAGACTGAGGCGCAATACCAATTACCACCACCAGGTGGTGCTGGTCACTAACGTGGCTGTGTGGGGAAATCACCGCGTAGCGGTGTCAAAATTAGGCGAGGGTTAGTTGGGAATCAAGCGGACACTAAAGGAGTGACCGGATTCCCAAACGCGCGTAAAGACCAGCGGGAGCGCTCGACGGAGCTGCCTCGCTCGGACCAGACGCGCCTGACAGGATCTCACCTCGTGCAGAGCACACAGCGAGATAAACTGCGAGGGGGAGAACGCGCTCGGGCAAGAGCCTGCTGCACAGGGAATATAAAACAATACCAAGGCAACAATGCTAATAACGTGCACAAGAAACCGCTATACAAACAGCAACAACGTCAGATTAAGCCAAGAATGTAAGGAATGCACTTAACTGACGAGCAGTGAAGAAAGAGGAAGCGGATGGGACGTCACGATATTATATACGATGGACTGTGATATGATTGGACTATAGTTGCCTTGGAGACTACCCCCCAAAATGGCTCATGGGTTGTGTAGTCTTTTGTTTAATGATTGTTGTGTTACGTTTTCTTTGAACTGCTATGCAAATAAAGTGAGGAAAGATATGCATAATCCTCGCCTCCGTCCTGCCATAGAATTCATTAAACTTTATTTGATCTGATTTAGAAACATAGATCATAAAAGTGTACATAAAAACAGTAAAGCCTCTTTCCTAATACAATACAGTGAGAATTAATTAAAACCAGTAGGTAAAAACGGGTGTTACAAAGCCCGGTTCAGAGCAACTTCAGGTTAACAGAATCGTAAAGTTCAATGTTTCGCAAGATCAATCTCATGTACTTCGTGCAAAATACACAATAAGGGGTCCAAGTAAGATGTAACGCTCCAATGCCTGACCAGTTTGCACTATATAAAACTGCAGAAAAACTAAAGATAAAAAGTGTTTTGCACACTTCTGTCATTGGGCTATATGTGGGCTACATCTGGGTGATATTTGTGCTACATTTGGGCTCTTTTTTCTCTGGTGGCCATCTTGGGAGACTTATTTGTTATGAAGTTTCCTAATTTCGTCATTTACTGCTGTCTCCTCTGTAGGAAATGCTTTCAGTTTCACTTTGATTCCATCAAGAAGGCATTCAGATGTGTCACACATTTGCCATAAATTCAGAATGTTAGCACTCTAGTTGTTCATTAGATCACTGTAGTAAAGCTACTGCTCACCAGGGAGTTAACTGGAAGTCTACTGCTGGTATTGAAAGTGATTGTTTCAGTCTGCATGTCAGAATGTTCTAATGAAATAGAAGAGGATTTGAGATCTCACTTAAAACATGCCCTAAATTTTCTTTCTGCAGCACTAACCATAATTTCTATGGTAAAATGAACCCCCTCATTTTGTTCCTTTTTAAATTAAATGTTTTAAGAGTTACCAGTTTATTCCAATCAAGATGGCTTCAGGTGAGCCATAATTTTGTCATAAGTAAGACTGTTAGCGCTCTAGTTGTTCTTTAGAACACTCTGGGAAGCTGCAGTAGAACACAAAGGCATCAACTGACAGGCTGCTCCTGTTGAAATATAACAGGAAGATATTTGAGATCTCACTTAAAACATGTCCTAATTTTTCTTTCTACAGCACTAACCATAATTTCTATGACAAAATGAACCCCCTCATTTTGTTCCTTTTTAAATTAAATGTTTTAAGAGTTACCAGTTTATTCCAATCAAGATGGCTTCAGGTGTGCCATAATTTTGTCATAAGTAAGACTGTTAGCGCTCTAGTTGTTCTTTAGAACACTCTGGGAAGCTGCAGTAGAACACAAAGGCATCAACTGACAGGCTGCTCCTGTTGAAATATAACAGGAAGATATTTGAGATTACACTTGAAACATGTCCTAATTTTTCTTTCTACAGCACTAACCATAATTTCTATGACAAAATGAACCCCATCATTTTGTTCCTTTTTAAATTAAATGTTTTGAGTGTTACCAGTTTATTCCAATCAAGATGGCTTCAGGTGTGCCATACTTTTGTCATAAGTAAGGCTGTTAGCACTCTAGTTGTTCTTTAGAACACTCTGGGAAGCTGCAGTAGAACACAAAGGAATCAACTGACAATCTCTGCCCTCTGTTGGATGTTCATGTTTTATTGAGAATGTCAGACTTCATTCTCACATGACTGAGAAAGATAATGTGAATTTACAGAAAATATGCTCTCATTTTAGCTTCTGGAGCACCTTCCAAAACTGTATGGGACAAGCATGTGAAAATAGTTTTCTCTCAAACATGATTCATGATATCCCAGCAGAAGGTTTTTCACAGGGTAAAATCACCTTAGAACACACCACAATTCCTGAAATTAGTATGGTACCATCAACAAATGAATTCTAATGTAACTAAAGTCTGTTATCACCCTTTATAGTTCTCCTTTTGGTAACCCTCAAAATCTTCGATTCACTACAATGCATTTCAATGGGGTACTATCATTTATATTGGTCCCAAGATGGCTGCCAGCAATTCCAGGATGAAGTGCTGACAGCCAATCAGATCTCACGATGACATGTGTGGTTAGGCTCCGCCCAGATATCGATATGCTTTCTTTTTCAAATTTCTCAGGAACTACCAAACGGATTTACACCATTTAACAAAAAGGGTTCTTTCTGAACCAAGAACTACCTCTTTGCCAAATTTGGTGTAATTCCGTTCAGCAGTTCGGGCTGTAGCCGTGTCTAAAGTTTCCTATGGAAAATTGCATGGGGAAAACACGTTTTGGGACCCCCTTTTCTCAGCCCCCGCTTGCTGAATCACCCCGAAACTTTCAGGATAGGAGCAGACCGGAGCGCCCCACGAGTTTTGAAAATTTTGCGACGATTCATCAACCGGTGCCAAAGTTATTGGAAATAGAATGTTGTGAATTTCCTATGGAAAATAGGTCCTAACTATAACTACCTACTGGCGACCGCCAGTAGGTAATATATATATATATATATATATATATATATATATATATATATATATATATATATATATATATATATTATTGCTCCACTGCACTTTGCCAGGAAGCACTCGCAGGCGGGTGCTGGCGTCGCGGAAGTGCACCGCGATTACATCGAAGCTCCTCCGTTTCTCCGTTTCACAGAACAGAAGACAGCACTCACGTGGAAATATTGCAAAAATCTTTATTGCTGTAAGCAACAAACAAACGCGTTTCGGCGTAGCGCCTTCGTCGGTGTTACTGACGTGCGCGCTGCAGCCAATTTTTTTAAAAAAGCATTTACAAAGACATAAACAGAGGACTCCCATTACCATTTCTCTTTTTAGGCGCCATTTTAGCCTAGTCATTATTCCAAATCTCTAGTTTATAAATACCATTGTACTTTATATTGCCAACATTGTGTAAATCATATTACCGTTTATCTGTTTAAGTTTAACAATTGTTTAACCCTAATCATGCCGTATATCGGCTAAATCATCGGTTTTACAAAACAAAACAAAATTTGGCAATCAATGACCCAATTTTCGCAGTATATCGGCTTCATTTTCATTTTCATATATATTATCATTATTGCTTCCTAAAAGTCATGATTTTATGCTATAATCTTTACATTTGCATCATTCACTTTATGCACTTTTGAACATCATTAAGCCGTTTATCGGCTTTTTAGTAGCCACCAATCAAAGATGCACTGCCAATTCTTCCTCGCTGTTCATGCCCCTAGGGAATTTGGTTTGGAGATCGATAATATATCGAGACTCTAATCTCCGCAATTTCTGGATTCTGTTTCCACCTCTTGAATGGGCGGCCACAGAATCCAGACCAAAATATTCCACCAAATCCCTATTACTATTATGCATGGTTGCGAAGTGTCTGGCAACTGGATAAGTTTAATCTTTTTCGTAATGGCCCGCATATGTTCTAAAATGCGGACCTTGACTGGATGTATAGTGCTGCCTATATATCTTAGTCCACAAGGACATACTAGGCAATAGACTACATGTGTGGTGTTGCAGGTGATAAACTTCATTATTCTCTTTTGTTTTTTAGTGTCTGGAATTCCATATGCCAGAACTCGCTTGCTTTTGCTGCAAGCCTTGCACTTTCCACACAGAAAAACCCCTTCATATCTTTAATGGTACCAGTTTTCTGTGGCTCTTTACCCATGTGACTATGTACTAGCATGCCCTTTATAGATCTTGCTTTTTTAAAAGTTATTCTTGGAGAATTAGGTATGTCCTGACTAATGACAGCATCCGTTTTAAGGATATGCCAATTTTTTCTTAAAATTCTTCTTAAAATACTAGCTCCATCAGAGTATGTTGTTATCATCCTGAATTTGCCATCCTGGGTATCTTTTTTAGAACTTTTCAGACTTTCCATGACTTGTTGTTTAGGAATGGACCTAACTTTGTTAAGAGTGCCCTCCAGAAGCTGAGGATCATATCCCCTATTGCCAAACCTCCCAATGCATTCACGGGCCGCAATTTCAAAGTCGCTGTTTCTTGTGCTATTTCTTTTGAGTCTTAATAGCTCCCCATAAGGAATGCTTTGTATTAGTTTGGATGGATGACTGCTTCGAGCATGCAGGGTCGAATTACCCGCAGTGGGCTTTCTATACAATGCTGTGTTAATATTCTCATCTGCTATAAATACCCTCAGGTCAAGATAGTTCACTGCCACTGAACTTATCTCTCCTGAGAATCTCAAATTCAGAGTATTATCATTAAGACTATTAATATACTCATGAGCAGATCTTGCATTCCCATTCCAAATTAAAAACAAGTCATCTATATACCTATGCCAAGCTATGACTTCTCCTCGATCTGTTTCTCCCCGGTATGTTCTGGGCACCCGCTCCTCCCACCAGCCTACGAATAAATTCGCATAGCTGGGGGCACAGCAGGTGCCCATCGCAGTGCCGGAGATCTGCCTGTAATAAACATCTTTGAAGAGAAAAATGTTGTTTGTTAGACAAAATTCTGTAAATTCCAACAACATAAGGTTATGCTCAGCAAATTTTAATGGACGTTGGTTCAAGTAATATTGTACAGCTTTAAGTCCATTAGAATGATCTATACAAGTATATAGACTAGTGATGTCTAATACCATAAGATGATAAGATGAATCCCATCTTATTGTGGCAATCTGTTTAAGAAAATCATTGGTGTCCTTCACATATGAGGTCAATTGTAATACCCATGGAAACAAAAAATGGTCTATAAACATTGACAAGTGCTCAGTCAGGCTCCCTTGTGAGGAGATAATAGGTCTTCCAGGAGGACACTGGCTATCTTTGTGTAGTTTCGGAATGTGGTAGAAGGTTGGGATGATGGGATTTAAGTTTCGAAGAAATAAATATTCATCTGTCCCCAACATTGCCTTGTCATACCATTTTTTGATAAGAGAATGATAATCCACGATGGTTTGATTATACATCTCTTTAGATGATCTTTCATAGTTATTTTGAACCGAAATTTGTTTTAAAGCTTCAGCACAATATTGTTCTTTTGTAAGTAACACAACATTTCCCCCTTTATCAGATGGTTTACAGACCAGTGTGGTATCCATTTGTAGGGATTTCAAAGCTTCACGTTGCTCTTTCGTGATGTTCTTATTGCTTGCTTTAGGAAATCCTTTTCGTCTAAACTGTAATAGATCATTGTTTACAGCCTCTGCAAAGACATCAATAGCATCCAAGGGTAATTGAGGAACGAATTGGGATGCTGGTTTGAAAGGGCTTTCAACCATTTGCTGCTCAATGCCCAGTTGTCTAGATCTTGTCGCGACATCCGCCAGATTTGTCTGACCATTTTCTTCTTTACGTAGGCTCTCAAGTACTTCCAATGCCTCCAAATCTTTCACCTGCAGAACATCACACTCTTCCGGCAGTGGTCTGGCATTTTTGATTTTACACGTTGGTTTGGTTTTGAAGAACTTGTGTAGTTTTAATTTGCGGGTGAATTTAAAAAGGTCGATTCTAGTTTGGGTGTATTCCATAGGACTATTAGGGCAAAAAGTCAGTCCAAGTTTTAAGACTTCTTCTTCTGTGGTTGTAAGTATTCTTGGTGTTAAGTTAACCACAGTCAAGTTTTCAGCTTGCATCACCATCTCTTGCCCCGTCTGCCACGTCTTGTTGGCGAAGATGTTTTTCCTTTTCCGGTACCTGCCGCCCCTTCGCGTTTTTCTGTGATATTCTCTGGGGCTTGCTCTTTCCGCCCCTCAGCCATGTTTGACATATGAGTTGGAATTCCTCGTGAAAAGGTGTTTTCCGCCCATGATTAGCAGATACACTCACATTTTCATCGCCGGATTGCTCACCCTCCGTCGCTTCTGATTCTTATGTTTCCACCCTTTCAGATGTCACTTTATTTGTTTTCAAAAATAGTTCTTTCCTGGGACCATCAAATTTCCTTGCGAAGGTTAATACCCTGCCTTGTAAATAGTCCCTTTCATCCCTTTCAAATTTTTCTTGTTTACGCTGTTTGATTTTAGTTTCATACTTTATCAATCGTTTTTTCATTTGTTCTCGTAACTCTTCCAGCTTAGTTTTATCCTCTTCTTTCTCCAATTCTTCCTCGAGATTTTGTATTTCTTTGAGTGCTTTGTCTCTATCACTCCATGCGAATTTGACCAAAATGACCAACATGCCTTTACTTGACTGAGCCGTATATTCAGCCCACTCCTCCAAGAGGAGAGGGTCAGGATTTTCATAGGCAGGCACTGTATAGATGCGTAAGCCTCGTGGTATCCTATCCACGTCAATATAATTCTGAAGGGAGGTAGCCTCCCACCATTTACGCATCTCCCTTTCATACATCCTTTCCAGTTTGGTGAATTTCATGTGCAAATTACTGGTGACTTTAAAAGTGCTGGTTGAACTTGATTGTCCAGCCTCCAAGCGTTTTTTGAAAATGCCTATGGCTGCTTCGCGACGTGTTGATTCACAGAACATCTTATCCACTTCTGTGTTCCCAATTACAGCCGTATATTTGAAGCAATTCCCCTATCGTCTTGCCGCCTTCACACCGATACAGCAGTTAAATAGAATGAAAACTGCTTACCGGTATCCGGGTAGTGACTCCCTGTTCCTCAATAGAGTTGCACGGTGTCCATTCCCGATATCCGTTATCCTTATGTGCTGCGGCGGTGCCTCCTTGAAAATATTATTGCTCCACTGCACTTTACCAGGAAGCACTCGCAGGCGGGTGCTGGCGTCGCGGAAGTGCACCGCGATTACATCGAAGCTCCTCCGTTTCTCCGTTTCACAGAACAGAAGCCAGCACTCACTGGGAAATATTGCAAAAATCTTTATTGCTGTAAGCAATAAACAAACGCGTTTCGGCGTAGCGCCTTCGTCGGTGTTACTGACGTGCGCGCTGCAGCCAACTTTTAAAAAAAAGCATTTACAAAGACATAAACAGAGGACTCCCATTACCATTTCTCTTTTTAGGCGCCATTTTAGCCTAGTCATTATTCCAAATCTCTAGTTTATAAATACCATTGCACTTTATATTGCCAACATTGTGTAAATCATATTACCATTTATCTGTTTAAGTTTAACAATTGTTTAACCCTAATCATGCCGTATATCGGCTAAATCATCGGTTTTACAAAACAAAACAAAATTTGGCAATAAATGACCCAATTTTCGCCGTATATCGGCTTCATTTTCATTTTCATATATATTATCATTATTGCTTCCTAAAAGTCATGATTTTATGCTTTTATGTTTATAGACCATTTTTTGTTTCCATGGGTATTACAATTGACCTCATATGTGAAGGACACCAATGATTTTCTTAAACAGATTGCCACAATAAGATGGGATTCATCTTATCATCTTATGGTATTAGACATCACTAGTCTATATACTTGTATAGATCATTCTAATGGACTTAAAGCTGTACAATATTACTTGAACCAACATCCATTAAAAGTTGCTGAGCATAACCTTATGTTGTTGGAATTTACAGAATTTTGTCTAACAAAAAACATTTTTCTCTTCAAAGATGATTATTACAGGCAGATCTCCGGCACTGCGATGGGCACCTGCTTTGCCCCCAGCTATGCGAATTTATTCGTAGGCTGGTGGGAGGAGCGGGTGCCCAGAACATACCGGGGAGAAACAGATCGAGGAGAAGTCATAGCTTGGCATAGGTATATAGATGACTTGTTTTTAATTTGGAATGGGAATGCAAGATCTGCTCATGAGTATATTAATAGTCTTAATGATAATACTCTGAATTTGAGATTCTCAGGAGAGATAAGTTCAGTGGCAGTGAACTATCTTGACCTGAGGGTATTTATAGCAGATGAGAATATTAACACAGCATTGTATAGAAAGCCCACTGCGGGTAATTCGACCCTGCATGCTCGAAGCAGTCATCCATCCAAACTAATACAAAGCATTCCTTATGGGGAGCTATTAAGACTCAAAAGAAATAGCACAAGAAACAGCGACTTTAAAATTGCGGCCCGTGAATGCATTGGGAGGTTTGGCAATAGGGGATATGATCCTCAGCTTCTGGAGGGCACTCTTAACAAAGTTAGGTCCATTCCTAAACAACACGTCATGGAAAGTCTGAAAAGTTCTAAAAAAGATACCCAGGATGGCAAATTCAGGATGATAACAACATACTTTGATGGAGCTAGTATTTTAAGAAGAATTTTAAGAAAAAATTGGCATATCCTTAAAACGGATGCTGTCATTAGTCAGGACATACCTAATTCTCCAAGAATAACTTTTAAAAAGCAAGATCTATAAAGGACATGCTAGTACATAGTCACATGGGTAAAGAGCCACAGAAAACTGGTACCATTAAAGATATGAAGGGGTTTTTTCCGTGTGGAAAGTGCAAGGCTTGCAGCAAAAGCAAGCGAGTTCTGGCATATGGAATTCCAGACACTAAAAAACAAAAGAGAATAATGAAGTTTATCACCTGCAACACCACACATGTAGTCTATTGCCTAGTATGTCCTTGTGGACTAAGATATATAGGCAGCACTATACATCCAGTCAAGGTCCGCATTTTAGAACATATGCGGGCCATTACGAAAAAAGATGAAACGTATCCAGTTGCCAGACACTTCGCAACCATGCATAATAGTAATAGGGATTTGGTGGAATATTTTGGTCTGGATTCTGTGGCCGCCCATTCAAGAGGTGGAAACAGAATCCAGAAATTGCGGAGATTAGAGTCTCGATATATTATCGATCTCCAAACCAAATTCCCTAGGGGCATGAACAGCGGGGAAGAATTGGCAGTGCATCTTTGATTGGTGGTTACTAAAAAGCCGATAAACGGCTTAATGATGTTCAAAAGTGCATAAAGTGAATGATGCAAATGTAAAGATTATAGCATAAAATCATGACTTTTAGGAAGCAATAATGATAATATATATGAAAATGAAAATGAAGCCGATATACGGCGAAAATTGGGTCATTTATTGCCAAATTTTGTTTTGTTTTGTAAAACCGATGATTTAGCCGATATACGGCATGATTAGGGTTAAACAATTGTTAAACTTAAACAGATAAACGGTAATATGATTTACACAATGTTGGCAATATAAAGTACAATGGTATTTATAAACTAGAGATTTGGAATAATGACTAGGCTAAAATGGCGCCTAAAAAGAGAAATGGTAATGAGAGTCCTCTGTTTATGTCTTTGTAAATGCTTTTTTTTAAAAAGAATTGGCTGCAGCGCGCACGTCAGTAACACCGACGAAGGCGCTACGCCGAAACGCGTTTGTTTGTTGCTTACAGCAATAAAGATTTTTGCAATATTTCCCCGTGAGTGCTGGCTTCTGTTCTGTGAAACGGAGAAACGGAGGAGCTTCAATGTATATATATATATATATATATATATATATATATATATATATATATATATATATATTCCACCAAAGTCGCACTCTTACGTCCAAGGGCGCCTTAGTGAGCCACACCATCTGACTTAGGCAGTAGAAATTTTATTTATATATTTATTATATAGGGACGTTATAGTTAGTAAACAACATTAAAAAAACCTTAGAAATTGACTGAAAAAAACAAAGGTTACAGGGACATTATAGTTAGGAAATAGAATTAAAAAACCTTAGCAATTCACTGAAAAAGCCAATGGTTACAGGGACGTTATAGTTAGGCTCTGGTTTCACTTGTACAAAACCCATGAAATTCAGCAGTTATAGTTAGCTTAGTTAACTATAACTTACGCCCCTACACTGCACTGCTTATGAACTTACATATTACATCACTCATGACATGTTCAGTAACATCACTCATGACATCACTGATGACATCTCAAGTGATATCACTGATGACATCACTAATGACATCATCCTTAGAAGCACTCACACACCCACTTACACCCCTATGCAACTTCTCATACACCCACTCATATGCCCACACAACCACTCACATACTCATTCACAGACTCATCCAAGTACTCACACAACCACTCACTCATCCATAGAGCTTTCTATACAATCAGTCACTTACCAATACAGCTACTCACACAGCCACAGACTCACCCATACAGCTACTCACAAACCCACTTATTCACCTATACAGCCACTCACACACCCATTCCCTCACCCATACAGCCTCTTAACACATCCACTCACTCAATCGTACAACCATTCACACACTCACACACCCTCACAAACACTTACATCCCCATTCACAAACCCATACAAGGACTCACACATCGGCTCACTCACGCATAAATCCATTCACACAGACACTTACTCTACAACACAGCCACTCACACATCAACTCACTTAACCAACCAACTACTCAAACAGCCACTCACTCACCCATACAGCCACTTACACAGCCAGTCACTCACTGATATAGCCATTCAGACGGCCGCTCACTCACCCATACAGTCACTTACACATCTACTCACCCACCCATACAGTGACTCACACAGCCACTCACTCACCCATACAGTTACTCACACAGCCACTCACTCACCCACACAGCTACTCACACACCTACGTATACACCCATACAGCCACTCACACACCCACGAAGGCACTCAGATATCCACTCACACACAGATGCACAGACTCACACTGTCACTCACATAATATATGTTAGAAATAGTATCGCTCATTAGTAGCACAGAAAGTATACTATTTTAACTATTTTAGTACCTTGGTATATATTTTCAACATTTAGAAAACACTCACACTCACTGGATCATGTTGTCAGTGATGTAATTTGACATGTCATCAGTGATGTCACTGACCATGTCATGAGTGATGTAATATGTTAGGTCATAAGCAGTGTACTGTGGGGTGTAAGTTATAGTTTGGCCAGGTAACTATAACTGATGAATTTCACTGGTCTTGTACGAGTGAATTCTGAACTTAGCTCTAACATCCCTGTAACCTTTGGGTTTTCAATGAATTTCTACATTTTTTCAATGTTATTTCCTAAATATAACATCTCTGTAATCTTTGTTTTTTTGGGTGAATTTAAAAGGTTTTTTTACATTTTATTTCCTAACTGTAACCTGTAACCTTTGAGAGTGGATCTGTGAGTGGGCGTGTCAGTGGCTGTATGGATCGGTGAGTGGGTGTCTGAGTGGCTGTATGGGTGTGTGAGTTGGTATGTGAATGGCTGTATGGGTCTGCGAGTGAATGTGTGAGTGGTTTTGTGGGTGTATGAGTGAGTGTCTGTATAGGTCGGTGAGTGGCTGTATGGGTCTGTTATTAGGTGTGTGTGTGGCTTTGTGGGTGTGAGAGTGGCTGTATGGGTCGGTGACTGGGTGTGTGATTGGCTCTATGGGATTTTAGACACGACTACAGCCCGAACCTCTGAATGGAATTACACCAAACTTAGCAGAAATCTAGCTCTTGGTCCAGAAAGAGAGCTTTGTTATTTGGTGTAAATCTGTTCAGTTGTTTTGGAGGAATTAAAAAAACAAAACAAATTTGTATATCTAGGGTTGCAGATCCTCAGAGGATCCAACAGTCCCTGTGCTCAAATGTGGTTGACTGCTAACACTTCAACCAGGAAGTGTTGCAGCCATCTTGGGACTCGGCTTCAGCAGAGTGCCATATAGAAACATTTAAAAGAAAGAAAAGGAGGCAGGGTAGGAATATTCTGACCACTCTAGATGTGGTGGTAGGGTTCCAGAGGGACCCTGCCGTGGCAAAAAAGCATTTTTTTTAAATAAATTTGGCGAGAGCCCTGATGGATCTGTGGCTCCTGCCAAAAAAAAAAAAGGGAAGCGGGCTCCTGCGCTTCACTAATGTTTAGCCCATGGGTGGGCCAGGTCCCAGGGGCATCAGGGACTATTGTATTAATATGCAGGGAGTGCTGGTGAGATACTCCCCATGCCCCAAGGACCGCCAGCTTCCGGGGTCAAATGTTTAAATAAATGAGGGGGGCCTGATTGGCCCACTTACAGCCCCGGGGGCCGCCACCTCCCCGGGGAACTTTAAGATATGTGTGCAGGCAGGCCTGCTGGCCCCGTTGCACCCAAGGGACGCCACTTCCCTGGAGAAATGAAGTTAAATTAATGCAGGTGGGCCTGTGTGGCCCCCTGCAGCCCTGGGGACCGCCTCCTCCCTGGTGCACCATAAAAATATATATGCAGGCGGGACCGCTGGGCCCACCCGGGCAACGGAGACCGCCACCTCCCCCGGGGCAAAATTTATAAAATTAATGCTGGGGGCCTGCAAGGCCCCTCCGCAGCCCCGGGGACTGCCACCTCCCCGGGGCTGAAATAAATTAATGTAGGAGGTCCATTGTGGACCCCTGGCCCGAGGGAACACCACCTCCCTGAGGCTAGAGAGACAGAGAAATACTTTATTTAGACAATCAAGTCCATTAAAGTGCCAAGTGCTAGTTTAAAAGTGCATTGAAGGAGATTATCAAAGTGGTGCACAAATTAAGACTTGTATACAAAAGTTAAAACTTATGATATCAAAAATATATATCTTTAAAAAATTTACACTTTAAAAATAATTTCTCAACACCTCGGGGCGATAATGTTAATGATGTGTCATAGTGGGCGATAGTGATACGTGTTAAAACTATATACATTTTGAGCATTTCATTTATTAGCTGACATTGAAGAATTCTAACGGTGGCTCTGTTAACACATACTTTTCTCTCATGTCTTTTGCCAGTGTGTGGAGCTAATGCTCTCTGGTATGCCTCATGGCAGCCTGATTCTTGATTTCATCATTAAGGCTGGCCCTGCTAAATTAGAGTCTTTGGGCCTGTGGTTTTACTCCTCAGTTGTTTGCCTACTATCAGCAGAGGTCTCAGGAATCTTCTACATTCTTCAAGGAGGGCAGGACAAATGCAGAGCAAGAGGGCTAACGATTCTTAGAGAAAGCCACATAGACGGCACAGTGTAGAGGGAGGCTGGGATACCCATGGAGGAAGTAAATCTAAAGATGTAAAGCAGCCCATCCGGAGTTGGAAGAATTTAGTTTTGAGGTAGGATGAGAATGGTTCCTTAAATAATTGTTGGAGATCTATCTGGTCGTAACTACTGAGAACTAAAGCAGCGTGTTTATTTTTTTTGAAGGCCCAAAGGTCTGATGGAAAGGATTCCATTTTGATGTTTTTGTTCAGGGCTGCTTTGAACTGGGGGTGTGGCAAACATAGAGTCCACAGGTCCAAGCGCATCTGAGAGGGCACAGGACCAGGGGATTGTTGGGCACTGCCTATTTGTGTTCGTGGATTCAAGCCAGATGAGGTTTTTTAAGGCACCTTCTTTTGATGAATGTGCTGAATGCATGTAATTAAAGAGGCAAGCTCTTTGGTTGAGAAGTCGGTCATTCAAGGAGAACTCTATCCTGGTTTGAGCTGGGGATGTGTTATGTGGGAGGTTGAACAGTGATCGAAATACTGCACTCTGTGCAATGTTCAAGAAATCGCCCTAGTACCTGGGAATGCTTCTGTCCCATATGCCAAGGTGGGGGTGAGTTTAGCAGCAACTATTTTCAGTAATGGTTCAAATGTATAGTGTTTTCTGCTTTTGTGAATAGTTCGGAAGGCACATTGTAATGAGGCCAATTTTGGTTTTAGGGAGTTTAGGTGTAAAAAGTGTCCTCCTTATCGTCCAGCCAACACCCCAGGCATTTATATTTGTTCGAGATGGCCATGAGGTTATTGTTAAGGTGCCATAAGCCCCGTTTGATCCTTTTCCTGCTGAAGATCACAATGTTTGTTTTTTCGTAGTTGATTGTCATGCCGTATGATAATTTAGGGCATTTAACAACCTTTGGAGGCCAGTCGGGGTTTGGATGATAAGAACAACATCGTCCGCATACAGAAGCGAGCTGATGTGCTAGTTTGCTAATTTTTGTGAGTGATTGATTACTGAATTTAATGCTGGTACTAGTTCGCACAGGAATACATTGAATAAAGTTGAAGCTAATGCGCACCCCTGCTTGACACCTTGTTCGATGTTTATTTTCTCTGAGACTGCAGTGTTGTATCCCCGTTTAACCCTAGCCCAAGTATCCGAGTAGAGCAACAGAATGCATCGAAGAAGGGGGTCCGGAATTTTCCAGGCTTTTAGCTTTGCCCATGGAAGTTGGCGATTAACCTGGTCGAATGCCTTTCTGTAATCAATGAAACAGCAATAAAGCTGTTAACTCTTTGTTAAATGTTTTGCTGCGAGCATCCTTAAGGCAATTAGGTTGTCAGTGGTGCCAGAGAGTCACCTCGACAACCGCAGCGACCCCGACTCCATCACCCTCCTCGACAACCTCTCCAACCTCGGACTGAAGCAGCTCGTCCCCACCCCCACCCACAGAGTAGGACACACCCTCGACCCCATCTTCACAGGAGGGACAAACATCCATTTCAGCCACACCTCGCAGCCCCTCTGGACAGACCACCACTGCGTACACTTCACCTTCAACTCCTCCACCGGACCCAAACCCCCCGCGCCCTCCTCGAAGGAACTGGAGCAAGATCACAGAGGAGCACATCAACACCACCCTCCTCCTAGACCCACCCTGCGCCACGACCGACGCCAACTCGGCAGCCAAGGAATTTCACCGCTGTATTTCCAGCTGCGCCAACAAGCTCGCACCCCTACGCCACCCCGGCAAACAACGCCCCCTGAAAGCTGCCTGGTTCACCACCGAACTCCAAGAAGCCAGACGCTCCTGCAGACGCCTCGAGAAAACCTGGCGAAACCGGAAAACCACAGAAGACCTGAACAGCTACCGGAGCGCCCTGAAGGAATACCACCAGCGCATAAGAGACACTAAGCGGACTTTCATCAAGAACAAAATCCACACCAACGCCAAAGAACTCTTCAACATCATACAGCAATTCACCAAACGCCCCAGCGAAGCCACAGACATCACACCATCCCAGGAACTCTGCAACAAGCTCAGCTCCTACTTCCATCTGAAAATCAAGGCCCTCTACGACAACTTCAGCGAACAGACGCCGGACGCCACCCCCCTTGCCACCACCACCGACAAGGAGCCGACCATCACAACCTTGAATCCTGCCACCGTCGAACACACCACCTTGACCATAAAGAACACCCACTCAGGATCCCCCACGGACCCCTGCCCACCGCACATCTACCACAGGGCCGCCGCCGCCATCGCACCCGAACTAGGACGTACCATCAACGCCTCTTTCGAAGCCAGCATCTTCCCAGACGACTGGAAGCGGGCGGAGGTCAAACCCCTCCTCAAGAAGCCCACGGCAGACCCGACAGACCTGAAAAACTACCGGCCCATTTCCCTCCTCCCCTTCGCTGCCAAAGTCACAGAGAGACTCGTAAACACCCAGCTGACCGCCTTCATCGAAGAGAACTCCATCCTAGATGCCTCCCAGTCCAGATTCCGCAGCAACCACAGCACCGAGACCGCCCTCCTCGCTGCCACCGATCACATCTGCATGCTACTCGACCAGGGACACACCGCGGCCCTCATCCTACTAGACCTCTCCACAGCCTTCAACACCGCCTCACATCGCACTCTCGCAGCCAGACTCCATGACGCTGGGATACGAGGAACCGCCCTCTCCTGGGTCCGATCGTTTGTCTCCGGCAGAACCCAGAGGATCAGACTCCCTCCATTCCTCTCCGAACCCACAGAGATCAACTGCGGAGTACCCCAAGGATCATCGCTCAGCCCCACGCTCTTCAACATCTACATGGCCCCCCTCACCGCCATCGTCAGACAGCACGGTCTCAGCATAGTATCATACGCCGACGACACCCAGCTCATCCTCTCCCTCACGAAGAACCCCGAAGATACCAGACTTTGCTTCCATGAAGGAATGAGGGACGTCGCCGCCTGGATGAAAAACAGCTGCCTGA
Organism: Calotriton arnoldi; assembly: GCA_963921515.1. Taxonomy (NCBI): domain Eukaryota; kingdom Metazoa; phylum Chordata; class Amphibia; order Caudata; family Salamandridae; genus Calotriton; species Calotriton arnoldi. The sequence continues at coordinate 1,701,434 of CAWUFW010003332.1, forward strand.
AGCTCAACTCGGAGAAGACTGAGGTCCTCATCCTCAGATCCTCCACCTCCGCCTGGGACAACACCTGATGGCCTTCCGCCCTCTGGAGCCTGCCCACCCCGACAAACCACGCACGGAACCTCGGCATCATCCTCGACTCCTCCCTCACCATAACCCGCCAAATCAACTCCATCGCCTCCTCCAGCTTCAACTGCCTTCGGATCCTCCACAAGACCTTCAAATGGATATCCCCCGAATGCAGAAAAACCATCACCCACGCTCTCATAACCAGCAGACTGGACTACGGCAAAGCCCTCTATGCCATAATCAACAGAACACTCCTTCACAAGCTCCAAACCATCCAGAACACAGCAGCCAGACTCGTCCTTGGAACCCCACAACACGAACACATGACCCAACACCTATGCGACCTCCACTGGCTCCCCATCGACAAGAGAGTAACCTTCAAACTGCTCACCCACGCCTTAAAATCCCTCCACAACATCGGACCCAAATACCTCAACAAGAGAGTCTCCTTCCACGTACCCAAGAGGAACCTCCGCTCCGCCGACCTCGCCCTCGCAGAGCCCCCACGCATCCACAGAACCAGAGCGGGCAGAAGAGCTTTCTCCTACGTCGCAGCCAAAAACTGGAACAAGCTCCCAGTCAACATCAGATGCTCCCCCACCCTCCACACCTTCAGGAAGGACCTCAAGACCTGGCTCTTCGACTGAGCCGGAGCTGCACCCCCCCTCCCCCAGCGCCTTGAGACCCTCTCGGGTGAGTAGCGCGTTTTATAAATCCCTGATTGATTGATTGATTGATTGATTGAGAGACTGATCTAAAGCCGGTCTGATTGAACGGCAGCATGTAATTTGTCGCTGCCTATGCTTCCAGATCTCTGAGTAGCAGTGACACAAAATATTTGGCCTCAATGTCAAGCAGTGTGATGTACTGGTAGTTGTTGGGGAGTGACACTGGGCCCTTTTTTAGATCGGGTGTAAGATCGAGCCGTGCCAAGACAATGGGGAGGTTTCGGTGACGATGCAGTATTAGAACAGCATTTCCAGCGCGCCAGACCAAAACTCCAAGTCTTGTTTGTAAATGGCTGCTGGAATGCCATTGGGGCTGGGGGCGCTGTCAGCTCTGCTTTTCCAGATCAGATTTGCTATTCTTTGTGCATTGAAGGTGGTCACATATTGGCTTGGTTGCGTTTCTCTTGCCGCTGAATTCTCCTGCTCCTTTGTTTGAGGGTCTGGAGATGGTTGCTGGTCGGGTATTTTACTTTTTGCTTTATAGAGCATAGCAATGTGTTTAGTCCAATTCTCTGAAGTGATGTTGCTCCTGTGTGTGCTGCGGGGGTTGTGATCTCCTGTTTAATTGGTTTATTATTGTCCAGAAATATTTTGAGTTTTTATTTTGACATGCCAGAAAACGTTCTCTCTGCGATGCTTCCTCATGTTTTATTTTGGCTTGTCAGATTTGTTTTTTGTATTGGTTGCGAAGGGTGTTGACTTCAGCTAGCATTATGGAGTTTGGGCATGCTTTAGTAGTCACAACTTCCTGCCTAATGTTCTTTTCTGCAATCTTAGGGGCTTATTTATGAAAAGTGACGCATCGCTGCGTGAAAACAGCGATGCGTCACATTTCATTGCGCCCTCCTTGCGACATACTGAATGCGTCATATTTGCAGTATGACGCATCATGTTGCAAGGAGTTACAGATACATCAGTATTTCTCACGTATCTGTAGGCGCAAAAATGACGCATTGCTGGAGTGTGTCACAAAAGTGACGCAACTCCATCAATGGGTCATTTCGCATGGGCAAGTCCCATTTCAAATGTGCCTGCGTCAGTCTTACGCCTGCTGTGAGGCAGGCGTAAGATATTGACGCCTTTGCGTCCTAGAAGTGATGCAGTGAAATCTCATAGATTTCACTGCGTCACTTCTACGAGGCTTACTTGCGTCAAAACGCCCACCCTGCATACATTATACCTGGCGCAGGTATAATGTGGCGCAGGGGTTTACAAAGTGACGCATCTACCTAGATGCGTCACTTTGTAAATATGACGCAACATGGCGCATTTTTTACCCTGCTGGTGCGTCACAAAAAGTGACGCACCGGCGGCGCAAAAGTGACGCAAGGGCTCATAAATAAGCCCCTTAGTTCTTTTGTGAACCATGGTTTTGTGATCAGAAGTTTTGATGATGGAGTTGCGTGTCGGCTGCTGGTGAGGGCAGACATTAGCTTGTCTTCGAAGATTTCCCAATCGTTAATTGTGTGGATGGGGGCAGAGCATGGGTTGGGTAGTGATGCTTTCCAGTTATGATATTTTGTGGTGGCTTCCGAGTTCCATTTGACCCGTCTTCAGTTGTGGGATGGTTGTTCTGTGCCAATAAGTCTTTGGGGGATATTCACAAGGACTTATCTCAGAGTTATCGCCACCTTAACGCAACAAAAGTGGAGATAGATTTAACGCCCCATTCACAAGCGGTTGCAAACTGCAGACAACGCAAGTATTCCCGCGATAACTGCCGCAAAATTTACCTCCACGGGTGACACCATCAAATAACCCTAATGAGATGCAGAGTAGGCGTTCCCGTGCAACAACACACGAAAACACCACTACACCACATTCACAACAAACTGCCAGATCTGCGATGCGAACCAAAAACAGGCGATAAGCCGCGGTAGCAGCAGGGAATTAACACCTGCCTTTTGCTGGTGTTGAGCAGGACGACTACCTGCTGCATGAAAGGGAGCCCAGCCAAGAGCCACATCTGAAGACCCACAGATGCCATGGAGACAATGAACATGCATCTCGGAGACCCATGAGGGCCACAACACCCACAGCCACCACCCCCAGGCCCGCCACCACCCCCTGGACCCGTCCCGCCCCCCCCGGACCACCACAGAGGCAGCGTACACAAAGACAGCGGACCCACCGTAAACGCACAAGCCTCACAGACCGAACGCCAGAGGAGGACATTTCCCACCACAGGCCCAAAAGGACAACCATCCCCTGCATCCTGACCCACATCGCCCACCTGCTGATGGTACCAACACAGCGCACAACGAACATCACTCCGCAGACAAAGCTGCCGGCTGTGCTGCACATGTTGGCCTCTGGTACCTTCCAACCCACAACTGCCAGAGTCGGAGGAGTCCCACAGCCAGCCCCATCCAAGTTTATCACACCTGTCCTGGATGCCATCATCAGCCTGGTACCCCAGCACCCCCACTCCACCCACACTGCGCAGGAGCAGCTGGAGACCAAACAAGGCTCCCACACCATAGCTGGATTCCCTGACGTGTCAGGGGCAATCAACTGCACACATGTACCCCTCGTGCCCCCTGCCGATACTGCACACAACCACCAAAACAGAAAGCACACGCATCCCATGAATGTGCAGGCAATAGTGGACCGCCCGGGACTCCTCAACAATGTTGTGGCCAACTCCCCAGGCAGAGTGCATGATTCCTACATCTCCCGACAGTCCATCATCAACCAGCTCTCCCAGGATGGCACCTATGGAAATGCAGTGCTCATTGGTAAGTCCCAAATGAACACACCACACACCTCCACCCCACAGTCATGCAACTCACGACACTGGCAATGGGCACGCAGCACAACTACATGCAACATGCCACACAACATGCCAGCTGACCACACACGACAACACGACTCCATTGGGAACCTGGGCTTGCCATGCCCACAACCCAGCCACGGCATGGCACCACAGCCACACAATAGCAGGATGTGAGGAGAGGCTTGGACCAGGCATGTGCGAGAGCGACAAGTGACCAATAAATGAGAACCTACCCAATGCCAGGCGTGGCGTGGAGGTGGCGGACAGGCTCCAGTGTGCAAACCACGGAAATGGCAATGCGGACATTAACTGCTGGTGCATGGAGTGTAGTGGCCAGTGGACGCTACCATGTCCCCACAGGCTGTGGGGCAGAACGCGGAAATGTCACACGTTACGTCCCCTTCTGCATGCTCGTGTGGAGTGGGTTGGCCCTGCGTACGCCAGGCCTGCATAGGGGTGTGAATAAAAAGGCCGTCGCACTGGGCGTGGTCCTCTTTCGGAATGGCCAACGCGTCTGCCAGGGCAGCGCCTTCCAGCCCACCACGAGGCCGGCGCCGTGCGCGGCGGGGCCTGCATCCCTGTGCGCCTGCTGCACCCCGGCCCGCTGGACCCCAGACCCATCATGCCTGGCCCAGCACACCAAGGAGGCTCCGCTCACCTGCCGACACCGGCGTGTGTCAAAGAGGGCCCACCACGTGCTGGTGCAAGCTCCAGGCCCCAGTCCCGCGACCTCTGCAGCCTCCGCAGACCATCGCTGGCCTCCACAGAGCTGGCCCACAGTACTCCTCTCTCATTGACATACTCCACCGGTGTACTCTTTGGCCCAGCTGTTGGCACAAGTTGAACTGAGTCGTGAGTACTGAATGGCAGTGACCAAAGGTCTGTGGCAGCGTCCACATCACTATACTCCCTCCGATCAGTGAAGCAAAAGTCTGCATCGCAGGCCTGCGACACGTGGTGCCACCAACCCTGTTCAACGCAAGCCAGCGACACGTGGTGCCACTAACCCTGTGCAATGCAAGCCGGCGACACGTGGTATCACTAACCCTGTTCAACGCAAGCCGGCGACACTTGGATGAGGGCTCAGGCCTACACTGTGCACCAGTAGGTCCCACATGTCGAACTGTGTCCTGAGTCTTGAATGGCAGTGACCCCAAGTCCGTGGCAGCATCCACATCACCATACTCCCTCCGATCAGTGAAGCAAAAGTCTGCATCCCAGGCCTGCGACACGTGGTGCCACTAACCCTGTTCAACGCAAGCCGGCGACACGTGGTGGCACCAACCCTGTTCAACACAAGCCGGCGACACGTGGTGCCACTAACCCTGTGCAATGCCAGCCGGCGCCACTTGGATGAGGGCACAGGCCTACACAGCGGTCCAGTGGGTCCTACATGTGGAACTGTGTCCTGAGTTATGAATGGCAGTGACCAGATGTTAATTGCAGAGTTCATATCACTATACTCCCTTCTATCAGTGAAGCAAAGGTATGCATCGCAAGCACACGTCACATGTCTGTGGGCCCGTGCTGACCGCTGCCCCCCGCCTACAATGCGGTCCAGTAGGCCCCACATCTAGCACTCAGTCGTGATTCATGAATGGCAGAGTCCATACCAGTGAACGCATGGAGAGGAGTAAGAGGAAGATGCGGTTCAGTCCGGATAAAAGCCGGATCCTCGTTACGGAGGTGACCGAACACTAGCAACATCTGACCTGGTGCCACTAACCCTGTTCACCGCAAGTCCGTGTCCCATGGTGCCACTGAACCTGAACTACGCAGGCCGGTGGGACCATCCAACCTAAGCCGACGACAATCGGTGAATGGCCACTGCTGACCGCTGCCTCAGGCCTACACTGCCGTCCAGTAGGCCACACATGTGGAACTGTGTCCTGGGTAAGATATGGAGGAGTCCACACCATTGGACACGCCTCATCGCAGGGGGCATCCACGATCAGCACTGGTGCCACTGACTCTGTGCGCAATGAGTCATGGGCACTTTCTGGTTGGACTTCGCTGGCATCTGAGTCCATGGCCTGGGGGTTGTCTGCATCATCATCTGGCTGGGCCGGACTTGGTGTCCGACATGTGTCTGTTCCATTCATCCCCACCATGGTGACTGTTTCTGCGTGGTTCTGCCCTCTGCATCATGCCCTGGGAGTACACCTTCCACTGTCCATGCGACACTCCGCGACAACCCCCTTTGACATCTACGAGAACCTGCTCTGCTCTCGTGACCTGCCCCAGAGCACCGCGAGTCAGCGGTCCGTGGCGGTAGGCCCGTGCAGGACGCTGTGCATCCAGGGCCACTAACTCTGTGCAGCTCAGGTCATGGAGCCTTTATGGTTGAATGGTTGTGTCCTTTACGATGTACACTGTTGTCGTTTTTTGACTGCACCAGGAACTCCATGACGGCTGGTGTGCACACACCCCACACACATCCAACACAGGTGTCACTCGACATGTGAGCCTGCTAATAAAAGTGGCCGGGCGCACGTGCCCGTAGCCATTCCCACCATCTAAGCAAGTGTGTCCATGTGGTCATTATGTCAGCATGATGGGCCGGAGCCCTGCAACATCTCAGTGTGCTGTCTTCAGCGGAGGATACCATGTCACCTCAGCAGCGGCTGAGACCTTGGACATGTAGCTTCGCCCGCCCCCCCTGCATGCACAAGCGGCGTGTGCTGGTCCAGCGTACGTCAGGTCAGCGCAGGGGTGTGCTGATTCGGCAGGGTGATCAGGGCGTGGCCCTGGTCTGGCCTTGAACAGGAAGTGAGGTAAGTGTGTCTTTGTGTTGGGGTGTTGTCGCCACCAGGGCCACAGTAGTCGATCTTGCAATGTAGCATGCACCCGGAGGGCGGGCCCGCACGTAGGGGGAAATGTAGGAGCGCAAGCCCACTCGGGGTCTTGGCACATGCATGCCAAGTGTTATGTGTATCAGTCCTGCGGCTGCATGAGTCAGGTGCCTAGCCCCAATCGCAGCACGATCACAGCCAGCCATGGACTGTACACCTGTGTCCGCCCTGTCCGGACCATTGGCCTACACTCACGTGGCCGCACACCCTCAACGGCCAGCTTACAGGTGTTGTTGGCATGCCGCTGGACATGCACGGACAGGCATGACAATGGTGTGCCCTAGGAGTGCATGTGATACAACCGCGCAGCGCACACATGTGTGGGGGCTCGTGGGAGGGAGGAGCAGCTGTGAGGCAACGTGACACACAGTGAGGCCGCTCATGTGCCACGTGCTAGGCATACCATCCATGATTCCCTGGGTCGCAGACATCCCACCCCACCCACGATAGGCCTCTGTACATCTCCTGTATGCATGCAGATGGTGAAGTTACTGTAGGGATGAAAGGTCCTTTGTCTGCACTATCAGGCGGTAGCACATCTACAGCTCCTATATGGGACTTGCATGTGCCCAGCACCACCTGACAGATCCGATAGCAGTTGCTGGCGACTCCCACACTACGCACTGCCCGACGTGAGACCAACGTGTACACATCCCACACGCAGAAGTCCTTGGCCGTAGTTAGCGTGCGTGAAATGGCCTTCACATGTACTCCCACCAGACCCCAGGCCTGCACCCGTTGCACACAGACACTGCTCATTGATCCAAGCTGTGGCATTTCATCCACAGGACTGGCGCAGGTCAGCACAGTGCCGCTTCAAGCAGTGCCACTGACGCAATGGCAGACCATCCCGGACACGTGCTCAACTCCAGTCACGTGGACCTGTACCGTGCACGTCTGCTGCATGTACTGGGGGCACTGCCATTGGCAGTGCTGTGGATCAGTTACAGGCTGAGCTTCCGCTTTGCCAACGTCACCTGCGTTCAGCCTGTGTTGCACTGTCGCTCGTGCATATTCGAGTGGTCCATGGATGTCTGCCTCTCCAACGTTAGGGTAGCTTACCTGGATTTCGACATGTGTGTGTGCCCCCTGTTGGCCCATGACCAGGAGTGTCACCGTGATGCCCATTTATGGCATGCCTGGATGTTTGGCATGCATGCTGGCAACTGGACCTGGGAGATTGCACGAGTCTTCGTGTGCAGTGACCACATTGAGCCGCTCCCCGATTGGGCTTTCGTGCATATTGGGGCCAGGGGTTGGAGTCAGCACATCTGTCCGGGACAGCTGATGGGTTACGTCGCCGACATGTCAGATGTGGTGGACAACGATCTCGCATTGGAAATGTTGGCCTCACGCTGCTGCACTCGCGTTCATGGACGAGTGACAAGGTACCTGCAGCCAGGACTGCATGTGACCCATTGCACGTGTCCCGACGCCTGGTTGCATGTTGGGGATCTGGTCACATGTCCCAAGACGACAGTGGACATGGCTGCATTGGCCTGGACTCCTGATCCATGCGTGGACAACATACGCGGGTTGGCAATGACTTGTGTTGGTGATGGACTCCCCCGGGGTGGACATGGGCGCTTTCCGACGTTCCTCATTCAGACATGCTGCTGCATTGGTCTGCATGTTGTGGCACTTCCCTTGGCCGTACTGACACGCAATTGTTGATAAAGTTTCCGCACGTTCACTTGTCTCCAACTGTGTTGAGTGTTTATTTGTATGCCAATGTGTGTGTCACGGCCTATCTGGTTCCCTGCCTTACTTGCATCGCTACCCCATCAGGGCTGTGGGTTGGTACTTGTGCATTATTATGTCCCTGTTTCGTGCTTTGCTAGATGCGTATGGCCATTTACAGGCCACTAGCGGGTGCACTTGTGTCCTGTGTTGGGTTGTGCATATGTTGGTGTTTGTACCACATTGTGTTGGATGTTGGGGTGCTCTGCTTCCTATGTGTGTGTGCTGCATTGTGTGTGAGATGTTCCTTCAGCTCTGATTTGGCTCACCCTTCTCCCTTTCAGGCAATGTGGTTTTCACTTCTGTGCTTGTTCAGTGGTGTGGTATTGCCGACTTGTGTGACTTGTGCTCTTGGTTGGTGTTGTTCCTCTTGGGCATGGTTTGTCTGCAGTATTGCTGTGCTTAATTGTGCATGTGTGCCATTGTGCCCATCTCCCCCGCCCCCCCAGTCCCTGGTCGTTCCTCTCCCTGTTGCTGTTGTGTCTGTTGATTTTGAGCAATTTCCGGTCCCCGACTCCTGCCACCATCTCCAGACTGATGTGGTGGATACCATTTCCTCCATGTCATCCAGCTCCTGGTGTGGCGCTGGACTCCCACCTCCGGTGTGCATTGCTGCCTTCTGGTTGTTGGCGTGTTTCTGCTTGTCTGTGCGTTTCGCATCATTCCAGCTGTTCTGGTTTTCTTCCATTGTCCTCCTCCACTCTCCGGCTGCATTCACCTTGTCCACGTTGGCCTGCCATGTACAATGTTTTGTTGCCAATGGTGCTTGTGGGGTTGTGTACTAGCTCCGACTGCCTCCATTGTGCTTCGCTGTTGTTTTCTGTTTGGTTTGTCTTTCTTTTTCCTGCTTTTGTAGTGCTTATTCCCGCATGCCGTACGTGTGTCGCGGGCCTGGCGCTGCTTATCGCTGCTTTCCTCCTCGCGAATGGGCTCATCGCATGTTTTTTGGTGTTGGGGTTTGTGTTTTTATCTCCGTCTCGGTGGTTGTATCGCGGACATTGGCCGCGTTTTCGGCAACCTATCGCATGGTACCGCCGTGTTGTGAATTCCAGGTTAACATGGGGTTATTTTCCCGCGATAGACTGCAATGTGTAAAGTTGCGTTAACATTTTTTGGAGATGTTTAGCGCACGTTCCTGTGAATATCCCCCTTAGAGCTTTGATGGTATTTCTGATCAGCAGGGCCTGAGGCATGTGATCACTTTTGCACTGCAGAGGAATGGAATACGACAGGATTGTGTTAAACAAAGCACTGAGCAAAACATGTAGTCTAGGACCGTTGAGCTTTTTGAGCTGCAGTGGGTGGCGTGAGGGGGTTGATCTTTTGGGAAGCGCCCGTTCAGGGTTTGTAGAGACAGTGACTTAAGATTTGCTGCAAGAGATCAGGTTATTGGGTCAGTTCTTTGGGTCCCGAGAGTCGGTGATGCGATCAGCCACTGGGAGCCAACAGTTTTTCTGCGATGCTGCGTAGAGAGTTCTGTACCAGGTTTTAATTGAAATCCCCGGTCAGAAGGAGATGTGGTTTAATAAGATTAAGGGCCATATGTACAACGAAGTGGTGGAGCGTGTCGTTAGCCTCCTGGGCTTAACGACACGCTCCGCCACTTCGGAAACGCAAGGCTGCACCATATTTACAAGAATGTGGTGCAGCCTTGCGTTTCCCCCTGCGATGGCGCTAAGTTTAACAACTTAGCGCCAATGCAGGCACCCTTGCACCAGAGTGCAAGGGTGTCTGCATGCAGAGGAGGATTGGTTATGTGTAGGAAGGTGTCCCTTCCTGCACATAAACAATCCTAAAATGCCATTTTGTAACTTTCATGTGTGCTGCTTCATGCAGCACACATGAAAGTTACAAATGCATTTTAAAGGTTTGTTTATGTACAGGAAGGTCCACCTTCCTGTACATAAACAAACCATGGCATTTTGTTTTTCCATGTGTGCTGCACAAGGCAGCACACATGGAAAAAGCAAAAACGAGCAGAAATAATGCATTTCTCCTTGTTTCACCACCGTAAGACAAGGGTTTTCCTGGTCTTAATTTTGCCACTGCCTCCTATGTACGCCACCCTTGTACATAGGGGGCAGCGTCAAATACAATGGGTGTTGCGGTGGAACGCCCACCACAACACCCACTGCATGCCCCTTTCACGCTAAACATAGCGTGAAAGGGTGCCTTATGTACAAGGCAGCGTTAAGCCACTTAACGCTGCCTTGTACATAAGGCAAAGCCCCTATCGCCACGGGAACGTCACAAAAAGTGACGTTCCCGTGGCGATAGGGGCTTGTACATATGTCCCTAAGTCTGATATCAGTGATTAGCTGCTCTAATTTTTTTTCCCTCTGGAGATTCCCAGCTGATGATGGATGTAAATATACGTTCAGCAAGATGAGATGACACTGATTTTTTGGGCAGTTTTTAATTTCAATGCATATTAACGTCTTGTGTCCGGTGGTATGCTCTGTAAGTAAGAAGACCCATCGGGCTGATAGGAAGTTTGAAAGGCCTCCCATTGCATGTCCCATTTTATGTGTTCTTGTGGCAGGGGAGAAAAACTCACTGTATCCTTCTATTGGTGAAGCTGTCTTGTGCCAGGACTCTTGGATGCATATGATGTCATGCAAGGTTATAAAGGACATTGCTTCTGCGTCTGTAAGGAGGTTTTCTAGTCCTGCCACATTCCAAGATACTAGGGACATTGTTGATGAATTATTCTTGTTTTTTGGCGTGGTCTTGTTGTGAATTGATGACATACGTCAATTTGTTTTTAAACAGGCCATGGTTGAAGTGCGCCAGCCCCAGTCCTCATGAGGATTTCCAGCTAGTGGTGTAGCAATTTTACAAAACCTCCCGGCCTTGTTGTTAGTGTAGAATGTTAATATCTGCAAATTTGTTAAAGTAGTAAATTGAAGAGGGCCTGCCGCATTCCTTAGGAGGGATGCTGGTCTATGTGATGGTTCCCTACCTGATTCCAAAGCAGCTTGCCTGGTTATGGGGGGGGGCAATGGAGGATCTTGTTCAAATTTCTTTTTTTGTAGCACTATGGGATATCGAGGCATCTTGCTCTGGCGTCGGTGGGTGGTGTATGCTGTAGCGGGGCTAAATTGTACAATTGTACAGCGGCTGCCCTCATGGAGCCATTTATAGCCCTGGGGATCACCACCCCCCCAGGTCCAGTTCCTGCTCCCTCCTGAGGTGCCCACCCTCAGGAGGTAGCTGATTGCTTTTGCTTTGTGGGAACATATTTTCGCTATGAGATGTCATCAGTGATGTCATTTGAGATGTTATCAGTGATGTCATCAGTTATGTCACTGACCATGTGATGAGTGATGTAATATTTGATGTCATAATCAGTGCATTGTGGGGGCATAAGTTATTGTTAGCTCAGGTAACTATGACCGCTGAATTTCACTGGTTTTCTACGAGTGAAATCTGAGCCTAATTATATAGTCCCTATAACCTTTTTTTCTTTAGTGGCTTTTTAAGGTTTTTTTAATTCTATTTCTAGCTATAACATCCCTGTAACCTTTGCTTTTTTCAGTGAATATATATATATATATATATATATATATCACTGAAAAAAACATGGGTTTTAGGGACAGTTATAGTTAGTTGGACATTTCACTCGTACAAAACCATAGAAATTCCCCGTTATAGTTAATTCAGCTAACTATAACTTGTGCCCCGCAATGCACTGCTGATGACGTCACATATTACATCACTCATGACATGGTCAGTGACATCACTGATGACATCACTGATGACATCTCAAATGACATCACTGATGACATCATCCAGTGACTGTGTGTTTCTGTAAAGTTTAAATATGTTTAATATATATATAGGGAAAGGCGTATTGAAAAATGAGTGGGTGTATAAGTGTCTGAATGGATGATTTAGGAAGTGCGTGACTGACTCTACAAGTGAGTGATTAAACGTATCTTACTGAATGCATGGGTTAGTGACTAAACTGTGTGAATGTCTGTATCCGTCTGTTTGTTGGTGTGTAAGTGGATGCATGGATTTGCGAATAGCTACATGAGTATCTATATGGGTTATTGATTGGTTCTCTGAGTATCTGTATGGCTGCCTGAGTGTTTGTGTGGGTGGGGTGTGTGTGACTCTGTACATAGATGTGTGAGTGGGTGATTCACTGGGTGCATGATTTCAAGAGTGCATCTGTGATGGACTGCTTGGGTGGGTGAGTGTGTGTATGGGTGTGTTAGTGAGTGAATGTATATCTCAGTGGTACATGTGCGAGTAACTACATATGTAAAAGGCAGTATATATGTGTGTTAGAGTATTTAGATGGCTATAAGTGAGAGTGTGTGATTGTGAGGGTGGTTGTATGGATGCGTGTGTGCTTGTATCAGTTATTGTATAAGAGCGTAAGAATGTGCTAGTATTTGTATGAGTAAGTGAGCTGGTGTATAACTGTATAGGTGAGTAAATGGGTGTGTGATTAATTTTTTGCATGACAGACTAGGTGTGTGAGTACCTCTATGGATGAGTGGCGGTGTGTGAGTGTTTATATAGGTGTATGAGTGCATATGATAGTCCTGTACTGAGTGACTGTAAGTATGAGTGACTGTACGGGTGAGTGAGTAGATGTGTGTGTGTAAACCTAAGAATCAGTGAGTGGGTATGTAGTTATTGGTATTGGAGTGTGTATGGTTTTGAGAATGGCAGTCTGTAATTTAGAGTGGGTGTATCAAAAGTTATATTAGGGTGTGAGAAGATGCATGAAATTGTCACATGGATGATGTCATCAGTGATGTCATTTGAGATGTCATGAGTGATGTCATCAGTGATGTCACTGACCATGTCATGAGTGATGTAATATGTGACGTCATCAGCAGTGCATTGCGGGCGCGAGTTATAGTTAGCTGAACTAACTATAACGGGGAATTTCTATGGTTTTGTACGAGTGAAATGTCCAACTAACTATAACTGTCCCTAAAACCTATGATTTTTTCAGTGAATTTCAAAGGTTTTTTAAATGCTAATTTCTAACTATAACGTGTCTGAAACCTATGGTTTTTTCAGTGAATTTCAAAGGTTTTTTAAATACTAATTTCTAACTATAACGTGCCTGAAACCTATGATTTTTAAGTGAATTTCAAAGGTTTTTTAAATGCTAGTTTCTAACTATGCCTACAGAGGTAGGACATGTGAAGAAAGAAGAAAAACGCACAGAAAGAAGCAAAAGAAATGCAGAAAGAAGCAACAGAAGTCCACAAAGACGAAGAAAAGTGCAGGAAGAAGCAAAAGATGTGCAGAAAGAACCAACAGAGGAGCAGAAAGAGGCCTTGTTGCAAAATCATCCTGTGCCCACAACTTTTTCAGACGGGTACTGGTGGTAACTGACTGACTAACCAGAGCCAGTGCTATGCTAAAAGACACTTAGAATACAGTGAAAACACCTACATACACTAGGGAACACTATGCGTTGGGGTACCCCTGTGATTAGCATGACCTCCTCTGTAAGTCACTAGTACATAATAGGGCAGGGGGATTAAACTACCTCTTAAAATGCGCTACAGGGCGCGTTTGCACAGTGGTGAAGGGAGGGGGGGCTTGAGGTGACATGTGTGCAAACGTGCCCCGTGGCGCGTTTTAAGTTGCGGGATTAAGTCCCCTTGAATCCTGAGGGTCCCTGGGGCCCAACTAGACCCCCAGGTACCTACAGTTAGGAGCACAGAGCTGAGTTGCAGAGAGGCGTTCCGAGGCCACGCACATTTTTTCACCTCTCTGCAACGCAACTCTGTTGTGCTTACTGAAGGTACCTGGTGGGCTAGTTGGCCCCAGGGTCCCTCAGGATTCAAGGGGAATTAATTCCCCAACTTAAAACGCACCACAGGGCGTGTTTGCGCACATGTCACCTGAGGCCCGCCCCTCCCTTCACCACTGTGCAAACGCGCCCCGTGGCGCGTTTTAAGTTGGGGGATTAGGTCACCTTGAATCCTGAGGGTCCCTGGGGCCCAACTAGCCCACCAGGTACTTCCAGTAAGCACCACAGGCCTGCGTTGCAACGCCTGTAACAAATTGTGCAGTTGTGTTTAGGTAGTGAAGGGGGTCGTGCTGGGGGTAGTGTTTTAGGGTTTAGGGTAGTGCAGTGGTGTTTGTGTAGTGTAGGGGGTAATGCTGGGGGTAGATTTAGGGTTTAGGGTAGTGCAGTGGTGTTTGGGCAGTGTAGGGAGTCGTGCTGGGGGGAGTGTTTTAGGGTTTAGGGTAGTGCAGTGGTGTTTGGGTAGTGTTGGGGGTCGTGCTGGGGGTAGTGTTTTAGGGTTTAGGGTAGTGCAGTGGTGTTTGGGTAGTGTAGGGGGTCGTGCTGGGGGTAGTGGTTTAGGGTTTAGGGTAGTGCAGTGGTGTTTGGGTAGTGTAGGGGGTACTGCTGGGGATAGTGTTTTAGGGTTTAGGGTAGTGCAATGGTGTTTGGGTAGTGTAGGGGGTACTGCTGGGGGTAGTGTTTTAGGGTTTAGGGTAGTGCAGTGGTGTTTGGGTAGTGTAGGGGGTACTGCTGGGGGTAGTGTTTTAGGGTTTAGGGTAGTGCAGTGGTGTTTGGGTAGTGTAGGGGTTCGTGCTGGGGTTAGTTTTTAGGGTTTAGGGTAGTGCAGTGGTGTTTGTGTAGTGTAGGGGGTCGTGCTGGGGGTAGTGTTTTAGGGTTTAGGGTAGTGCAGTGGTGTTTGTGTAGTGTAGGAGGTCGTGTTTTAGGGTTTAGGGTAGTGCAGTGGTCTTTGGGTAGTGTAGGGAGTCGTGCGGGGGTAGTGTTTTAGGGTTTAGGGTAGTGCAGTGGTCTTTGGGTAGTGTAGGGGGTCGTGCAGGGGGTAGTGTTTTAGGGTTTAGGGTAGTGCATTGGTGTTTGGGTAGTGTAGGGGGTCATGCGGGGGTAGTGTTTTAGTGTTTAGTGCAGTGGTGTTCGGGTAGTGTAGGGGGTCGTGCTGGGGGAGTGTTTTAGGGTTTAGGGCAGTGCAGTGGTGTTCGGGTAGTGTAGGGGGTCGTGCTGGGGGAGTGTTTGAGGGTTTAGGGCAGTGCAGTCGTGTTCGGGTAGTGTAGGGGGTCGGGCTGGGGGAGTATTTTAGGGTTTAGGGTAGTGCAGTGGTGTTCGGGTAGTGTAGGGGGTCGTGCTGGGGGTAGTGTTTTAGGGTTTAGGGCAGTGCAGTGGTGTTCGGGAGTGTAGGGGGTCGTGCTGGGGGTGGTGTTTTAGGGTTTAGGGCAGTGCAGTGGTGTTCGGGCAGTGTAGGGGGTCGTGCTGGGGGTGGTGTTTCAGGGTTTAAGGCAGTGCAGTGGTGTTCGGGCAGTGTGGAGGTCATGCAGGGGGTGGTTTTTCAGGGTTTAGGGCAGTGCAGTGGTGTTCGGGCAGTGGAGGGGGTCGTGCAGGGGGTGGTGTTTCAGGGTTTTGGGCAGTGCAGTGGTGTTCGGGCAGTGTAGGGGTCGTGCGGGGGTGGTGTTTCAGGGTTTAGTGCAGTGGTCTTTGGGCAGTGTAGGGGGTCATGCAGGGTTGTGTTTCAGGGTTTAGGGCAGTGCAGTGGTGTTTGGGCAGTGTAGGGTGTCGTGCTGGGGGTGGTGTTTCAGGGTTTAGGGCAGTGCAGTGGTGTTCGGGCAGTGTAGGGGGTGGTGCAGGGGGTGGTGTTTAAGGGTTTAGTGCAGTGCAGTGGTGTTCGGGCAGTGTAGGGGGTGGTGTTTCAGGGTTTAGGGCAGTGCAGTGGTGTTCGGGCAGTGTAGGGCGTCGTGCAGGGGGTGGTGTTTCAGAGTTTAGGGCAGTGCAGTGGTGTTCGGGCAGTGTTGGGGGGGTCGTGCTGGGGCTGGTGTTTCAGGGTTTAGGGCAGTGCGGTGGTGTTCGGGCAGTGTAGGGGGTCGTGCTGGGACTGGTGTTTCAGGGTTTAGGGCAGTGCAGTGGTGTTCGGGCAGTGTAGGGGGTCGTGCTGGGGCTGGTGTTTCAGGGTTTAGGGCAGTGCAGTGCTGTTCGGGCAGTGTAGGTGGTCGTGCTGGGGCTGGTGTTTCAGGGTTTAGGGCAGTGCAGTGGTGTTCGGGCAGTGTAGGGGGTCGTGCTGGGGCTGGTGTTTCAGGGTTTAGGGCAGTGCAGTGGTGTTCGGGCAGTGTAGGGGGTCTTGCTGGGGCTGGTGTTTCAGAGTCTAGGGCAGTGCAGTGGTGTTCGGGCAGTGTAGGGGGTCATGCTGGGGCTAGTGTTTCAGGGTTTAGGGCAGAGCAATGGTGTTCAGGCAGTGTAGGGGGTTGTGCTGGAGGTGGTGTTTCAGGGTTTAGGGCAGTGCAGTGGTGTTCGGGCAGTGTAGGGGGTCTTGCTGGGGGTGGTGTTTCAGGGTTTAGGGCAGTGGTGTTCAGGCAGTGTAGGGGGTCTTGCTGGGGGTGATGTTTCAGGGTTTAGGGCAGTGCAGTGGTGTTCGGGCAGTGTAGGGGGTCTTGCTGGGGGTAGTGTTTCAGGGTTTAGGGCAGTGCAGTGGTGTTCGGGCAGTGTAGGGGGTCGTGCTGGGGGTGGTGTTTCAGGGTTTAGGGCAGTGCAGTGGTGTTCGGGCAGTGTAGGGGGTCGTGCTGGGGGTGGTGTTTCAGGGTTTAGGGCAGTGCAGTGGTGTTCGGGCAGTGTAGGGGGTCATGCTGGGGTGGTGTTTCAGGGTGTAGGGCAGAGCAATGGTGTTCAGGCAGTGTAGGGGGTTGTGCTGGAGGTGGTGTTTCAGGGTTTAGGGCAGTTCAGTGGTGTTCGGGCAGTGTAGGGGGTCTTGCTGGGGGTGGTGTTTCAGGGTTTAGGGCAGTGGTGTTCAGGCAGTGTAGGGGTCTTGCTGTGGGTGATGTTTCAGGGTTTAGGGCAGTGCAGTGGTGTTCGGGCAGTGTAGGGGGTCTTGCTGGGGGTAGTGTTTCAGGGTTTAGGGCAGTGCAGTGATGTTCGGGCAGTGTAGGGGGTCGTGCTGGGGGTGGTGTTTCAGGGTTTAGGGCAGTGCAGTGGTATTCCGGCAGTGTAGGGGGTCGTGCAGGGGGGTGGTGTTTCAGGGTTTAGGGCAGTGCAGTGGTGTTCGGGCAGTGTAGGGGGTCATGCTGGGGGTGGTGTTTCAGGGTGTAGGGCAGTGCAGTGGTTTTCGGGCAGTGTAGGGTGTCGTGCTGGGGGGTGGTGTTTCAGGGTTTAGGGCAGTGCAGTGGTGTTCGGGCAGTGTAGGGGGTCGTGCAGGGGCTGGTGTTTCAGGGTTTAGGGCAGTGCAGTGGTGTTTGGGCAGTGTAGGGGGTCGTGCAGGGGGTGGTGTTTCAGGGTTTAGGGCAGTGCAGTGGTGTTCGGCCAGTGTAGGTGGTCTTGGGGGTGGTGTTTCAGGGTTTAGTGCAGTGGTGTTCGGGCAGTGTGGGGGGTCGTGCTGGGGGTGGTGTTTCAGGGCAGTGCAGTGGTGTTCGGGCAGTGTGGGGGGTCGTGAAGGGGGTGGTGTTTCAGGGTTTAGGGCAGTGCAGTGGTGTTCGGGCAGTGTAGGGGGTCGTGCTGGGGCTGGTGTTTCAGGGTTTAGGGCAGTGCAGTGGTTTTCGGGCAGTGTAGGCGGTCGTGCTGGGGCTGGTATTTCAGGGTTTGGGGCAGTGCAGTGGTGTTCAGGCAGTGTACGGGGTTGTGCTGGGGCTGGTGTTTCAGGTTTAAGGCAGTGCAGTGGTGTTCGGGCAGTGTAGGGGGTCGTGCTGGTGGTGGTGTTTCAAGGTTTAGGGCAGTGCAGTGGTGTTCGGGCAGTGTAGGGGGTCGTGCTGGGGCTGGTGTTTCAGGGTTTAGGGCAGTGCAGTGGTGTTCGGGCAGTGTAGGGAGTCGTGCTGGGGCTGGTGTTTCAGGGCTTTGGGCAGAGCAGTGGTGTTCGGGCAGTGTAGGGGGTCGTGCTGGGGGTGATGTTTCAGGGTTTAGGGCAGTGCAGTGGTGTTCGGGCAGTGTAGGGGGTCTTGCTGGGGGTGGTGTTTCAGGGTTTAGGGCAGTGGTGTTCAGGCAGTGTAGGGGGTCTTGCTGGGGGTGATGTTTCAGGGTTTAGGGCAGTGCAGTGGTGTTCGGGCAGTGTAGGGGGTCTTGCTGGGGGTAGTGTTTCAGGGTTTAGGGCAGTGCAGTGGTGTTCGTGCAGTTTAGGGGGTCATGCTGGGGGTGGTGTTTCAGGGTTTAGGGCAGTGCAGTAGTGTTCGGGCAGTGTAGGGGTCATGCAGGGGGTGGTGTTTCAGGGTTTAGGGCAGTGCAGTGGTGTTCGGGCATATTAGGGGTTCGTGCTGGGGGTGGTGTTTCAGGGTTTTGGGCAGTGCAGTGGTGTTCGGGCAGTGTAGGGGGTCTTGCTGGGGGTGATGTTTCAGGGTTTAGGGCAGTGGTGTTTGGGCAGTGTAGGGGGTCTTGCTGGGGGTGATGTTTCAGGGTTTAGGGCAGTGCAGTGGTGTTCGGGCAGTGTAGGGGTCTTGCTGGGAGTAATGTTTCAGGGTTTAGGGCAGTGCAGTGGTGTTCGGGCAGTGTAGGGGGTCGTGCTGGGGGTGGTGTTTCAGGGTTTAGGGCAGTGCAGTGGTGTTCGGGCAGTGTGGGGGGTCGTGAAGGGGGTGGTGTTTCAGGGTTTAGGGCAGTGCAGTGGTGTTCGGGCAGTGTAGGGGGTCGTGCTGGGGGTGGTGTTTCAGGGTTTAGGGCAGTGCAGTGGTGTTCGGGCAGTGTAGGGGGTCGTGCAGGGGCTGGTGTTTCAGGGTTTAGGGCAGTGCAGTGATGTTCGGGCAGTGTTTTAGGGTTTAGGGTAGTGCAGTGGTGCTTGTGTAGTGTAGGGGGTCATGCTGGGGGTAGTGTTTTAGGGTTTAGGGTAGTGCAGTGGTGTTTGGGTAGTGTAGGGGGTCATGCTGGGGGTAGTGTTTTAGGATTTAGGTTAGTGCAGTGGTGTTTGGGTAGTGTAGGGGGTCGTGCTGGGGTAGTGTTTTAGGGTTTAGGGTAGTGCAGTGGTGTTTGTGTAGTGTAGGGGTCATGCTGGGGGTGTTTTAGGGTTTAGGGTAGTGCAGTGGTGCTTGTGTAGTGTAGGGGGTCGTGCTGGGGGTAGTGTTTTAGGAATTAGGGTAGTGCAGTGGTGTTTCTGTAGTGTAGGAGGTCATGTTTTAGGGTAGTGCAGTGGTGTTTGGGTAGTGTAGGGAGTCGTGCTGGGGTAGTGTTTTAGGATTTAGGTTAGTGCAGTGGTGTTTGGGTAGTGTAGGGGGTCGTGCTGGGGGTAGTGTTTTAGGGTAGTGCAGTGGTGTTTGTGTAGTGTAGGGGGTCATGCTGGGGGTAGTGTTTTAGGGTTTAGGATAGTGCGGTGGTGCTTGTGTGGTGTAGGGGGTCGTGCTGGGGGTAGTGTTTTAGGGTTTAGGGCAGTGCAGTGGTGTTTTTGTAGTGTAGGGGGTCATGTTATAAGATGCAACGCTCCAATACCTGACCAGTCTTCACTACATAAAACTGCAAAAAAAATAAAAATAAAAAGCGTTTTGCACACTTTTGTCATTGGGCTATATGTGGGCTACATCTGGGTAATATTTGTGCTACATTTGGGCTCTTTTTTTCTCTGGTGGCCATCTTGGAAGACTTCTTTGTTATGAAGTTTCCTAATTTCCTCATTTACTGCAGTCTCCTCAGTAGGAAATGCCTTCAGTTTTTTACTTTGATTCCATCAAGAAGGCATTCAGATGTGTCTCACATTTGTCATAAATTCAGAATGTTAGCACTCTAGTTGCTCATTAGATCACTGTTGTGAAGCTACTGCTCACCAGGGAGTTAACTGGAAGTCTGCTGCTGGTATTGAAAGTGATTGTTTCAGTCTGCATGTCAGAATTTTCTAATGAAATAGAAGAGGATTTGAGATCTCACTTAAAACATGCCCTAATTTTTCTTTCTGCAGCACTAACCATAATTTCTATTTCAAAAAGAACCCCTCATTTTGTTCATTTTTAAATTAAATGTTTTAAGTGTTACCAGTTTATTTCAATCAAGATGGCTTCAGGTGTGCCATACTTTTGTCATAAGTTAGGCTGTTAGCACTCTAGTTGTTCTTTAGAACACTCTGGGAAGCTGCAGTAGAACACAAAGGCATCGACTGGCAGGCTGCTCCTGTTGAAATATAACAGGAAGATATTTGAGATCACACTTGAAACATGTCCTAATTTTTCTTTTTACAGCACTAACCATAATTTCTATTTCAAAAGAACCCCCTCATTTTGTTCCTTTTTAAATTAAATGTTTTAAGTGTTACCAGTTTATTTCAATCAAGATGGCTTCAGGTGTGCCATACTTTTGTCATAAGTTAGGCTGTTAGCACTCTAGTTGTTCTTTAGAACACTCTGGGAAGCTGCAGTAGAACACAAAGGAATCAACTGACAGTCTCTGCCCTTGTTGGATGTACATGTTTTACTGAGAATGTCAGACTTCATTCTCACATGACCGAGAAAGATAATGTGAATTTACAGAAAATATGCTCTCATTTTAGCTTCTGGAGCACCTTCCAAAACTCTATGGGACAAGCATGTGAAAATAGTTTTCTCTCAAACAGGATTCATGATATCCCAGCAGAAGGTTTTTCACAGGGTAAAATCACCTTAGAACACACCACAATTCCTGAAATTAGTATGGTACCATCAACAAATGAATTCTAATGTAACTAAAGTCTGTTATCACCCTTTATAGTTCTCCTTTTGGTAACCCTCAAAATCTTTGATTCACTACAATGCATTTCAATGGGGTACTATCATGTATATTGGTCCCAAGATGGCTGCCAGCAATTCCAGGATGAAGTGCTGACAGCCAATCAGATCTCACAATGACATGTGTGGTTAGGCTCCGCCCAGATATATATGTGATTTTACTTTTGATTTTCTCAGGAACTACTGAACGGATTTACACCAATTAAGCAAAAGGCACGACCCTGAACCAAGGGCTACCTTTTTGGCAAATTTGGTGTAATTCCGTTCAGCAGTTCGGGCTGTAGCTGCGACTAAAGGTTCCTATGGAAAAATGAATGGGGAAAACACGTTTTGGGACCCCCTTTTTCTCGGCCCCCGCTTGACGAATCACCCCAAGACTTTCAGGATAGGAGCGGACCGGAGCGCCCCAACAAGTTGGAAACTTTCGCGAAGATTCGTCAACCGGCGCCAACGTTATTGCAAATAGAATGTTGCGGATTTCCTATGGAAAATAGGTCCTAACTAAAACTATCTACTGGCGACCGCCAGTAGATAATATATATATATATATATATATATATTCACTGAAAAAAACATAGGTTTCAGGCACGTTATAGTTAGAAATTAGCATTTAAAAAACCGTAGAAATTCACTGAAAAAAACATAGGTTTTAGGGAAAGTTATAGTTAGTTGGACATTTCACTCGTACAAAACCATAGAAATTCCCCGTTATAGATAGTTCACCTAACTAGAACTCGCACACCCGCAATGCACTGCTGATGACGTCACATATTACATCACTCATGACATGGTCAGTGACATCACTGATGACATCACTGATGACATCTCAAATGACATCACTGATGACATCACTGATGACATCATCCAGTGGCTGTGTGTTTCTGTAAAGTTTAAATATGTTTAATATATATATAGGGAAAGGCGTATTGAAGAATGAGTGGGTGTATAAGTGTCTGAATGGATGATTTAGTAGGTGCATGACTGACTCTATAAGTGAGTGATTACACGTATCTTACTGAATGCATGGGTTAGTGACTAAACTGTGTGGATGTCTGTATCCGTCTGTCTGTTGGTGTGTAAGCGGCTGCATTGGTTTGTGAATAGCTACATGAGTGTCTATATGGGTTATTGATTGGTTGTTTGAGTATCTGTATGAGTGTTTGTGTGGGTGGGGTGTGTGTGACTCTGTGCATAGATGTGTGAGTGGGTGATTCACTGGGTGCATGGTTTCAAGAGTGCATCTGTGATGGACTGTATGGGTGGGTGAGTGTGTGTATGGGTGCGTTAGTGAGTGAATGTATATCTCAGTGGTACATGTGTGAGTAACAACATATGTGAAAGGCAGTATATATGTGTGTTGGAGTATATAAATGGCTATAAGTGAGAGTGTGTAATTGTGAGAGTGGCTGTATGGATGAGTGTGTGCTTGTATCAGTGATTGCATAAGAGCGTAAGAATGTGCTAGTATTTGTATGAGTAAGGGAGCTGGTGTGTGTATGACTGTATAGGTGAGTAAATGGCAGAGTGATTAATTATTTGCATGACTGACTAGGTGTGTGAGTACCTCTATGGATGAGTGGCGGTGTGTGAGTGTCTATATAGGTGTATGAGTGCATATGATAGTCCTGTACTGAGTGACCATAAGTATGAGTGACTGTATGGATGAGTGAGTGGATGTGTGTGTAAACCTAAGAATCAGTGACTGGGTATGTAGTTATTGTTGTTGGAGTGTCTATGGTTTTGAGAATGGCAGTCTGTAATTTAGAGTGGGTGTATCAAATGTTATATTAGGGTGTGAGAAGATGCATCAAATTATCACATGGATGATGTCATCAGTGATGTCATTTGAGATGTCATCAGTGATGTCATCAGTGATGTCACTGACCATGTCATGAGTGATGTAATATGTGACGTCATCAGCAGTGCATTGCGGGGGCGCGAGTTCTAGTTAGGTGAACTAACTATAACGGGGGAATTTCTATATATAGTTAGAAATTAGCATTTAAAAAACCTTAGAAATTCACTGAAAAAACCATAGGTTTTAGGGACAGTTATAGTTAGTTGGACATTTCACTCGTACAAAACCATAGAAATTCCCCCTTTATAGTTAGTTCAGCTAACTATAACTCGTGCCCCCGCAATGCACTGCTGATGACGTCACATATTACATCACTCATGACATGGTCAGTGACATCACTGATGACATCTCAAATGACATCACTGATGACATCATCCAGTGACTGTGTGTTTCTGTAAAGTTTAAATATGTTTAATATATATAGGGAAAGGTGTATTGAAGAATGACTGGGTGTATAAGTGTCTGAATGGATGATTTAGTAGGTGCGTGAGTGACTCTATAAGTGAGTGATTAAACGTATCTTACTGAATGCATGGGTTAGTGACTAAACTGTGTGAATGTCTGTATCCGTCTGTCTGTTGATGTGTAAGCGGCTGCATGGGTTTGTGAATAGCTGCATGAGTGTCTACATGGGTTATTGATTGGTTGTCTGAGTATCTGTATGGGTGCCTGAGTGTTTGTGTGGGTGGGGTGTGTGTGACTCTATGCATAGATGTGTGAGTGGGTGATTCACTGGGTTCATGGTTTCAAGAGTGCATCTGTGATAGACTGTATGGGTGGGTGAGTGTGTGTATGGGTGTGTTAGTGAGTGAATGTATATCTCAGTGGTACATGTGTGAGTAACTACATATGTGAAAGGCAGTATATATGTGTGTTGGAGTATATAAATGGCTATAAGTGAGAGTGTGTAATTGTGAAAGTGGCTGTATGGGTGAGTGTGTACTTGTATCAGTGATTGTATAAGAGCGTAAGAATGTGCTAGTATTTGTATGAGTAAGTGAGCTGTGTCTGTATAACTGTATAGGTGAGTAAATGGCAGTGTGATTAATTATTTGCATGACTGACTAGGTGTGTGAGTACCTCTATGGATGAGTGGCGGTGTGTGAGTGTCTATGTAGGTGTATGAGTGCATATGATAGTCCTGTACTGAGTGACCGTAAGTATGAGGGACTGTACGGGTGAGTGAGTGGATGTGTGTGTAGACCTAAGAATCAGTGAGTGGGTATGTAGTTATTGGTGTTGGAGTGTCTATTGTTTTTGAGAATGGCAGTCTGTAATTTAGAGTGGGTGTATCAAAGGTTATATTAGGGTGTGAGAAGATGCATCAAATTATCACATGGATGATGTCATCAGTGATGTCATCAGTGATGTCATTTGAGATGTCATCAGTGATGTCATCAGTGATGTCACTGACCATGTCATGAGTGATGTAATATGTGACGTCATCAGCAGTGCATTGAGAGGGCGCGATTTATAGTTAGCTGAACTAACTATAACGGGGGAATTTCTATGTTTTTGTACGAGTGAAATGTCCAACTAACTATAACTGTCCCTAAAACCTATGGTTTTTTCAGTGAATTTCTAACTATAACGTCCCTGAAACCTATGGTTTTTTCAGTGAATTTCAAAGGTTTTTTAAATGCTAATTTCTAACTATAACGTGTCTGAAACCTATGGTTTTTTCAGTGAATTTCAAAGGTTTTTTAAATGCTAATTTCTAACTCTAACGTGCCTGAAACCTATGGTTTTTTAAGTGAATTTCAAAGTTTTTTTAAATGCTAGTTTCTAACTATGCCTACAGAGGTAGGACATGTGAAGAAAGAAGAAAAAACGCACAGAAAGAAGCAAAAGAAATGCAGAAAGAAGCAACAGAAGTCCACAAAGACGATGAAAAGAGCAGGAAGAAGCAAGACATGTGCAGAAAGAACCAACAGAGGAGCAGAAAGAGGCCTTGTTGCAAAATCATCCTGTGCCCACAACTTTTTCAGACGGGTACTGGTGGTAACTGACTCGGACTAACCAGGCCTAGAGCCAGTGCTATGCTAAAAGACACTTAGAATACAGTGAAAACACCTACATACACTAGGGAACACTATGCGTTGGGGTACCCCTGTAATTAGCATGACCTCCTCTGTAAGGCCCTAGTACATAATAGGGCAGGGGGATTAAAACTTCCTCTTAAAATGCGCCCCGGGGCGCATTTGCACAGTGGTGAAGGAAGTGGGGGGCCTGAGGTGACATGTGTGCAAACAAGCCCTGTGGCCGTTTTAAGTTGGGAGATTAAGTCCCCTTGAATCCTGAGGGTCCCTGGGGTCCAACTAGCCCACTAGGTAATTCCAGTAAGCGCCACAGAGCTGCGTTGCACAGAGGTGAAAAAAGGGGCTTGGCCTGGACCACCTCTCTGCAACGCAGCCCTGTGGCGTGCACTGGAGGTACCTGGTAGGCTAGTTGGCCCCCAGGGTCCCTCAGGATTCAAGGGGAATTAATTCCCCAACTTAAAACGCGCCACAGGGCGTGTTTGCACACATGTCACCTGAGGCCCCGCCCCCTCCCTTCACCACTGTGCAAACGCGCCCTGTGGCGCGTTTTAAGATTGGGGTATTAGGTCACCTTAAATCCTGAGGGTCCCTGGGGCCCAACTAGCCCACCAGGTACTTCCAATAAGCGCCACAGGCCTGCGTTGCAGAGAGGTGGTCCGAGGCCATGCCCCTTTTACACCTCTCTGCAACGCAGCTCTGTGGCGCTTACTGGAGGTACCTGATGGGCTAGTTGGACCCCAGGGACCTCAGGATTCAAGGGACTTAATCCCCAACTTAAAACACGCCACAGGGCGTGTTTGCACACATGTCACCTCAGGACCCGCCCCCTCCCTTCACCACTGTGCAAATGGGCTCCGTGGCGCGTTTTAAGTTGGGGGATAAAGTCCCCTTGAATCCTGAGGGTCCCTGGGGTCCAACTAGCCCACCAGGTACCTCCAGTAAGCGCCACAGAGCTGCATTGCAGAGAGGTGTAAAAAGGGGCGTGGCCTGTACCACCTCTCTGCAACGCAGCCCTGTGGCGTGCACTGGAGGTACCTGATGGACTAGTTGGCCCCCTGGGACCCCCAGAATTCAAGGGTAATTAATGCCCCAATTTAAAACGCGCCACAGGGCGCGTTTGCAGAGTGGTGAAGGGAGGGGGCGGGGCCTGAGGCACGATTGCGTCTTTTTAATTTTTTAATTTTTTAGAAGGGGGCTGTGTGGCCCCCCTTCTTTTTTCCATTTTTGGGCCCTGGGGACCCCATCCCCAGGGCCCGACCCCTTTTTTTATTAAAAAAAAAAATGAACTGGAAGGGGTCCGCGGGGCCCCCCTCCCGTGGCCAATTCCGACCCCGGGGACCCCATCCCCCGGGGCATGGCCACATTTTTAAAATTTTTTGAGGGGGGCCACGTGGCCCCCCTCCTGAGGCCACTACTAGCCCCGGGGACCCCATCTCCCGGGGCAGGCCCTATCCGTTGGGGACCGTGGGGGGAGCCCCAATGCCCCCATGGTCCTGCCGGCTCCCCGCGTCCTGCAGGAGCCGGCATTGCTTTTCCACATAGGGAGCTGCTAACATGCAGCTCCCCTTGTGGAAAAGCAATCTGCTTTAGATTTTGGAAGAGAGAGCAGGTTTCCTGCTCTCTCTTCCAAAATCCAAAGCAAGTTTGCTATGGCAGGACGGGAGCCGCGAGGCTCCGTCCTGCCATAGCAAACAGCAGTGTCCCAGGGGTGGGCACCCCGGGACAATGCAGGAGCCGGCCCCTGGGGGTGGCGGTTCCCAGGGCCATCACAGGCTCCAGGAGGGGGCCGCGCGGCCCCCTCCCTTCACTTACACAGCCCTGGGGAGGTGGTGGTCCCCGGGGCTCGGGGGTCCGTTACGGACTCCCAAATTTAAATATTAGTGCCCCGGGGGGGTGGCGGTCCTTGGGGCATGTGGGGGGGCTCGAGCCCCCCCACACAGGTATATCTTTTTTTTTAAAAAAGAAGCCCCGGGGGGTGGTGGTCCCCAGGGCTTGGGGGGGCCTTAGAGGCCCCCACAAACTCTAAAAAAACAAGCCACGGGGGGGTGGCGGTCCCCGGGGCAGTGTGGGGGGAATTGGGGCCCCCCACACATTCTTTTACTGCCCCCGGGACCTGACCCACCCGGGGGCTTCAATTAAACGAAGCGCGGGAGCCCGCGCTTCATTTTTTTTTTTTAAATATGCTTTTCTGGGCCCTGGGGGTCCTTGTGGGACCCCCTGAGCAGGCCTAGGGGGTCACGGTGCTTCTACCCTGCCCCCTTTTCTTTTTTTTGCTATTTTTTTCTGTTTTCTTGCTCAAGATGGCTGTCAACACTTCCTGGTTTGGAGTGTTGACAGCCAATTAGCATGAAGCTCGTGATCGGGAGGGTGCGCGGATCCATAGATATCGAAACTTTTATTTTTTTGTATTTCTCAGGAACTACTGAACGGATTTACACCATTTTAAAAAAAGGGCGCTTTCTGAACCAAGCACTACCTTTTTGCCAAATTTGGTGTAATTCCGTTCAGCAGTTTTGGCTGTAACCGTGTCTAATGTTTCCTATGGGAAATTGATTTTTTGACCTCTATGTTTTGATTTTCTCCGCAACTACTGAACGGATTTACACCATTTAAAAAAAAGGGCGCTTTCTGAACCAATCACTACCTTTTTGCCAAATTTGGTGTAATTCTGTTCAGCAGTTCGGGCTGTAGCCGTGTTTAAAGTTTCCTATGGGAATTAACATGGAGAAAACAAGTTTTGGGACCCCCCTTTTTTCTCGGCCCCCGCTTGCCGAATCACCCCGAAACTTTCAAGACAGGAGCTGACCAAAGCGCCCCACTAGTTTTGAAAAATTCGCGATGATTCGTCATCCGGCGCCAAAGTTATTGGGAACAAAAAACGCTTTTCCTATGGAAACTAGGTCCTAACTATAACTATCTACTGGCGACCGCCAGTAGATAATATATATATATATATATATATATATATATATATATATGTAGACGAACTTCGCCAAATTAATCCAAGTACTCAGGAGAGACGAATACGGACCCAAATCTTCGTGCAAGGTATTTATTGATTCAAACACCCAGCACTACCGCCATGACGCGTTTCGGCCTTCGGGAGGCCTTGATCACATGACGCCATGAGGAGTGACCCTATTTTTAAAGTGACAGTGAACAGCACGTGAAAATCATGGCACAATGCAATAGACATAGAGAAGGTATATATAGATGTGTATACATATCACAAAGTTGCATTAGTGCAGCAGCAATCAGGTATTTTGTGCAAATATGGCAATAAATACATCGTAATACTTATTAAAAAATGTGGATTAATTCATGAACATTTAAAAATAACTAAAACCAATTCCATGCACGGACAAACTGAATCAAGACCAAATTTGTACGATCATTATTCATGGGTAGTTTGAAAAATAAAACCCGAGTGGGTATGCATACTTGTTATTTGCAGTGCACCATTAAACAGCTACATTAAACCATATTTGATATTTTGAAATTCTCATTAATGCATGAACATTAAAAATTAACAATATTAGAAAACTAATTTAGAGTGCAAATGTACTAAATAAAAACCAATTTTCATAAGGTTAGCATCTAATAGTGCAAATGCTAGGCTTTATGTCCCAAGTGGGTGCAACTTTATAGTAGATGTCCTGCAAGCATTTTGGCTAGCCTTAAACATTTAAATCAACATAAATATTCAAATATTTATTACTTCATAAATAATTAAAATGGTTCATAGTGCAAATAGGCAAATCACGCAAGAAAAATAGATTTCTAATAACTACATGCTATCAGTAGCCTATGATAGTTGGAGGCTAACCTGATCGGCTAGAATTACCTCACTAGTTGTGTACTCCTACCAGCATGAGTTCTAAAATGGTCACTATATTTGACTGTTGCTGCGTTCAAAAATGAAGGATATTGCCCTAGTGGGCCTTGATTGTTTCTCTATGTTAATTAAAACAAAGTGCAAGTGCGTAAAGTAGTGCTACCAAGAATAAAAAAGTGTTAAAAAGTATATGTAAAAATTATTATTGGAGGCAGGGTGTAAAATGTTGCAAAGGCATCAATAAAATTCAAAGGGCTAGTTGGAAGCATTACAAACATGTGTATAGGTCCCCACTGGAGTTGAGCCCCTTGGGCGCCTTGGTATCCAACTCCAGGATGTACCTAGTTTCCAATTTGCTAAGGAGGGCTTCACGGTTGCTTCCGCGCCTGAGTGGTGGGATCATATCCACCACAAAGTAGCTAAGGTGATCCAGGCAGTTTCCATGGACCTCCTTGAAGTGTCTGGCAACCGGATATGATCCGTCATTGTTGCTGATTGCCCTAATGTGCTGGAGTATCCTCTTGTGGACCTGCAATTTGGTACTACCCACATATTGCAGGCCACACGAACACTCCAGCACATATATGGCAAATTCAGTTTTACAGGTGAGCCTTTTTGATATGGCGACGGGAACATCATGGAACGGGATCTTGTAAGATGTTCTGCTTGTGCCATATTTGCATGCTATGCACGTAGGGCATCTAACAAATCCCTTCACAGTTTGTAGCCATGTTTTGGTGTTTATGACCTCTGGACTGCTCTTAACCAGCATGTCACTCATGGAACGTGCTTTCCTGAATGCTATACTGGGAGAATCAGCAAGCAATCCGCCTATCACCGGGTCATTGTGCACTACAACCCAATTTTTATTGATTATTTTGCGCAGGGCACGGTGTTGGCGATTATAGGTCAAAATTAATCTGGGCGATTCTACAGTTGGGGAAAGAGTGGTATGTAACTCCCCTGACTTTTTAGTGGTCAAGGCCATTGATCTAGATACTAGTTCTGTTTTTTTGATGGCTTTATCAACCATGTCTGCTGAGTAGCCCCTAGCCAGGAACCTACTCTTACTTTCATTTTGGGCCTTAACACAATCGTCATCCATGCTACAAATGTGCCTTATTCGCAGCATTTCCCCATAGGGAATGCTGCGAATCAAGTGCTCAGGATGGTGGCTGTTAGCGTGGAGCACTGTGTTACCTGCAGTTGGCTTGCGGTGTAATATGGTTTCCAGTTTCCCCTTGTCAATGAAAACTTCTACATCCCGAAAATTGACTACTTCTTTACTCAGATGTGCTGTGAATCGCAGATTCAAGTCATTGTTGTTGATCTGCTGAATGAACATAAGAGCCTCTTTCTCATTGCCTTTCCAGATAAAAAAGAAGTCATCAATATAGCGATACCATAGTATCACATGTTCGACTAACACTTCAGCAAACGTGGTATTGAGGACCTGCTCCTCCCACAGTCCCATGTGAAGACAGGCGTAGCTAGGGGAGAAGCAGGCCCCCATAGCTACTCCTCTTGTCTGCTGAAAGATTTGGGTTCTGGAATAGGAAAAAGTTATTGTTCAGACATACTGAGATCATGTTCAATAGCATTTTGTTGTGGTTCAACATGCACATAGGTTTGGTACTTAAGAAATGGTCTACAGCTTTAATACCATCCCGATGGTGTATGCTGGTATAGAGCGAAGTGACATCTAAGGTGATTAGTATATAGTCTTGTTGTAACACTACATCGTTAATCTTCCTCGAAAAGTCACTGGTGTCCTGTAGCTAGGAGGGTAGTTGTTTGACATGGTCTTGTAAAAAATAGTCAACGTACTGTGACGTGCTCTCCATGATACTGTTGCGTGCTGAGATTATCGGCCTCCCTGGTGGCTTCTCAGAGTCCTTGTGTATTTTTGGCATGAAATAAATGACCGGGATAACAGGGTGGTCATTTTTAAGAAATTTAAATTCATCCACACTCAATAGCCCAGCACTTTTCCACGCCACCAGCTTTACATAAAAGTCACTCCGTGCCAGTTTAACAGTTCTCATGTCACTTCGCCTGTAGCAGTTACGGTCATTAAGGTGGCTAAGTGCTTCCTCTAAGTATAGTTCACGTGGCCAAAGTACCACGTTGCCGCCTTTGTCTGACTGGTGAACAATTATATTGTCATTGGTTTGCAACTTCTTTATTAATTGAACATAGCAGTTATTCTGATAGGTGGACTTGCGCTGGATGTGCAGCGTGGACACATGCAACTTTTTCAGTTGATTGGTCACAAGCTCATTAAACACGTCAAGGTTGTCATGCAGCAGTATTGGGTTAAAAGTTGATTTAGGCTTAAAATGCGTCCGTCCGGCCACATTCAAGTTCTGCAGGTTATCACGTGCATTGGGCTCAGTGCCTGTACTTTCCTCTCTGAGTTCGTGCAAGTCGCGTAAAAGTTCCAAATCATTGACCGTTAGTATAGACATGCTTTGAGTTTCTGTAGTAGCCGCTGCCTGTTGAGAGGTATGTTCAGTTTTTTGCAGCATGTGAAATTTGCGTAATTTCAATTTCCGCGTATACTTATAGAGGTCAATGCGTTTTTGCGCATAGTTAAAGTTGCAGGCCGGGCTGTATGACAATCCCAACGATAAGATGTTTCTCTCAATGTCACTCAAATGCATGGTAGTGAGATTGATTACTGCAAGAGAGTCAATAGTTTTAACATTAGATAAAGATGCTGGGTTCATTTGCGATTCCATTTTTTGTGTGATTTTTTGCTGTTCTGTTTGCCCCCGCTGTTTGAACTTGTGTCTTTGCCGTCGTTCGCGGCGCAGTAATTCGTACTGTATTTTGCACTTGCACTTTATGTATAATCATTAGTAAGCATCTTGGCCTCCATGACATTTTAAATTGACTGTCGGCTATAAGTTTAATAGTCGGCATCACAGTTTTATCATTAAGCACTAGCACTTTTTATGATTCTAAGTCCCCTCCTCAAAATATCTGTGTGTTCAATTCATGTCTACATGTGCTCTTTAAGTGTATAGTTTTAATACATTATTTAAGATTTATTGTTTATTTCAAACAGTAGGTTATATAAAATATGAAGAGGTCACATCTTTTATTTTTAGTATGTTGACCTTATAGGAGCTGTTATATGTAAGGAATATGTGAATTGTAGTATGTTTTCTCTGTTTAATAGAGGGGAGGAGTTGAATCTGCACTGTGTCACTTTAAAAATGTTCAATGTGGTTCAGCGGGTCGTGTGATCAAGCTTGCGGGAGCGCAGGCGAAACGCGTTATGCTGGGCACTTGCCACCTATCTTTGATGCACTGATATCACTGAATAAAAGCACTTTTTTCTAAGGATTTGCCCCGTGTGGTCCGTACCTACTGTGCTGCTGTGAAGTTGGCGCTTTAAGGACTTTTGGTTTTCCATATATATATATATATGTATGTATGTATGTGTATATATATATATATTTATTTATTTATTACCATCCCCTAACCCTTAAGCTCACCACACCTAAACACTAAAACTATCCTTACCACCCAATAACCTTACACCCTAAACCCTAAAAATACCCTTACTACCCAATACCCTTACCCACCCCAAAACTCTAAAAACACCCTTACCATGCAATACCCCATCCCACCTCTAAACCCTAAAAATGCCTTTACCACCCAATACCCATACCCACCACTAAACCCATGAAAACACCATTACCACCCAATATCCTTACCCACCTGCAAACCCCAAAATACCCTCACCACCCAATACCTTTACTCACCCCATATCCCTAAAAAAACCCTTCCCACCCAATATCCCTACTGTTGGAAAATGGCAGTCTCTGAAGGGTCACCTCAAATCTTTTGCCTTTCTCCTCCTCTTTTACTGGCTGTAGTCTTGTTGGCTTTAGGACTCTGGGCACTTTATCACTGTTAACCAGTGCTAAAGTGCATGTGCTCTCTCCTCTAAACACAGTATAATTGGTTTACACCTGTTTGACATATTTGATTTGCTTGTAAGTCCCTTGCAAAGTTGTGTACCATATAGCCAGGGCCTGTGAATTAAATGCTACAAGTGGGCCGGCAGCACTGATTGTGCCACCCACAGAAGTAGCCTTTCAAACCTGTCTCAGGCCTGCCACTGCAGGGCCTGTGAATGCAGTTTACTGCCACTTCAACTTGGCATTTAAAACTACTTGCCAGGCCTTAACCTCCCTTTTATTACATATAAGTCACCCCTAAAGTAGGCCCTAGGTAGGCCTAAGGGCAGGGTGCTATGTAAGTTAAATGTAGGACATGAACGTTTATGTTTTGCATGTCCTGGTAGTGACAAACAGCCTATTTCATTTTTCACTACTGTGAGGCCTACTCCTCTCATAGGTTAGCATTGGGAATTCCTTAATACACTTTTAAATTCCAATTCCTGATCATAGAGGAGTAGCATTTTCATGTTTCATATGTTTGGAATGGTAATGACAAATCCTCCTTACTGGCGGAGTTGGATTTAACACTACTGTTTTAGAAATGCCACTTTTAGAAAGTGGACATTTCTCTGTGCTCATAACTCTGTGTCCTTGGCAGCCTGTCTCCAATACATGTCTTGCCTGGGTGACAGCTACACTGTGTGCATTCCCTCTAGACAGCCACAAACACAGGAAGGTGAGGTTCATCTGCATTCTGAGAACTCATCTGCTTTCATCTGCATCCTGATGGGTCTTTCTGGGCAGGGAGGAATGGGATGGGCTGACACACTTCAATAGGGAGTGTCC
The DNA here is from genome assembly GCA_963921515.1 of Calotriton arnoldi. Taxonomy (NCBI): domain Eukaryota; kingdom Metazoa; phylum Chordata; class Amphibia; order Caudata; family Salamandridae; genus Calotriton; species Calotriton arnoldi. The sequence continues at coordinate 1,734,730 of CAWUFW010003332.1, forward strand.
TGTCCACAAACAAAGCACTGATTTAACCCCCACAGATAGCCTGGCAGAGATGATTGGGTTGAAAGGGATCCGTGTGCACTTCGGGTATCTGCTTTGAAGTCACCCTCTACATCAAAGGCATTTTTGGGTATAAGTGCTTGGTCTCTGACCCCCTAAAATCAGACACTTCTGGATCTTGAACTGAACCTCTGTCAGAAAGACTGCTGTGCTGCTCAAAGGACTCAACTGGACTGCTTTTCTGGAAGGACTGCTTTTCTGCCTGTTGCCCTGTTGCCTGCTGCTCCCGGAGTCTGTGAAAGGACTCTGCCTTTCCTCCAAGTGATCTCCAAGGACTTGCTGGCTTGCCTCCTGTTTTCTGAAGTCTCAGAGACACAAAAGACTTCCTGCAATTCTGCTAGAGCTGTTGGACTCTGCTGTCTGTGAGTCTTGCAGTTGCCTGAGGTGCCCCTACAAGTTCCTGGCCTCAGAAGTGGGGTCTGCAGCAGCTGTCTACTTAAGACTTCCAAATCATCACCTACAGCTCCTGGGCCCATCTTCAACTTGTTCCTGACCCCCAAGAGGCCCCTCTGCAGTTGTGGGCCATTGGAATTGGTGTCTGGACCCCTGAAATCAAGCTTTTAGGCTCTCTGCAACTGCAAACGGGCCTGTTCGCACTGGGACTGCGCCGCTCTCTCATAGGATCAGTGCGAGCCCCCGCAGCATTGACTACTCATGCACCAAGCATTGGCACCCATGACCTCAAGGCCCTGTCTGCTGTCCACAATGTCCAGCCAACTCTTTGCGCCCGCAGGATCATCAATAACGATGCACTACTTGCTCCCGGCCACCGTATCCCCAGTGAACGGGGCTCTTGGCTCAGCTTGAGAAAGTAAAGTTAAGTAGAACCTGTTTGTAACTGTATCCTATCAGCTCTCCATGGCGGTCTGCCTGAACTTTAGATTTGCCCGGATCTAGCGCGACCTAAAGTAAACTTTTAGAGCTATTACCTTCTAAGCACTGTTTTTGCATTTATCCTTTAAAAATTCATATGTCTAATTTGTCGATTTGGTCTTATTTTGCTTAGATAAATATTCTCATTTTTTTAAACCTGAGTGGAGTCTTTTTGTGGTGTACTCATTGTGTTACTGTGTGTGTGTTACACAATTACTTAACACATTGCCTCTTTAGATAAGCCCTACTGCTCTGTGGCAAGCTACCAGAGGGTGGACAAAGGTTATCTTTTACTGTGTACCTAGCTTACCCTGACTAGTGTGGTGGTTTCTGCCTGGCATGGGTGCATAACCCAGCCAACTAGCAGCCGCGGCCCGTGTAGGTAAGAACGGTGGGCGGTGGGGCCGGGTGGGGGGATTTGGACAAGTGATGATGAGGGAAAATTAATTATTTATTTAATTTTATCACGTCATCGTCTGTCGAAATCCCCCACCCGGCCCCACCGCTCTTACCTGCACAGGACATGGCTGCCAACCAGGAATCCCATTTCTAACACCTACCCAACCCTAAATCCTAAATATACCCTTATCCGCCCCTAAACCCTCATTTACCACCCAATACTGTTACCCACCCCTAAACCCTAAAAATACCCTTAAAACCAAATACCCTTACCATCCCCTAAGGCCTAAAAATACCCTTACTACCCAAAATCCCCACCCACCCCATAACCCTAAAATCACTTTTACCACCCTATACCCTTACCCACCTCTAAAATTCTTAAAACTCCCTTGCCCTGATTCCACATTTCTATCTATCTATCTATCTATCTATCTATCTATCTATCTATCTACCTTCATGTATATATGTGTGTATGTAAATGTAGTGTATATATATATATATGTGCATATATGTACATATGTATATATATGTTTATACTTCTTAATGCCAATAAAATGACCAAATACCCTTACCATCCCCTAAGCCCTAAAAGTACCCCTACTACTCAAAATCCCCACCCACCCTAAACCCTAAAATCACTTTTACCACCCTATACCCTTACCCACCTTTAAAATTCTTAAAACTCCCTTGCCCTGATTCCACATTTCTATCTATCTATCTATCTATCTATCTATCTATCTATCTATCTATCTATCTATCTATCTGTATATATGTGTGTATGTAAATGTATGTGTATATATATGTATGTGCATATATGTACATATGTATATATATGTTTATACTTCTTAATGCCGATAAAACGAAAGTTCTATTTTTTAACCAAGCCTCCCCCTCCCACAGGCTTATGGTGGCCTGGAGAACTCGGCACCCCACCGGTGCCTAAGGACTCGGTTAAGAACCTTGGTGTCAGATGGGACAAAGATCTGACCCTGTCGGCCCAAGTCCGTCAAGTCTCGGCAGCCTGTTTTGGAAAGATGAGAACCATCAGAAAATTTCTAGATTTTCTGCCGGATGAAAGCCGAAGAACTGCGATTCATGCCCTTGTGACCTCTCACCTCGATTATGCCAACAGCCTCTACCTGGGCTTGCCCAGGTGTCTGATCAGCAGGCTGCAAATAGTGCAGAACGCGGCTGCGAGGCTAGTTCGCAAGGTTCCGCTGCGCCATCACATCCCTCTGCATCTCAAACAACTCCATTAGCTACCAGTCGCCAGGAGAATTGAATTCAAGGCTGTAACAGTTGCGTTTCAGGCCAACCAGGGCAGGGGCCCTAGCTACCTGAGGAAGAGACTCCACCCATACCATCAGGAGCGGTCTTTAGGATCCAACCACAGACGTTAACTCACTGTCCCCTGCATTCCAAAGCTAGGCAGGGGGGTAGATCGTTCTCGTTGGGAACCACCAAACTGTGGAATGACTTGCCTCTCCACCTACGCATGTTGAACTCGGAGCAGGACTTCAGAAAGACACTGAAAACCTGGCTCTTTAAGCAAAGGGATTAGCGGCCCGGTCCCTCTTCTCTGATGTCCTCCTCGTTAGCGCCGGGACACATCGTTCGAAGTAGCTGTGTGCTCTATAAATGCCCTTTTATTATTATTATTATTATTATTATTATTATTATTATTATTATTATTATTATTATTATATATGTATGTATATATGTCAATAGTGATGTAATATGTGAGGTCATAAGCAGTGTATTGTGGGGCGCAAGTTATAGTTAACCCAGCTAACTATAACAGCTGAATTTCTCTGGTTTTGTACAAATGAAATGTCAGCCTAACTATAACGTCCTTGTAACCTTTGTTTTTTTTTGTGAATATATATATATACATGGGTTTCACTTACCTGGTATATACTTACAATTTTACAATTTAGTTGTAAAGGCATACATGGTTAAAGGCATATGCGTGGTAAAGACCTACATGGTAAAGGCAATGCGTGGTAAAGGCATTGTGTGGTAAAGGCATTGCATGGTAAATGCTGAGTTGTAAAGGCTATTCCCCTCACTGAATGCCTTCCTCTTTGTCAGCTGCATAGTAAGCATTAAGATACAGAAATCTCGAAATAGAGAGTTTCATTGTAATTCATTGAAAAAAATGATTCAGTTGGGCCTATTCAAGCCTATCATTTATGTCCCACTGCTGCCCTTGTTAACCCACCTTAGAAAAGTGATTACCGCTTTCCTGGAATTTCTGTGTAATACAATGTTTTTACATTTTATTCAACTCCGAAATGCACTTACAGAAGATAATCTTGCTTCTCTGAAAGCATCATTAAAATCTTGGTTTGAATGCCAATTAGTTTGTTGCGAATACAAATGGCCAAATATCTCCTTGCTGACACTGGGAGGTAGATGTTTATTGGATTTGGGAGAGCATAGTAAATGCAAGCGTGCGCCTCATTCAGAGAGAAAAAGAGAATATTTGATGAGTAAGCAGCTAGAAAACCCTAGAGAAAAACAGGGATGAACTGAGGTAAAGTCAGTACAATGTGATTAGTGCATTAATGTGCTTCTGAGTCAACTGCAGTATACTAAAGTGTGGCGATATGTTGACAGTAGATGCAATGGCAAAATATAAAATAGATTATTGAGATTGTAAAGCCGAAAAATGACATCCTTGGCACGGTGTTCTCCCAGACTCTTTGCCTTCAGTCTTGTTTTTGCTGAACTTGCTTTTATTGGAATTAGGATTCTGCAATTTACCTGTCCTAACCAGTAGTAAAGTGCGTGTGCTCTCTCCCTAAAGCATGTTAAAAATGCCTCACATCTACCTGGAATGTACACATACCCAGGGCCTGTAAATTAAATACTACTAGCGGGCAGCAGCACCCACTAAAGTAGCCCTGCAAACCATGCCTCAGGCCTGCCACTGCAGCCTGTAGTAACATAACATGTGTATTTGTAAAGCGCACGTTCACCCCAGCAACGGGGCATCTTGGCGCTGAATAACAGATGTTTATTGTTACCCAACTCAATGGTACTCATTTTATCGACCTCAAATGGATGAAAGGCTGAGTGGACCCGCCACGATTCTAACCTGTGACCATGAGGTCGAACACAGGCCCCTGCAGTGGATGCATTAGTCCACTGAGCCACCAGACCCGGCACAGTACAGTTTTAAACTGCAATTTCGACCTGCCAAAACTAACCTGTAGCCAGGTCTGTACCTTCCTTTTTAATACTATTATAGCACCCCTAAGGTAGGCCCTAAAGTTTAATAGAGCAGGGTGCGTAGTATTTAAAAAGTAAGACATGTGTACTTAGATTTTACGTGTCCTTGAACTGAAAAACTCCTAAAGTTGTTTTTCACTGCTGTACATGCTATCTCTCTCTTAGACTAACACTGGGTTACCTTATGACACTTAATAAGTGATAACTCAGGTTGGAACCTGATAGAGATATGCTGTGAACACTCACATGATTTGTAATTTAAAACCCTCTTTAATGGTAAAGTCAGATTTAAGTTACAATTATTAAATACCACCTTTAAAAAGTTGACATTTTTCTACCAAATCAAATTTGTCTTACTGTCAGTGTTTAGGGTCACATAACTGTGAATGGCTCTCCAGTGGTGTTTTGTTTATCCCTTCCAGACATGGAGACAAAGGGCTTTTGATTGTGTGAAAGGGTTTTGTTCTCCTGAGCAGGATGTCCTGGGCGGTTGTACTCAGCCCTTCCTGAGCTCCAAAGGGTGGCCTCAGGACTTGACCATCCCCCCTATTGACTTCTGAGGGGTGCCTACTATTTCACTTACAAATGCAGATCACACATAGGCCTGCCTCTCCTGTGTTACCCAATGCTGTTAGGGGCCATACTCATGAAAGGGTGAAGATTAGACAGGCTGGCACTTGGGATAAAAGTGTCACCTTCAAAACATCTCAAATCAACACTCCTGGAACAGGTAAAAGTTTCAGAAGAAGGACAGCTCTACTGTCTGAAGAAGTAAGACTGGACCTGCTTTCCTTGAACCCAGGCTCACCAGAAGTGACTCAAAGGTCAGTTGGCTGACCTCCTGTTTGAGCTATAGGGAAACAAGAAGCTTCCAGAGGCCTCCCTGTAACTGCTCATCTGACCAGCACCAACTGAACCTGCCTGGACCTGTCTGAGCCTTGCTGCTGTCCTCTGCTGGAGTAAGTCCTAATCTTCAAGAGGTTCCCCCAGATTCTGGACCCTTGACTGGCATCAGAGTGTACTCCTCTTTAAGAAGAGAAGAAGCATTTTGAGCTCCCGGCAACCGTAAAGTGACCTCTTTACTCCGAGAAACTATCGCCTGCGACGACTGCCAGTGTGTAGCTCCAGGGAGACCTGCTTTTCTCACCTACAGGGACAGTCTGCGCTGACCATAAGTGCAAGGCTGCATCGAAGCCTGCACCTTGCACCAACAGTGACAGTCTGTGTTGACCGCTAACATAAAGCCCCAGTGACAACCTGCTTATTGTGCTCCAACAGCGGTGTCCGCGATGTAGTTCTGCTTCTCACACCAACAATGACCTCCATCGCAGCCCCCTCGAAGGAAAATGGCAGCTCTTTACACAGCCCTTACAAAGCAACTCTTCAACGGGACCAACATGGTCCCTGTATCTGACCCCTTTCCATTAGTGTCAGCCATGTGACTTTCCCCCAGTTCAGGGCAAGTGGTGCTTTGCACTTTTGGTTCCATTTTCACCTAAAACTTTAAATAATCATATATCTGGTTCTATTGATTGGAGTTTTATCATTTTGGTATTATTTTATTTTCTAAATGTACTTTATTTGTCTAAATTGCTTTGGGATTGTACTTGCATTGTGTTTTTACTTTATTGCTGGTTGAGTTCTGCATAAATACTTTACACATTGTCTCTAGGGTAAGCCTGGTTGCTTTTGTGCCAAACTACTAGAGGGTTAAGCACAGGTTAATTTCATGACTTTTGTTGTTCACACTGACAAGGATTATGTTTATTATTTTAGTGAGGCTTCCACCCCTGCACGGTGAGTGACAGCATGTTTCTTATCACATCTGAAAATCTACCTAAAAAGGGCAGTTCAGTGCCAGAGCTGGTGAAGCAATACTTTACTTTGTCAATCCTTTGTCTGTCCATTCTTTTTGTAACAGTAATGCAGCGGTGTAGTGCCTTTTCTTTGCACCAACAGGAGCCATACTATGCTGGGATGTTCATTAAAACTAAACAGGCTTTAAACCTGCTCTAAGTACACAAACATGCTTGTAAGGACATGTATTTGTCTATTGAGTGGCAAATTTACCAAGATTCCATGCACCGCAGGGCAGCAAGAAACATTCTGTACTGCGCTGTGTGAACTGGAGATAGCAGGGCTGCGCCATATCTACAATGAAATGGAGCATTTTTGGTAGCTCCATGTGCAGGTGCATTTTGTGCAGCCATGTGCCAAGGCAGGCAACCTTACGTCATATGCAAGGGTGTCTGCATTGTGGTCAGCATGGTTATAGTGCGGGGAGAGGTCCCTTCCTGCCTAAAAGCTATGCATTAAGGATATTTCCATATGGCGGGGTCCAACCTGGGGGGGCATAGTGAGTAAAAGAATGATGGATAAAACCCAGATATCTTCACTGGGGGTGAGTAGTCGAAAAATGTCAGCACTCCATCCATCATCTTGTTGTGTTTGCTGTTTGCCCTAAGTGGCCAAGGGATTGCCCAGATGTGGGTCCACTGCTAGCTGTGCCACTGGATTCAAGCTAGCCTGGCTGATGAGGGGTGATACCCAAAAACCAGTCCGAGGATGCTTGTTTCCAATCCAGGGAGGACCTGGCTGGGCAGTTTAGGCTGAACTGTTCCCATGAGGAGCAGGTTCAAGACTGATTTGCATATGACTGGATCCAAACTGGGGTGGGTTAGTGAGCAAAAGAACGATGGATTCAGCCCAGATCTCTTGGCTAGGGGTGAGTGCTTGAAAAGTTTCCACACTCCATTCATCATCTTGCTGTGTTTGTTAAGGATATTTCCTCCACTTTTTGTAAATGTTAGTGTGTCGCCCTGAGTGCGATGGGTATGCCCAGACATGGTACCCGGGCACACTGTGTCACTTGAAACATGCTATACCTGGTTGATGACTCCTAAATAGGGCAAAACCAGTCCTAGGTTGCTTGTATTCTGGTTCAGGGACTATTGGACCAGGGTCAAGACTGATTTGCATATAGCTGGGTCAAAACTGAGATGGCATGAAGTGCAAAATAATGATGGATTGGCATACTGCCCGAGTAATTACAAGTGGCTGAGAATAATTCAAGCATTCCATCCATCACTTTTTCCATACAAACTGTTTATGGGCACTAACCAGTTGTGGTCTTAATCCCTTAGATATATCTATATAGGACATATGATATGTCATAGCTACAGTGTTATATTTGTGCGATTCTGTAATACCTGATTTTAGGTTGTTTTGCTCATTATTTCCACAATATGGAAATGGACTCCACCTCAGACTGACAAGAAAACAAATTGGCAAACTGCAAAGACAGACCATTTTACACCAGCATTAAACACCACAACCAGTGACCAGAAGACTAACCATCAGGCGATTTATGGGCTGGGACCTAACTTCCTACAGTCGAAACTCAGATTTTACCATCAAAGGAGAAAGCTCAGATCAGTAATTGCCTTGCTGTTTATAATTCCTACTTACATATGAAGAAGCTGGTTCTCAGTACAGACATGCAAATTATGGAATGAACTGCCAGAGATCAACCATATCCAGAAACAATCATTAGCATTTCAGACGACCCAAAAAGTCCTCAATTCCACTAAGGTCGCGACCCTAAGTGGTTTGCACTGGTTGTGTGTGAACCTATCCTCAGACTTCTTTGCTTTCCATCACATGCTCAAAGTCTGCTCTCAAGCAGTTGCGTCACCTTCGAAACATTTTTTCTGGGTATTACGCAAAACACCAATACTCAGCACTATTAGATGACATCACTACAAGCACCCTTCTCCCACCCATACACCTCAGAACCCAGTGGCGTAGCTAGACCTCTTGCCGCCCGTGGCGATCCCTGGGTTTGCAGCCTGGTGCAGGTAAGAGCGGGGGATGGGGGGATTGGGTTAGGTGGATGGTCGACAAACTACTTATTGGGGGGGTCGACAGACAACTTGTTCTCGGGGGGGTGGGGGGGGCTCACCTCCGTCGCCCCCAAAAAGAGTGCACCCCGGGGTGAAACTCCGCCCCCTTGCTACGTCACTGTCAGTACCAGGTGTCTGCAAAGCACTTTGGGGCATATTAACAACGAGGCGATAGACAATTATCACCGCTTTAGCGTCCGTTTTCGGACGGAAAGCGGCAATAATTCTATCGCCTAATCAGCAAGGTCACGCTATCGCGTGAATCCCTGCACTATCGCCCTTTCCCCCAACGCCCATCCTTGCATCTCTAATGAGATGCAAAGTGGCGTTACTGGCGTACCCCAGATGGGCTACGTTGTAAATATCGCCGATGTGCACATCGCGATATTTACAAGGCAGCCCACAGGATTATAGCAGACGTTAGATTTTGGTGAAAACGGCCGTTTTCGCCAAAATCTAACGTCTGCTATAATCCCGACATACCTATGTTAGCCATAGGAGGTGGATTCTGCTGATACGACCCTGTGGGTCGTATCAGCAAGGTTATTTCCCTTTTGCAGGGAACATCGCTGGAAAACCAGCGATGTTCCCTGCAAAAGGGCGATAACATCGCTATCTCTGGAATTTTGAATGCCCTGGAGTAACGCGTTGTTAATAACGCGCTACCAGGGCGATAAATGCCAGAGAAAGCCAGCGATAATATAATTATCGCTCAGCACGGCCAGCGATAATTATCGCTGGCCGTTGTTAATATGCCCCTTTGAGACCAAGAAAAGAGGTAGGAAAGTTATATCAAAATGCTGAAATACCATACAATATAATCCATTACATTGTTAAAGTTTCTATAGGGCTATGCTAATGGCAGTTGCTGCAATATACAAATGCCTAGAATATTATATAACTTTATTTTCGTATCCCTGTTTAAGCAATTTATCAGCAAAACTATCCGTGTTCTCCAGGCCTTCGTTACTGGTATTGCAAAAATGTCCCCTTTTGGATTGGAACTAATTGGTAACATAATACACGATTTTTATACGTGACTGGGACTAACTACACAACGGAGGTTTTCCCTCGGTCAACCTTTCATTTTTTACATGAATTTACTGCTCCTGAATGGATCTGGAATTTCATCATCGTTTAAAGTTGTTTTTCAAACTAGCTGTCAAGATACGAATATTCTAATTGATACGTTTCCGTTGAATGTACTGTGAAGACGTTTCCTCCCCTAAGTGCCTCTGCCCGGAAACAAACACACCAGCCTCTTGAGGGTATGCGTTTATGGGAAGCAAGAACTGCAGGCTTTTTTCTGAAAGTCAGACTGACTGTTCCTGACTTTAATTCCCCGGACGCAGAAGACAGACAGGGGCACCTGGGCATTGAGTCTCTCTCAGCCAATCATAATGCTTAGAATGCTGGCTGACATCACCTACTGTTGTTTGCCTGCATTCTATGCTCAGTGAGAGTGTGAGGCAGGGACATGAAGCAGATGGATACAGAGGACTAATTTACCTGCCTGGATTAGATAAAATAAAGGGGGGGAGGGTGCTAATACCCTTGTTGCCCATATGCTGTTGCCTTACCAGCTATTAGTTGCCTTTTCCTCTTATCATGCTCAACACACTTTGACTGAGACTCATAATTGTGGGAAAGACATTAACAGTGAGTGTTGCCCTCAACAGAAAGCAATATTGATTTTGAAAACGCTAAGCATAGGGCAATAGTTGGGGCGCAGCTGGGCGGCCTTGGAGTGCTTAAGGAGGCACTAAAACAGGACAAGCCAGAGATGGCTATCCCTTCTGAGGTTCATCGCCTTTTTGTGCTGTTTGCTGGCATAGATATTCTGTTGAAGCCTCTCCCCTGGGTGGAAGTCCAGGGTGCTGTCTTGAGTTACTTTGCATCTGGTAGGCACTACATGGGTGAAGCTTGGGCATTCCCATGCATCTATCCATGTATGTTGGCGCAAACCCAGATTTACTAAGGTCAATAGACCTGGGTTTGAGCCAAAATGGTGTACCTACCGGAGGCTGGCGAAACGAGAAGAAATATCTTTATTTCTCTTTGCTAGTTTCTCTTTGCATGTGTGCTGCATTCAGCAGCACAACTACAAATGGAATGCGCCTGTAAGAATAGTTTTTGTGCCAAAACTATTCGAACCACAACACATCCACTCTTGTGCCACAAAGCATGGGTGCCAGCATTGGCGCTAGTCAGCCACAAGTGTGCTACTGCAGGGAGAGAGCTAAGCAGTGTGTTAAAAATGGGTTTCTAGTTGGATAGCGTATGCACCTAAGACAGGTAGAACCTACCATTCTATTCAGGGTAAGGGAGTTACACACCCAAGGTAACCCCTGCTCACCCCCTTGGTAGATTGGCAGATCAGTCAGGCTTATCACAGAGGCCATGTGTAAAGCATTTGCGTGCCACAAACACACAACAGTGACACAATAAATATACCACAAAATAGACTCCACACACTATTATATAAAAATATCTCATAGACTGTATTTAACACATAGACCACACATGACATAAACCATAAATCACTTTGCCATCTAGGCAATTGTCATAACATCACAGTTAGTGCAATAAAGTAAGTACTTATATGTTGCACACGTCTTAAAAACACCATCACTGCGCACACAAGGCAAATCCTGAAATAATGCTCGTTAACCTGACAAAACAAGGAAAATATGACATGTTTCAACACATTCAGGGCAGGTAATGCAGCAGGTAATAAGAAGAACACATGAATCATCACATGAGTGTGAGAATTAAAATCAGGTTACGAGAAAGCACATGAATCACCATCAATCACCAATAGTATACAAATTACCATAAGCATAACAGTAACAGTTATTCAGTAACACAACCACCTGAAGCATTAGTGAATGATAGGGCATGGCATACCTGTGCTCCTATTAGGCTCGATACAGTAAATATAAACAATAAAAAAAGGAATGAGCCGCTCCTATTTCCTCGCTCTCCTTTTTTATCAATTATATGATACTGTAAATAAGCACCGACCATAGGGCACAGAAGCAGCTGTGCACCCACTACAGTGAATACGGTACATTCCGTGATTGCCCACAGGGAAATCACTTCGGGCAGTTCGTTTCCTAAATCATGAAGCGGGGGCCTCCGTCGAGGTCTCACCCTGAGAATTGCAGTGGAGGACCAAATGAATGTCACTACTGAAGAACAAGTGCTCCCCAAAGTGTGTCCTCCCAGGTAAGGGGTGGGGGGCAGAACAGTGGAAATCAGAGGGGCGACCTCCTCTGTAATTACAGCGCCGCCTGCGTAGGAGCACAGGACGGCCTCACCCTCTTTCAGGGATGACGGCTTTACTGCAGGGCCGGGGGCTATTCTCCTCTTGATCTCCTCGAGAGAACTTTGCCAGTGTGTCGTCATCAGGCTCACAGGCCCTGACCACTGGTGCGGGTGCTTTGGGAGCTTCTGTTCTGCTGGGCAACACATCAGGAAGAACGGCGTAGGCTTTGTGCAGCAAAGCTGGCGCGGTCATCACTGGTGCACCCAAGCACAACACAATGCTCCCACAAAGCAGAGTACCTTCCCTGTAGAACGGGGCAGGGAACACAACTCAGGCACCACTGGCAATCAGTCGAAAGCCACCCTCAGTGCGCTCGAGGCACATAAAGAGCGCTTGTCTACATGCTGGTAACGTGATCTCCTCAAAACAATGCCTTGCACTTTTCTGATCCAATTTTGGGGGCAGAAAAACAGCGCCTCGCCCGCTCTGACTGAGAAGAGGAGCGCTCGCCACGCACTGTCCTCTGGAGGCAAAAGAGCAATCACTAGACCAAAGCCAGGAGCAGCCCACAGCGCTCCCCACACGCTGGGCTCCTGAGAGAGCACCTTGGGGGCACAACGGAGCAGGACAGTGGGCAGGCAGGCCAGCACAATCAGGGCAGATGCAAGGTGGCAGTCACTTCTGCAGCCCAGCCAGCAGTAGGCAGCAGACCAGCACAACAGCAAGTAGTCCTGATGGTGGTTACTCCTGGTAGCACAGCAGTTCCTTCTGTCAATGTGCAGTATGTAGAGCCAGCAGCATCTGGTTACAAGTCCCATGCAGTGTCTGAAATCATAGGGAGAGAGCCCTTATACTTATACTCAAAATGTCTTTGATCTGGAGGTAACTTCAAACAAACTTTAGACGTGCACAACACCCCCATTCAATCCCAACCCTGGCTCCAGACACACTACAGGGGGGCAGAGACAGCATTATGAGAGGACAGGTACAGCCCTATTCACATGCAGGTGACAACTCCTCCCACCACTCTAGCCCAGGAAGAACCATCAGGAAATGTGGGGCACACCTCAGCTCCCTTTATGACTGTCTAGAGTGAATGCACAAACAGGCCCCTGTCAGTCTAAACCAGACGTTGATTGGAGTCAGGCTGCAAAGCACAAAGAGTCATAAGCACACAGAAATGTCTGTAGGAGAGTAGGATCTGCTTCACATGGGTACCCCCACTTTTTGCTGATGCTTCACTGGTTTTCGACATTAGTCTGGCTGGGGCCCTGCTATTCAGAACCCCAGCCTAGCTGTTTCCTCTTTAAAAGGGTCTCCATGTGCCTTAGGCACATCACCGATTGGGATCTGGAGTGCCCTTGTAAGTCCCTAGTATATGGTATACTATGTACCAAGGGCATAGGTACCTCAGAGGCCTGCCAGGGGCTGCAGCATGTATTATGCCACCCCTGGAAGGCCATCCAAACTGACACCACAGGTCTGCTACTGCAGCCTGGGTAAGGTGGTGCATGCACCCCTTGCTGTGGTATAGGTTACCTATATCACTAAATGCATACACACATATAAACCTATAAGTCACTCCTAAGGCAGGCCTTATCAATCCTAAAGGCAGAGTGCATGGTTCCTATGTGAGAGGGTGCCCCTGCGTGAGCAGGGCCCCTCTGCAGCGTTCGGAGACCATCTCTGATGCTGTTTGTAGTGCAGCCTGACCATATACTCTTAAACGCATTATATCCTTGCGGTAAAATGCTAACTATGGAATGGCTGCACCTAAACATGTCGTGTTTGGTGTCAAACATCTTGGAATACTACCCCCCGCCAATCCTGGCGGCGGGGGTAGCATTCCACCCTTCTAGAGGGAAAGGCATGTTAACTCTGACGAGTCCGGTAACTTCTTTCCAGAGCCCTGGCATCACAAAATGGATGCTGCTGCCACAGACACGAGTCTGGCCTCCTGCTGCTGGACGAAACTCCGGCAGGGGAGGCCTGGACAATAGGTTTCCTGTCCCAGGGAGGTGTGACCACCTCCCCAGACAGGACAATGTGTATTGGGGCTGGGCGGGAGCACTTTCTGGTGCTTTGAAGTCCTGCACTGGGGGCACATTTGGTGTCCCTGTGCATACCCCAGTTCAAACCGGATCAGGGGCTTGCAGCCCCTGCCTTGGCGCGAACTGGACAAAGGGAAAGGGGTGTAGCCACCCCTCGGCCCTGACCCACCCATAGGTGGGGCCACAGAGTAGTCCATCCCTATTTTTAGAATAAAGGTAGGAACCCAGTCCTTAGGACTTTAGATTATACCTGGACGAAACTCTGACACTGAATCCTGGACCTTCGACGCTCTACGACAAGATTAGAGGACTGAAGAATCTCCCTTGGGGTCAAGGAGTGACTCCCCTGCTTGGCAGGCACCAAAGAAGCATCTGTCCGGTTCGCATAACTGAAGCTCTCGTCGGACGCCGAGGTCATCGCATCACCAGAGGTGGATTCTCAGACTTCCCCGAGGCTACCCTGAGTCCCCAGCAAAGCTGAGGCCCGTGGCTATCGTGGGTGACTTGAGACCGTGACCCCTGGACACCAAGCACACTTGCAAGTGCACCATCTTCTGGGTCTCCCAAGAAGTCGTGCTTTGGGCTCCGAGTAGCCCTAGCCTCCAGCACCACCTGCACCAAAGATCACTGGCCCCCACTCCACGAGTGTCCTGTAAGCCAGCTCCACGTGCGGCGTCACGAGGCTCCTTCGCGGTCGCTAGCCCGTTGGCTAGTAGCCCTTGACGAAGGCCAATCTTTTCTTTACTTGGCATCCTGGTTACTCCAGGCCTGCCCTCACTTACCCTCACTGGGTGAGTTCCCCAGACCTTGCTGGTCTGCATCATCGACGATCTACATCTTACTCGAGACTTGCCGTTGCCAAGGCTTGTTGGGTCCAATCCGGTCGCCGACACCTCAGCACTCGACAGACATCAAGCACCAGCCCGAATCCTGCTCCTGGTTGCCGACAACGCCTCCCGGACCTCGTGGCTGAAGAGTCAAGACGACCGTCACCGCACCTGAAGCACTCGACATCGGTGGGCATCTGTCCATCGCCTTCCTGGTCACTGGCTAGTGACCCAGACTCTGTCCCCTCTGCTTTCAGGTTCTTCAGAACTCCGATCCACTCTTGGATCCACCCGGACACTTTTCTCCTGGTCGCCAGCAGCACTTTGCAGCAGATCGCCATACGAAACGACGACGAAACCCGACCCCGAAAGGCACCTATGCACCCGGCTTCCCTGGGTGAGGTAACACGAGTACTCCGGTGCTCCTGTGGGTAGAGACTCTTCAAAGTCCTAGATCTCAAAGGGTTTTGTCCTAGTCCTATTTTAAGTGTCCCTTTCCTCTATTTTCCCGATCCCGACTTTCTCCATAGAAGTTAACGGCGAATCGCGGTTGTGTATTTACACTGCACGCGTCTCCCGTGGGTCCCCTGTGTCACTACCTTGGGTGGTTCCTTGTGGTCCAAGCACTTCTAGAGGCTCTAGGCCTAGTGTCTAGTTCAGTCGTGGTTCGCATACCACTTTATTGGTATATGGTTTGAGTACGCCCCTAGGGCCCAAACGTGTATTTGTGCTATTATTGTGATTTAAGATCTTATAACCTATGTACTTCGAACTCTAGCCTCATAAAGAGACTAGAGGGGTGTGTTTAGTAATAAATACATATATTTTGAATATATACCTGGTGTGGTGCTCTTTCATTTGGTCACTCAAGAGATTATAGACTGGTAAAACAAGCTGCTTTACATTCCTTCAAGACTTAGCCTGAAGGCTGCTCTCCATAGCTACCACTAGGATAGCTTTCAATAAGGTTGTCTTTAACCTACCTACCATAAGAGTCGATTTGGACTGGTGCAAGGTGCCCACTATAATTAGTGGACAGCATATGCCAGGCCAACTTCTCACATTGGTGTGCAGCGTGTGGGATTCCAGCTTGCTATTGTTTTACCAGATAATCTCAATTGAATTGATCAACTGAAAACCACTAAAGGTACCTAAGGTACATATAATTTAAGCTTAGAATAACAGTAAGTTCTACTGAACTTAGAGTTGTGTGTTAAGGGATAGCACAACCCTTTCTACAACTCAAGAGAGTTTAGTAGGCCACACTAGAGTACGTAGTGCATACAACACACCACACTAGTAATGTCTTTAAGGGTAGGATCTAAAGAATCCTTTCAGGAAGCCATTGAGCTTCCCCCTCCAAGTATGACACACTCCCATTCTTGGAACTGAGAGCTTTGTGTAACGTGAGGAAATTAAGGACAGGCCAGAGTCCCACCACCCAACACCTCCAGGAGTTGTTGGTGGCTTATGATCTTAGTAAGTCTTCAGAGACTGAAGGGGTAGGAGCAGAGGGTGGGCCAGCAGATGAGGAAGGGGCCAGGGGTACCACAACCCCCAGCCCCCCTCTGAAACTGACCAGGAGGGTGACAATGACCCTGACCTGGAAAACCCAATCCCTTCTGGGGAAGATGAAGATGAGGATCTAGAGAACCACACCTTTGTCCCCCAGGAAGGATTATGAGTGTGCTCAGAAAGTCTAGGTCTCCTTCTCAGGAGTCTAACCACTCTGGCACCTCCATAGGGAGCTCTGTTTCTTCTCACAGGAGGGAATCCTCTCATGAGAGAAGAAAGAGACTGGTCCAGTATGAGGAAACTCAACTGGAGATCAGGAAGAAGCAATTGGCTTTAGATAGAGAATCCCTAGATCTCCTTAGAGAGAGAAGAAAGTTGGGACTAGAGTCCCATGGTGGCAGCCATGTCCCTAGAGATAGGGAAAGGTCCTATGACCATAGGAACCTGAGCAAGATTGTCCCTCCCTACCAGAGTGGGGATGATATCCACAAATGGATAACTGCTTTAGAGAGGGCCTGTAAAGTACAGAAGGTCCCTCAGGAGCAGTGGGCAGCAATCTTGTGGCTCTCCTTTGCTGACAAAGGTAGAGACAAGCTCCTCACTGTTAGAGAGGAGGATGCTGACAATTACAAGGTCTTGAAGAGTGCTCTTATTGATGGGTTTGGCCTAACCACTGAACAGTACAGGTTGAAGTTCAGAGACACCCAAAAGCACAGACTCAAGACTGGGTAGACTATGTGGATTGTTCTGCCAAGGCTCTGGAAGGCTGGTTGATGGGCAGTAAGGTGTGTGACTTCTCAGGATTGTATAATCTGATAATGAGGGAGCAGATTCTTAATAACTGTCAAAATCAGCTGTTGCATCAGTACCTGGTTGACTCTGATCTGACCTCTCCCCAAGAATTGGGAAAGAAGGCAGACAAATGGGTCAGAACCAGGGTGAAGCAGAAGGTACAGAACCAAGGTGGGGAAACCAAGAAGCAAGATGCTAAGAACTCTGACAAGGGTGGGGAGAAGGGTAAAGATCAAAAGTCTTCATCAGGCCCCAAAAATCTTCTTCTGGTGGGGATTCCCAGTCTACCAAGGGTAAAGGCCAAAGAAAACCATGGTGCAAGGTCTGTAAGCAAAAGACCCACTGGACCAGTGATTGCACCAAGTCCAAAGACTCCAGTCCAGCACCCACCAATGCCCCTAAGGCACCTGTTCCCCCTAGTACAGTTGGTGGAAGTGCTCCAGCAAAGGGTTTAGTAGGGTTCACCCTGGGAACTGAGTTGGGCTCTGACCTAGTTAGAGAACTGACTCAGGCTGTGTTAGTCTGTGATGGAGGCATGGATGTGCCCTCCTCTATGAGTCCCAGTAATCTGGGCAAGTACAGACAACAGCCTTTAATCAATGGACGAGAGGCTTTGGCATTTAGGGACACAGGGGCAAGTGTCACAATGGTGACACAAGACCTTGTGCTACCTGGGCAAGTTATGCTTTGTGAAATGTACCAAGTGACCAATGCTAGCAATGTCAGAACAGACCATACTCTGGCAGTTGTTAACTTCTCCTGGGGAGGGTAACTGGCCTTAAGAAGGTTGTGGTAAGTGCAAACCTACCAGTCGAATGCTTGCTTGGCAATGACTTAGAGACTTCTGCTTGGGCAGAAGTGGAGCTCAGGACCCATGCAGAAATGCTGGGGATCCCTGCAGATGTGTTTGCTGTGACCAGGTCACAAGCCAAAATGTCTAGCACTGAACAGGCCTTGGATTCTGGAAGAATGGACCAAGTGCCTTCCAAGAGGAGGAGTAGTAGGGTTAAGGCAGTGCCTTCCCCTTGGCTCAGGAGGAAGATCAGTCCCTTGAGGGGGATGATCTCAGCCCTGAAGAAGGAACTGTCCCAGAGGAACTTGAACCTGACCAGGTTGAGTTCTTGGGGACAGGGGGACCTTCTAGGGCAGATCTGAGCCAGGAGCAGCAGAGCTGCCCCTCCTTGAACCCCTCAGACAGCAAGCTGCTGCTGAGGCTGCTGGGAAAGCTAGTGGTCCCCATACAGTGTATTGGGATGATGGACTCCTGTACTCAGAGAGTAGAGACCCCAAGCCTGGTGCTACCAGGAGGTTGGTAATACCTTTGAAGTTCAGGGGCTTCCTATTGACCCTAGCCCATGATATTCCCTTAGCAGGACACCTGGGCCAGAACAAGACTTGGGACAGAATTGTCCCTCACTTTCACTGGCCCCACATGTCTGAAGACAGTAAGGAGTTTTGTCGCTCCTGTGTAACCTGCCAAGCCAGTGGCAAAGCAGGTGGCACTACAAAGGCCCCCTGATACCACTACCTGTGGTGGGGGTGCCCTTTGAGAGGGTAGGGATTGACATTGTTGGTCCCATGGATCCCCAAACAGCCTCTGGGCACAGGTTTATCCTGGTGGTAGTGGATCATGCCACCAGGTACCCAGAAGCTATTCCCCTCAGGACCACTACAGCACCTGTGGTGGCAAGGGCCCTCCTGGGAATCTTCTCAAGAGTGGGCTTTCCTAAGGAGGTAGTATCCGACAGGAGTGCAAACTTCATGTCTGGGTACTTAAAAGCAATGTGGAAGGAGTGTGGAGTTACTTATAAGTTCACCACACCCTATCACCCACAATGCAATGGTTTAGTTGAGAGATTCAACAAAACCTTGAAGGGCACTGGGGACAGTCTGCCTATTAAAAACAAGATTTATAGGCAACCTGACCATGTCAGGGACTGTATCAGGACTGAAGTCCAGAAAATGTTGGAATTGGGAGTGATTGAGCCCTCAGATAGCCCTTGGGCTAGTCCAGTAGTCCTAGTACCTAAACCTCACACCAGTGGTGGGAAAAAGAGATGAGGTTTTGTGTAGACTACAGGGGTCTCAATGCAGTCACTAGGACTGATGCCCATCCAATACCCAGGGCAGATGAGCTCATAGATACTTTGGCCTCTGCCAAATATCTCAGCACATTTGACCTAACAGCTGGCTACTGGCAGATCAGACTAGCTGATACTGCAAAGCCCAAAACAGCATTTTCAACCCCTAGTGGGCATTATCAATTTGTGGTAATGCCCTTTGGTCTGAAAAATGCACCTGCCACTTTCCAGAGGTTGGTGAACACAGTTCTCACAGGACTGGAGGCCTATAGTGCAGCTTATCTAGATGATATTGCTGTCTTTAGCTCCACCTGGGAGGATCACCTGGTCCACCTCAGGAATGTTTTACAGGCCCTGCAAAAGGCAGGCCTGACTATCAAGGCCACTAAGTGTCAGATAGGGCAGAGTCAGGTTGTGTACCTGGGCCACCTTGTGGGTGGAGGCCAGGTTCAACCTTTGCAGAGCAAGATCCAGACCATCATGGACTGGACTGCTCCCACTACCCAGACTCAGGTGAGAGCCTTCTTAGGCCTGACTGGGTACTATAGGAGATTTGTCAAGGGGTATGGATCAATAGTAACACCCTTGAATGACTTAACTTCTAAGAAAATGCCCAAAAGGTTCAGTGGACAGCTAGCTGTCAAAAGGCATTTGATGACCTCAAGCAGGCCATGTGCACTGCTCCAATTCTGCAGAGTCCTGATTACTCCAAGAAGTTCATTGTTCAAACAGATGCATCTGAATTGGGGGTAGGGGCTGTACTGTCACAATTGAATGAAGAAGGTCAGGATCAGCCAGTAGCTTTTATTAGCAGAAGGCTGACCCCTAGAGAGAAACGTTGGTCAGCCATAGAGAGGGAGGCCTTTGCTGTGGTCTGGGCTCTGAAGAAGTTGAGGCCATACTTGTTTGGTACACACTTTCTGGTTCAGACAGACCATAAGCCCCTCTTATGGCTAAAACAAATGAAGGGTGAAAACCCCAAACTGCTTAGGTGGTCCATTTCCCTACAGGGGATGGACTTTACAGTGGAACATAGGCCTGGGAGTAACCATGCGAATGCAGATGGACTCTCTAGGTATTTCCACTTAGAACATGAAGACTTAACTGGGCAAGGTTAGTTTAATGTCCCTACGTTTGGGGGGGTTGTGTAGGAGAGTAGGATCTGCTTCACATGGGTACCCCCACTTTTTGCTGATGCTTCACTGGTTTTCGACATTAGTCTGGCTGGGGCCCTGCTATTCAGAACCCCAGCCTAGCTGTTTCCTCTTTAAAAGGGTCTCCATGTGCCTTAGGCACATCAACGATTGGGATCTGGAGTGCCCTTGTAAGTCCCTAGTATATGGTATACTATGTACCAAGGGCATAGGTACCTCAGAGGCCTGCCAGGGGCTGCAGCATGTATTATGCCACCCCTGGAAGGCCATCCAAACTGACACCACAGGTCTGCTACTGCAGCCTGGGTAAGGTGGTGCATGCACGCCTTGCTGTGGTATAGGTTACCTATATCACTAAATGCATACACACATATAAACCTATAAGTCACTCCTAAGACAGGCCTTATCAATCCTAAAGGCAGAGTGCATGGTTCCTATGTGAGAGGGTGCCCCTGCGTGAGCAGGGCCCCTCTGCAGCGTTCGGAGACCATCTCTGATGCTGTTTGTAGTGCAGCCTGACCATATACTCTTAAACGCATTATATCCTCGCGGTAAAATGCTAACTATGGAATGGCTGCACCTAAACATGTCGTGTTTGGTGTCAAACATCTTGGAATACTACACCCCGCCAATCCTGGCGGCGGGGGTAGCATTCCACCCTTCTAGAGGGAAAGGCATGTTAACTCTGACGAGTCCGGTAACTTCTTTCCAGAGCCCTGGCATCACAAAATGGATGCTGCTGCCACAGACACGAGTCTGGCCTCCTGCTGCTGGACGAAACTCCGGCAGGGGAGGCCTGGACAATAGGTTTCCTGTCCCAGGGAGGTGTGACCACCTCCCCAGACAGGACAATGTGTATTGGGGCTGGGCGGGAGCACTTTCTGGTGCTTTGAAGTCCTGCACTGGGGGCACATTTGGTGTCCCTGTGCATACCCCAGTTCAAACCGGATCAGGGGCTTGCAGCCCCTGCCTTGGCGCGAACTGGACAAAGGGAAAGGGGTGTAGCCACCCCTCGGCCCTGACCCACCCATAGGTGGGGCCACAGAGTAGTCCATCCCCTATTTTTAGAATAAAGGTAGGAACCCAGTCCTTAGGACTTTAGATTATACCTGGACAAAACTCTGACACTGAATCCTGGACCTTCGACGCTCTACGACAAGATTAGAGGACTGAAGAATCTCCCTTGGGGTCAAGGAGTGACTCCCCTGCTTGGCAGGCACCAAAGAAGCATCTGTCCGGTTCGCATCACTGAAGCTCCCGTCGGACGCCGAGGTCATCGCATCACCAGAGGTAGATTCTCAGACTTCCCCGAGGCTACCCTGAGTCCCCAGCAAAGCTGAGGCCCGTGGCTATCGTGGGTGACTTGAGACCGTGACCCCTGGACACCGAGCACACTTGCAAGTGCACCATCTTCTGGGTCTCCCAAGAAGTCGTGCTTTGGGCTCCGAGTAGCCCTAGCCTCCAGCACCACCTGCACCGAAGATCACTGGCCCCCACTCCACGAGTGTCCTGTAAGCCAGCTCCACGTGCGCCGTCACGAGGCTCCTTCGCGGTCGCTAGCCCGTTGGCTAGTAGCCCTTGACGAAGGCCAATCTTTTCTTTACTTGGCATCCTGGTTGCTCCAGGCCTGCCCTCACTTACCCTCGCTGGGTGAGTTCCCCAGACCTTGCTGGTCTGCATCATCGACGATCTACATCTTACTCGAGACTTGCCGTTGCCAAGGCTTGTTGGGTCCAATCCGGTCGCCGACACCTCAGCACTCGACAGACATTGAGCACCAGCCCGAATCCTGCTCCTGGTCACCAACAACGCCTCCCGGACCTCGTGGCTGAAGAGTCAAGACGACCGTCACCGCACCTGAAGCACTCGACATCGGTGGGCATCTGTCCATCGCCTTCCTGGTCACTGGCTAGTGACCCAGACTCTGTCCCCTCTGCTTTCAGGTTCTTCAGAACTCCGATCCACTCTTGGATCCACCCGGACACTTTTCTCCTGGTCGCCAGCAGCACTTTGCAGCAGATCGCCATACGAAACGACGACGAAACCCGACCCCGAAAGGCACCTATGCACCCGGCTTCCCTGGGTGAGGTAACACGAGTACTCCGGTGCTCCTGTGGGTAGAGACTCTTCAAAGTCCTAGATCTCAAAGGGTTTTGTCCTAGTCCTATTTTAAGTGTCCCTTTCCTCTATTTTCCCGATCCCGACTTTCTCCATAGAAGTTAACGGCGTATCGCGGTTGTGTATTTACACTGCACGCGTCTCCCGTGGGTCCCCTGTGTCACTACCTTGGGTGGTTCCTTGTGGTCCAAGCACTTCTAGAGGCTCTAGGCCTAGTGTCTAGTTCAGTCGTGGTTCGCATACCACTTTATTGGTATATGGTTTGGTACGCCCCTAGGGCCCAAACGTGTATTTGTGCTATTATTGTGATTTAAGATCTTATAACCTATGTACTTCGAACTCTAGCCTCATAAAGAGACTAGAGGGGTGTGTTTAGTAATAAATACATATATTTTGAATATATACCTGGTGTGGTGCTCTTTCATTTGGTCACTCAAGAGATTATAGACTGGTAAAACAAGCTGCTTTACATTCCTTCAAGACTTAGCCTGAAGGCTGCTCTCCATAGCTACCACTAGGATAGCTTTCAATAAGGTTGTCTTTAACCTACCTACCATAAGAGTCGATTTGGACTGGTGCAAGGTGCCCACTATAATTAGTGGACAGCATATGCCAGGCCAACTTCTCACAATGTCCACTTTCTAAAAGGGGCATTTCTAAAATAGAGATCAATCATCCACATACAGCAATAAGCAGGATTTATCACCACTATTCCAAACATATCAAACATGGCAACGGTACTCCTTTCAGATCAAAAATTACCACTGAAAGACATATCAGGGAATTCCTAATGTAAACCTATGAGTGAAAAACCAAATAGGCTGTTTGTAACTACCAGGATATGCCACACAACCAAGACACATGTCCTCCCTTTTACCTACACAGCACCATGCCCATAGAGCTACCTAGGGCCTACCTTAGGGGTGACTTATATGTAGCAAAAGGGAAGTTCCAGACTGGGCAAGTAACTTTAAATGCCAAGTCACTGTGGCAGTAAACCACGCACACAGGCCCTGCAGTGACAGAGGCCTGAGACAGGTTTGAAAGACTACTTCTGTGGGTGGCGCAAGCAGCGCTGCAGGCCCACTGGAAACATTTAATTTACAGGCCCTGTATATTTAGGATACCACTGTACAAGGGACTTACAGGTAAATTAAATTTGCCAAACAGGTGTAGACCAAGCATACCAAGTTTAAAGGAGAGAGCATATGTACTTTAACATTGATCAGGAGTGGTAAAGTGCCCAGAATCCTAAAGCCAACAAAAACAGGTCAGAAAAAATTATAGGAGGAAGGCAAAAGTTTGGGAACAACCCTGCAAAAGGGCTAGGTCCACCACATTGCCATTTGTTTGTAAATATGGCACTCTTCAGCTCTCGCCCATTTGCTCAACACAGCTCAACAACTTTGCTTACTGCGTTGTGTTTAGTGACCCTTTAGTAAATTTGCCCCCAGATTGTGTTTACTGATTGTTAGAAATGGGATTCCTGGTTGGCTGAGGTATGCACCCAGGCCAGGAAGGAACCACCACTCTAGTCAGGGTAACCTACATACACATGAAAGGATAACCTGTGCTCAACCTCTGGTAGCTTGGCACAGAGCAGTCAGGCTTATCAAAACAGGCAAAGTATAAAGTATTTATGCAACAGACACACACAGTAACACAATGAATACGCAACAAAAAGACTTCACACAGGTTTATAAAAATAGATATAAACAAAACAAGACCATAAATGACAAAAATCCAATGTATCGAAGTTGAGATATTGAATTTTAAAAGAATAAATGCAATAAAGTGCTTAGAAACAACTAGAGCTAAAAAGGTTACTTTAGACCACACTGGACCGAGGCATAGTCAAAGTTTGAGCCAACCTTATGGAAGCATAGGCTGGCTACAGGACCCACGCAGGGCCCGGAGAACAAAGTACCTTTCCTGGTCGCAGACAGTGAGATGCGTAGATCTTCTCCAGGCAGTGAAGGCGAGGCATCAGTTCCGAAGAAGGTTGCCGGAGTCGAGAGGCATCGAGTGATGCACCAGTTTCTGCCATGCAGTTGAGGGGATGTGTCGTTCTCACCAAGCAGCAGTGGAGCGATACATTGTCCGATGCGCCGATCTCTGGAGGGAAAGTGCTAGTTCCGATGCAATGTGCCAATTTTACTCCTGCAACCGGGTCAATGTGCCAATTCTGCTAAACGCAGACAGGAGATGCGTCAAAATCCGTGTTGCAAGCATCTGGCGCACTTCCAGTGAGGCAGGCACATGAGCAGGGATAGAGACTTTGATATCCCTGAGTCTCAAGCAACAGAAGGCAAGCCAACAAGCCCTTGGAGATCACTTGGAATGAAGGCAGAGTTCAGCTCTCCTTCTGCAGAGTCAGAGAGCAGCAGGCAGCAGGGCAACACAAGAGAAAAGCAATCCTTCCAAGTCTGCAGTCAATAGATGAGTCCTTTAAGCAGTACAGCAGTCCTTCTGACAGAAGTTCAGTTCAAAATCCAGAAGTGTCTGATTTTAGGGGGTCAGAGACCCAGTACTTATACCCAAATCTGCCTTTGATATGGGGGATGACTTCAATCAGCTCTCTGAAGTGCACAAGCATCCCTTTCAAACCAGTCCTGTCTGCCAGGCTATCTGTGGGGGGTAATCAGCCCTTTGTGTAGGCACAGAACACTGCCTATTCAAGTGAAGTATTAGCTCCTCCCTTCCATTCTGCCCAGGCAAGGCCATCAGAATGCAGATGTATGTAGATGGGTACTCAGAAACACCTATCCTTCCTGTGTTGTGACTGTCTAGAGGGAATGCATAAAGTGTAGCTGTCACCCACCCCAGACATGTATTGGAGACATGCTGTCAGGCACACAGAATAGTAAGTGCAGAGAAATGTCTACTTTCTAAACGTGGCATTTCTAAAACAGCAATAATAAATCGAACTTCACCAGTAAGGAGGGTTTATCATTACCATTCCAAACATATGAAACATGAAAAAGCTACTTCTCTCTGATCAGGAATTACAGCTTAGAAGTGTATTAAGTAATTCCCAGTGATAGCCTATGAGAGGAATAGGCCTCACAGTAGTGGAAAATTAAATACGCTGTTTGTCACTACCAAGACATGTAAAACATAAGGATACATGTCCTACCTTTTACTTACATAGCACCCTGCCCTTAGGGTTGCTTAAGGCCTACCTTAGAGGTGACATATGTAATAAAAGGGGAGTTTGCGGCTTGGCAAGGAGTTTTAAATGCCAAGTCGAAGTGGCAGTAAACTGCACACACAGGCACTGCAGTGGCCGGTCTGAGAAAGGTTGGGAAGGCTACTTATGTGGGTAGCACAATTAGTAAAGCAGGCCCACTAGTAGCATTTAAAGTTCAGACCCTGGGTATATGGTATACCACTTTACAAGGGACTTACCAGTACATCAAATATGCCAATCAGGTATACACAAATGTCATCACGCTTAGAGTAGAGGCACATGCACTTTAACACTGGTTAGCAGTGGTAATGAGCTCAACGTCCTAAGGCCAATAAAATGATTCAGCAAAACGTGGAGGCAAAAGGTCTGGGGAAAGACCACCTGAAGGATGACACATCTAACACTGTTATTCAATAATAATTGAACAAAAACAGTAAAAAATAATAATTACATTAGTAACTTGGCCCAGCCTCATCTCCATTAAAGCTAGATGGGTCATGAAAGTTTGTGATTCTAAAAATTGGGCTGAGGTTTTAAAAAGTTTGGGAAGGACTGGCTGCAACACTTTTGATATCTTTAGGAAAAGATAAAGACGTTTTGAACATTGCTCTTAATTTTTTTGCTCATTTGGTAGGCTGAGGTGGAGCCTCCAGCTTGCTTGGCCCCCAATGTGGGGACCATGTCCAAGAAAGTTTACCAAAGACCAAAATCTTTGTTTTTTCACAATTTAGCTTAAGGCAATTCTGCCTCATATATTGTGCCACAGCGGACATACAATTCACAAAGTTTGATTTTGTGCGTCCAAAATTCGTACAGAATGACACAAAAATGTGTGTGTCAACCATACATGAGACCAGGTTAAAGCCAGCGGAAGTTAAAAATATGTGGGAGTGGTATGTTTCTGTATAGATCAGGGGGTGATACATGTCACCAAAGACAAGTAACCGAAGCAGGCATTTCGCCTGCCGCTGCTTTTTAAACTTACAAAATGGATTGTACCCAGTTTATTGCCTCCCGGCACCCTAGACCCATAGCAAACCCATGCATGTCTGGTACCCCAGAGGGACAAAGTTGGGAGGGAGGTCGATCCTTCACAGAGATATGAGGGAGTAGTAGAGAAGTACCATATTTTGGATAAGATTGCTAAAAATCTGACAATAGTCATGTTCAGGGTGTTCTACCAGTCAGCCAGTCAGGATAAGGGAGGTCTGGCTTGGCGCAATATATTTCTTGATCAAACAAAATTAGAAAATATATTGTTTTATACTTTCTATATACTCCTGAGTTTGATATCTGCCATCAAATGAACAGTGCTCTATAATTAGTGATTACGGCAGAAATCTGTAATCTTTGCTAATATTACATAATTGATCTGGTTTGCCACATTCCAGATATTCACGAAAATATGTTCTCACGAGCATTCTTGCATTTATGTTTGTCCATTTCAGAAATGCAACAAAATATAGAGCAAATTAATAAATGAAAATATCCCTCCATTTTTCATTACAGCCTCAGGCTGTAAAGAGATGTGGATGCAGGGTATGCACCAATGCATAGCCTCAAATGTGCCTAAAGCAAAGACATATATCTTGTATGGGTGCACAAAGAGATCAAAGAGGCACACGTGCTTCAAAAACTTACTGTCAATTTTTTGTAAAACGTTGTACAAACACCCTGACAGAAAAGGTTAAAATACTCCCAACAATGTGCACATGTTGGTGTAAGGGCATGACCAAAAAATTAAAACATTGTGTTCTCCTATCCACATAAAGTGAAAAATACTACAATTACCTAAGAAGAAAGGTTTATTATATTGTGGCAAAACATATAAATGAGAGCATGGTGATAGGTGGAGGACCACCACACAAAATGCACATGAGGCAATGGGAAGAAAAAATCTTACCACCCTGAACAAACTCTTATAGAGGCATCGCAGGAGGACTCGATGTCAGGGGCAGACAAGAGGAAGCAGGTAAGACCACATAGCATCCGTTTTTTAATAGGGATATAAATATCACAGCAAGAGACTGTCTGTCATAAATCAAATCAAAGCATAATCAAATATTTAGTTGGAAGGAAATGGGATGCTGACGTTTTGCTGAAAAGCATGTGGCCTACATGTTAGAACACATGATTCCCACAAAGAGTTACCCATGGGAAATGTATGGCAATTCAACAAAGCAAAGATATGAAGCACACCCTTTTTTTTGACTTATAAAGTTTCTTTTACATTTTTCTCCAGTTTAGCGTGCAGCACTCGCAATGTGCTCCGTTCCTGTCGCACTGTGATAAATTCAAAAGAAATTGATGGCCCATGAAGTGTGGGTCACCGTCGAGTTGCACAGCCTTATAAACACAGGTATTCGAGTAATACGCCTTCACCATAGTATTTCAAATTTTTTGAACCATTTTATTGCCATAGTTTCTCCAATTTAATCATTCACGTCAAAGGTGCGAAATTTGATAATCTTGCGCGTTTAAATTGATCCAGAATTGCCCATCCGGGCCTATTCATGAACATTTACAAATTTCGGGTTCTCCAAATATCCCAATAACATCGCCCAATGCATTTCGGTTCATTTAACCTTCGTCAGGGGTATCTGTAGTTAATGAGAATATATATCAGCCACATCATTTAAAGCCCAATACGATCCTAACTTCAATCCAAAATAATGAACAAAGCAGTCTCCCATAATTACAAAAACGCCTCCACCGTGATTTTAACAAAAACCTGAATCATTAACCTATGCTAAACATACCCCCAATTTTTTATGAAACATCATGCAAAACTTAAAAAGCTCCCCCCATATAAACCCAATTTCATCAAAGAAAAAACAGCTTTGCATGTACCTCTCCAATATTCTATGTGAAAACATGTTGAACTCAAAACACGAAATCGTCTGAATTGCCCATTCAAAAATAATACCAAAGCCACCCACAGTTACTAATACCCTCCTTATTCACGTTAATCATCATTCTGTGCCCCCGTGCATACCTGTTATTTTTGCCAAAAACATCATCCTCATACGCTTTTCCGTATATTTTGCCTTGCTGTGTAAACCCAACTGAATTTAAAACAACCGAAACCATCCCCACCTGTAACTCAGTGAACGTAAAACGTCACGTGTCCACATTGCCCCGCCCGTTAACTCCCGATCATCATAGATGCTTAAAGTGACAACACTCCAAAATAAATAAATGCTAATTGAAACAACGATGAACCAACCAATAATATAGTCCCATTTATGTGTGATTGAATGTCCAAATTCAAATGGCATGTGTAGTTCTTGAACTGATTAAAAAGGATCTTATGCTGACAAATATGATGTATAAGCGTCACTGTTATACATCATATTCAATCACACATAAATGGGACTATATTATTGAAGCTGAACTCGGACAAGACGGAGGTCCTCATCCTCGGATCCACCCCTTCGGCCTGGGACGACTCCTGGTGGCCGACCGCACTGGGAACCGCCCCAACACCCACCGACCACGCACGCAACCTAGGGGTCATCCTCGACTCCACCCTCTCCATGACTAAACAGGTCAACGCCGTCTCCTCCGCCTGCTTCAACACCCTCCGCATGCTCCGCAGCATCTACAAGTGGATCCCCACTGAAACGAGAAGAACGGTCACCCAGGCCCTCGTCAGCAGCAGGTTGGACTACGGAAACGCCCTCTACGCAGGAGCCTCGGCCAAACTCCTGAGACGGCTCCAACGCATCCAGAACGCCTCTGCACGCCTGATCCTCGACATCCCTCGCCGCAGCCACATCACACCCCTCCTGAGAGACCTGCACTGGCTCCCGGTCAACAAGAGGATAACCTTCAAACTCCTCACCCACACACACAAGGCACTCCACAACACCGGACCAACGTACCTCAACAGACGACTCAGCTTCTACACCCCCACCCGCCAGCTCCGCTCCGCCGACCTCGCCCTCGCCACTGTCCCCCGCTTCCGAAGAGCGACCTCCGGTGGCAGATCGTTCTCCCACCTCGCCGCCAAGACCTGGAACACCCTCCCCATCCACCTACGGCAGACCCAAGACCTGCTGACCTTCAGAAAACTCCTCAGGACCTGGCTTTTCGAGCAGTAGCAGCATTCCCCACCCCAGCGCCTTGAGACCCTCACGGGTGAGTAGTGCGCTTTACAAATGATATGATTGATTGATTGATTGACTACCAGACTACATATGCATATAGCACAGCATCTTTTACAACATTTCCGTTTCGGTCTCCCAGAAACTCTGTCCTCAGCCATTTTTGACCAAGAAGATTTCTCTTCTTTTTTTTCCCCTCAAAATTTTAACGTTATCAAGGTGGATTCACTTCTTTTTCATAAGTCAGCTCTGCACTTGTTCCTTCGTCACCACTTTCACTATTCTCTGAACTTTCGCAGTCTTCGAGAATCACATAAGTCCAATCAGGACCTTTAAACTTATTATTCACGATTTTCAATCTTTTGCTTTTTCGTTTTTCAGACCCACTTGTTTGTCCAGATAAGCTTGTTACTTCATTTACTTGTTCTGGGTCTTCACTTCGTGTTACTATGTGATATTTCACTCTTTTAATAACACTAGGCCAATGATCACCCTTTCTGACTTTCTTGGTTTGCACTGTACCTTCACCTTCTGAGTCTTTTCCCAATACTCCTTTATTCACATTAATATGTGGCACAATTTGTTTGTCTTTGTTTTCAGTTTCCCTCTCTATCTGCCCTCGTTCAGGTCTTATTGTTGTTTCTTCAGATGCCTGAATGTGCGTCTCTGCTAACTGTCCCTGTTCGGGATTGACGTTTTCTTGCTTGATGTTTTCAGGTTCGATGTTTTCTTGGTTTTCTTCTCCCTGAACGTGATTTTCTTGTCCTAACTGGTTCTGATCAGGGCTTATTGCATTCTGTACTTCTGCAGCCTGACCGTGTTCTTCTGAACCTGTCTGTCCCTGCTCAAACTCTGTTGTTTCGTTGTCAATTTGAGCCCAATTTCCTTTCCCTATCTGGGCCTGCTCAGGTTCCTTTATAGTTTCAACCTCCCTATCCTGAGCTTGTTCTTCTTCACCTAATTTCCTCTAATCTAGCTCTGCTCCTTGTTTTGATAAAGACTTCAGGTATATCAACCACTGGTATCCAGTCCTGACTTGTTCTTCTTCAGCTACTCCTGAATCTATCACTTGGGATTCTTCAGCTGTACAACCTTCTGCTTCCTCAGCTATTGATGCTGACTGAGGATCTCTCTCTTCAGGAGCTGGCACCCTTTTGGTATGGCTTACATGAATCCAATTAGGTAAACCTGTACATTTCACTGCTGTGTTTGTAACCAATATAACCTGACAAGGTTCGCCCCACCTGGGTGATAAACACGTTTCTCTGGTGTGATGCTTCACTACCACCCAGTCTCCGGGGCTCAGATCATGCTCTTGTTCAGGCTGCCTGGAAACTGCGTCTTCTCCAACCTGGTGAGAGACAGAACGCACTAGGTCAGCCAGTGCTTTGCAATAATCTAGAACCATATCATCAGTTATGTTCAGCAGTTTATTGCCAGGTACATGGGCTTGTCTCATTGCTCTTCCCATGATGATTTCATGAGGACTCAATCCTGTATTTCTATCAGGAATACTTCTGAGTCCCATTAAGACAAGAGGCAACGCATCTGGCCAATCTAACGATGTGGATGCACACATTTTTGACAATCTTGATTTTATTGTGCCATTCATTTGTTCAACCACTACAGAAGCCTCTGGGCGGTATGCACAGTGCAATTTTTGTTCAATTTTAAATGCTTCACAGATTATTCGAATTACATCGTTATTGAAATGACTCCCTCTATCTGATTCCAAAGTTACTGGGAAACCGGACCGTGGAATGAGTTCTCGTAATAACAGTTTTGCAACTGTTATGCTGTCATTCCTCCTGGTAGGGTAAGCCTCCACCCACCTTGAAAACAGACACACTATGACGAGTACATATTTCAGTCCTTTACATGGTGGTAACTGAATGAAATCTAACTGCAATCTCACAAATGGGCCTTCTGCCTTTCCAATTTTTCCCAGACCAACTACTGTTTTCCTTCCTGGATTATTCATTTGACAAGTTAAACACCTCTGGCAAAGGCTCTCTGCTGCAGCCCTAAACCTTGGATTGTACCAACTTTGTCTGAAAAGTCTAATCATGGCATCTCTTCCTACATGTGTGTCTCCATGATACATTCTGGCCATGTGTGAAATTAGGCAATCAGGCATGACTGGTCTGCCATCTGGATAAACCCACACGTCATCATCTGTTCTTCGGGTAAACCCTATTTTCATCCAAGCATCCTTTTCACTCTCTTCAGCATCATCCTGCAATCGTCTCACATCATTCCATGTTTCAGGTGTTGAACATAGCATAAGTTGGCAGCTGATTCCCATTCTTTTGACTTTTCTGTTTACTGCCATTCTATTTCTGGCAGTGTTGAGCGATTAGGTCTGCATATCTGTTACCGGCTACCACCCAGTCATCTTCTGACCGGTGTGCGGAACATTTCACCACTGCCAATTCTTTTGGTGATTGTATTGCCTCCAATAATTCTTTTACAAACTGCCCATTTTTGATTGGGGATCCTAAAGAAGTCATGAAATCCCTCTGCATCCACAGTTGGCCAAAATCATGCACAACCCCGTACCCATATTGACTGTCCGTAAATATGGTCACTTTTAGATTTTTTCCAATTTTGGAGGCTTTAATCAAAGCAACCAATTCAGCTACTTGTGCAGATTTGACTCCTGGTAAATGGATGCTTCGACTATTCCGGAAAGTTCACACACAGCATAAGCTGCACTCAATTTGCCATCTTCATGCCTTAGGCATGAGCCATCCACAAACAGCTCCCTGTCTGGGTTCTTAAGGGGCATTTCCTGTATGTCAGGGCGCGGCTTAGTACACAACTCTGTGACTTCCAAGCAGTCATGTTCTGTGTCGTCCCTAACTTCTTCACAATACAGATCTGGTAATAATGTTGCTGGATTTACAACTGTGCACCTAGCTATGGTCACATTCTCAGCTCCTAGAATTATTCGCTCATATTTTGTCATCCGACTAGGTGTAAGATGCTGGGTTCTAGTTCTTGTCAACAGAATCACAACTGCATGTGGGACGAACACTTTGACAGGGTGTCCCATTACTATTGACTCACTTTGTTCAATGCTCATACAGGTAGCAGCTACTGCTTTTAAGCAGCCTGGCAATGCTGCACCCACTGGGTCTAATGTAGCAGAAAAATATGGTATAGGACGTCTGTCCAGTCCATGTCTTTGTGTTAAGACTGAAAGTGCACAACTTTCTCTTTCATAGCAAAATAATGTAAATTCTTTTGTATAGTCAGGCATGCCCAGGGCAGGTGCCTCACACAAAGCATTTCTTAATTTTACAAATGCACTGGCACTTTCATCATCCCATTCAACTGGGTCCTTTGCCTTCTTTTTGGTTAACTGAATTAAAGGCTTTGCTAGTAGAGAAAACCCTACAATCCATTGTCGACAGTATCCTACTATCCCAAGAAACATTCTCACCTCTCTTTGTGTTACTGGCATTTTCATTTGCTTAATCATTTTTATTCTCTCAGAGGTTATTCTTCTCTTTCCTCTCTCAATTTGGTGTCCCAAATACTTAACTGCTGTTGTACAAAATTGTAACTTCTCAGGCGACACTTTGTGACCTTCCTCAGCCAAATGATTGAGTAATGCAATTGAGTCGGTGACACAATCGTCATGAGTTCTAGATGCAATTAACAAATCATCTATATATTGTACCAAGACTGAGTTCCTGGGCATTACTAATTTTTCTAGGCACTTTTTCAGTATCTGATTAAAAATGGAGGGACTTTCTGTGTACCCCTGAGGAACACGATTCCACACATAAACGTGATTTTCAAATTTGAACGAAAACAAATACTGACTATCTGGATGCAATGGAATTGAGAAAAATGCTTGGCACAGATCAATTACGGTAAACCATTCTGTGTTCCATGGTATTTGGTATAAGATTACTGCAGGATTTGGTACTATAGGACAACAAGGTACCACAATTTTATTAATTTGCCGTAAATCTTGAACAATCCTATATTTTCCACTCGGCTTTTTCAAACCCATGATTGGCGAATTACAAGGGCTACTCATAACTTCTTTTAATATACCTTGTTTCACCATTCTGTCAATTTCCTCAGTAACTCCTGCTTTCACTTCAGCACTCATTTTATACTGTCTGGTATTTGGGAAAATTGCGCCTTCCTTTACAGTTATCTTTACTGGGTCTATATTTGCCATCAGACCTTCTTCTTTTCCAGTAAAATCCCATACTTTTGAACTCACTGTAGTTTTTAACTCTTCTGATAATTCATCTTTGGTTATCAAGGAGAACATTTCATCTACCTCCGTACCTTGCTTGGCTATCATGAATTTGTAAACATGATCTTCATCCGGGGTCTGTATTGCAACACCATCCGGTGTGCAGAAAATAGTGCAGTTCATTTTGCACAGTAAGCTTTTGCCCAGTAAATTTACTGGACTAGAGTCACACACCACAAATTGGTGCATTTCTCGGAAGTTTCCGATTCTTACTTCCATGGGTTCTGTAAGGGGTGTTCTAATCTTTTGATTTGCTACACCTACAACTTGGATAGCTTCTCCAGAGAGAGGGAGGTCTGGGATGTCTGCTATTCTTACAGTAGAACGGGTAGCACCAGTGTCCAAAAGAAAGGTGATATCATTACCTTTTACTTTCCCTTCAACATATGGACCTGACTGATCTACCGGCAAGGATGCGCCAAGTACGCGCTCCTTCTCCCCTCTCTTAGGCACCGTCATTGATAATCATATGGATTAAAATCATCCTGTAAAAGAAACTGTGAAGTTACATATTCATTCTTACCACTTCCTCCTTGATATCCGACGTCTGTACCGTGCTTTGCTCTGCTTACATTACCCTGTATAGGGGCAGGTGGCAACTGACTCTGAGGACTTACACCCTGCTGTGAGTCATTCTGCGTCTGTGGATTTAAATTATGATTTGGGCCATTATTATTTTGAATCTTTTTACATTCGTTCTTCCAATGTCCCAACTTTCCGCATCCATGACAAGGAAATTTCTTTTTAGCCTCTTCTCTACTCACTCGTTCTCTTACCTTTCCACCATTTCCTGTGTCAGCATTCGATCCAGATTCTTTTCCCTGACTTTCGGATGGATTATCTAAATTAATTCCCTGTCGCTCAGCCATTTTCACTTGAGCCCCACATCACTTTTTCTTGTAGATTCTTGTGTCAAGCCTCAATGTCATCCCCACAATATTTAGCATATTTCAAAATCTCATCGATAGGCTTTCCCTGGCAACATAACATATGTTGCTTAATCATCTGACAAATCTCTGGTTTTAAACCATAAACAAATCGATAGACAAACTGACTCATATTTTTGTCTCCAATATCTTCAAAACCACTATACTGTTTGAACACCTGTAATAGACGTTCATAGTAGGCATGTACCGATTCATTTACTTCTTGGGTTGTTCTGTCTATTTTCACCCAATCTGTTTCTTTTGGTGGTATTTTCCCTTTCAAGTAAGTGATTACCTGGTGATACTTTTTCATAACATCATTTGATGGGGCACCTGTCTTTGGATCCCTAGGATACTCTTCACTAGGCCAGTCGATTGTAATTTTACAGTCTGTCCATAAATCGGCAGGTACCACTATGTCAAACAAACCATCTAGGTCCTTTAACAAAACATTTGAAACCTTCACAAACATCTCAACCTGCTTGTACCATTCAATTGGTTTTTCTCTCAACTTTGGAAAATCATTTGTAAATGACAAAATGTCTTGCCTACTCCATGGGACATGGACATAGCCTCCTCCTGGAACCTCTCACATTGGATACATCTGTTCTACCTTTCCTGTTTCCTTCAATAAATACTCAGATGTCATTCTATTTGAACGTACTTCTTCCTTTTTCTTTGTCCATCTAGTTTTCCATCTATCCAATTCTCCCCATTTCTGTAAGACTGTCATTAATTCTTTAACTTGTAATTTTCTACCAGATGTATTCATATTTTCTAAGTCTTTGTCAGTAAATTCTGCTCTATATGGTCTCTGCAACACTTTTGACTTCCTTATTTCAATTCCCATCTCTGAGGCCAAATCCGTTAACTTTTCATGGAATATTTTTACATTTCTGGTTATGCTCCTATATACGAACAATAGTTCTTCTTCACTGTAGGTATTTAGACGATCTACTCCTACGTTGCCTGCTATCATTTCTTCTAACTCAACTTTCAGTTTATAAATGTCCAAGATCTTTGGGGGTGAACTCTGTCTGTCTATTCCTTCTGCCCATCTTTCTAAGTCTTCTGGAGTTACTACTGTTGCACTTTTAGTTCCTGAAGATGTTATTATATTTACATCCTTTGAGCAACCAGGTGTGGTTCTTCTGGGGGTGTTATTTGCGGATTCTCAAATAGGCAAATCCATTAGTGAAATCATAGATTCACAGTCACTGATATGATCATCAATTATTACAGCTTCATTTTTAGGAATATCCATAGGTGTAGTCATAGCTAGAGGCTGCGGGCAATTTACTTTGTCTCTGTATAAAGGGACCACGGGACCAATTGTTACAGGTATAGTCAGAGATTCAGGATGTACATTCAACTGTGTTATTTTCTGTATTAATTCTGCTCTGTTTGTGTCTAAAGCCTCTCTTTCCTTATCCTGAAGTACTCTATTAACTGGTGGATTATGCAGTTCTCGAGGTACTAACGGTGTTCTCAAAACAGGTGCACTTGGAGTACATCCACCCAACTCTTCCTGGTATGGTTGAGGGTTCTTTAATATTTCTTCCATGAATTCATCTTCGGATTCCCCAAACCCTGTCATGTGTTTAGTCTTCTCTTTGCATTTGCTCCCTAGCTGCTCATCAGCCATTAATACTGGATACAAACCCTCAGTAATCATCGCTCGTCTCCACTGTTTCATCTGACTTTCTCTTGTCCCATTCTGGTATCTAGGAAAAAATCCCCTATAACCCCTATTGCTCCTGGGTCTATCACGTTCAAATGCTTCTGTTTCCCATTCTTCTAGGGCTTTGTACTGCGTTAATCTTGGTCTGGGTTCTAATTCATTCATTCTCATTCTTAAATTTTGAAGAATTCTCCCATTGAATGTACCATTTTCTGGGAATGCTAATACTCCGTCATCTTTTGTATATTCTATCCAATTTTCTAACCATACACAAGTATGATAACCCCTCTCCATCATCATGAATGAGGCGGGCGTTTTTCTGGTGGAATGAGAATTCCTTCCCTAGTTTTGATTGGCTTATCTTTCTTAAAATAATTTTTAATCTTTTGTAGGAATGACAATTTTCTCTTTTCTCCGTACATTTTGGGTAAATATCTATTTATTGAACTATATTCAGCAAAACCTAAAAATCTCCTGTCTGGACGTGTTCCTATCAAAGTCTGTTCGTGTTTCCACATACAATCTCCACTGTCCACTAATATTTCAACTTCTATTCTGACAACCAATCAAATTCCAGCTTACAATTATCTCGGAACCAACCCTAGCGCGGTTTTTCTGTGACGCCTATTCACTTTATCTGATGACCCCTCCTTTACAATCTGCGCTTCTCTGTCCCTCGCTGTGTCGACCAATCCCAGCGCGGCGCTTGTGACGTCAGCTTCTACTCCGGCAGCTGACGCTCCCTTTACAAAAATCGTACGCAAACTTTAATTCCTCAACACTTTTCATTAAAATTCAGTAACAACATAAAAACATTCGCTATCTTGTCAGTTTCCCTAAATTAAAGGATAGATTTTGTC
This sequence comes from Calotriton arnoldi, assembly GCA_963921515.1. Lineage (NCBI taxonomy): Eukaryota > Metazoa > Chordata > Amphibia > Caudata > Salamandridae > Calotriton > Calotriton arnoldi. The sequence goes on from CAWUFW010003332.1 coordinate 1,772,043, forward strand.
ACACTTAGTAAAACCCTCCCGTTTACTAGACATACACTACGAGTAAAAACCCTTCCGTTTACTCTTCACGTAAGCTTCAGAAATACCTGCTACTCCTTCAATGTTACCCTTTCTAGGTGATATAACATCAACATTTTACCAGCCTATTCCTTTGCTGTTACTCACACACACACAGAGTCCCTAACAAGTACTGATAGCCCTGCTTAACTTTTCAGTACTATTTCTGCCTGACAGATAACCTCACTGCAGTATGGTTTCCACTTACCATCTGCTATTCAGTTTCCCCGGGGATTTCTAGACAACATAAAACAAAACTTTTAAAAACGGATGTTAGTTCATAAAAATAAAATTCTCATTACCCAGTTAACAAAGTATAACCATCCTCTGATAGCCAGAAAACTGATCCAGCGGGCTACTAGCAACAAGCATTCATACACTAAATACTCACCTGGGCCCATTCATTCACACTAGCTAGCAATCACCGCTGGGGGGTCAGTTGTACTCTTTATCAAAATCCCTGCTACCAATTACCTTTTCTGATTGAAGAGTAATGACTTACCAATGGACCTTTGATAACTGTGGTTGATATGAGATCATACAAAACATAATTTCATTAAACACCTGAAATAACCACTGACTCAGGAAGTTTTAAAATGTTTATCTAAAATTTTAGCAGAGTAAAATATAAACCACATAATATTTAATCGCATATCAAGGAGGAAGCACACTATAGTCACCTATTAATCACAAATGACGGCCCCTCAGAAAGGAGAAGATAGAGACAGCAGTACAAACTAAAGATTACGCATTTATAGTTACCTAAAGGTGTGAAAACCAAACCCCTTGGCCAAGGAGTTGGAAAGAGGGTCCCCAAGAAAGGATGAAGACCAAGACCTCCGGACCAGGTTCAGGACAGGATAGATGACCTCTCTAGCAACGACGCCTGCGTCGTTCCCCTCTCTGATACTTCGTTCCTCCTCGTGGTTCTTCCGCGTCTCCCTCTAATACGGTCCGCCGCCTCCACCTCACGACCTCTTCGGACAGCGGTTCAGTCTCTGTCTGTTCTGCAACAGCATCTATGTTCGTCTGCACGCTGAGCCTCTATGCTAACTAATTAGCTAATTCTATATCTATTATACCCTTCTATGCCCATGTACCTCCCATTAATGTTTCAAAATTATGGGCCCACTAATTCTGATTGGACAGGGACAGGGGGTTGATCCTCACACCATGTCAATTTAGTTCAATTTTCTTAAGCCCATTGTTTTAGAATCCGGCCCCTCTCAATTAATACATTTGCTTTATTTCCCACCCATTTCCCACCAATTTTAATACAAAATATATACAAAATGTATCATTTCACAGGACATTCAGTTGAACTCTGAAAGTGATCAGCGGGTCATGTCCTTGGACATCCTCCAAGTTGACATCATCATTTTGCTTTGTTAGTTTTCAGAGCGCATGCGCAGGTCACATGACTCTCGAGCTGCTGTTTAGCCAACCCAGGCCCACTTTACGAACTAATAGAAAATCAAAGAAGAAGCATATTAAAATCAAAAATAAATGTTTTCACTGTATACCTTCTACTTCTACCCTAATCCCATTTATTTATAAATGTCTATCCCGCATTAATAGCTTTAGAATACCACATTATTAATTGCAGCAATGCGAAAGCTTTAGCATGTGAGAACATTAAAGCGGCCATTTTAGCATACACTGCGCAGAAGCAAAAATTCCCTCCAAGCAAAGAAAGACGTCATACCACGTGACATGGTTGACACATGCGCAATAGAATTCCCGCGTTATTAGCGGCCATTTTGGATTAGATGAGGATTACTTATTAGTGGAAACACATAGGCAAGCGTCTTCTAGATAAAATATGTTTGTGTTGCACATTATTAGTAAAGACATTACAAGGTTTTAGTACAAATTAATTAATATTGTGAGAGGATTGCTTCCGAGCAAGTCTCATTGTGAGTCCTTGCTCCATCAGTCTCCAAGAGAAGTCCAAGCATTGCTAGTAAACTCAAGGCCTATCCAAGTCCACAGCCTTGATGGCATTAAGCCTCATCCTGATGATCCATTGAAGGAGTCAGCTACAGGAAGCAGGAATTCTATTCCTGCTAGAAAAGTCAAGGCATCAGCCTCCACTGCAAGCATGGCCTCTACTATAGTGCCATCCATGTGAGAAAAAACTAGCACTCTTGGCAAATCTGTGCCAAGTGGTGCTACTTTACAAACATCACCCTCCACTGAAGTGCCAAAAGCAGAAGGTGAAAGGAGTGGTACAAACACAGTGGGATCTACTACAGCCACAACCACTGCCGCCTTGTGTTCAATTACCACTTCCCCAACAATACCATCCACTTGAAAATAAGTGTTGCAAGCACCACTGCTGTGACTGCTACTAGCAGCACTAATGTTATTGCTAGTATCTGCACGGCAGGTACACCAAAACAACAGATATCCATGGCATGGTGTTCACCCTCCTTATCTAGCACATCTGCCTCAGCAACAGTTCCTAAGATCATCACTGCAGTTTCAGTTATTGAGGCATTGCCAACAACCAGAGTAGTGTTAACTTGAAAGTCCTGCAGGGGTTAAGGTTCACATCAGGCCTTAGGGCATAGCCCCACTGCCTACAGATTGTTTGCAGACTGTCCCCATAGAGAAACAATCCAATGAGCCAATGTGTCTGTCAGAACTGCGGGACGTTTGAGACCCACCACATTATACAACAGAGCACGAAAACCTGTGATGCAAAAGAAGGCCCAAATCCTCTGTGAATCCTGGCCACCCGTGAACTGCTTACTGTATAAATAATTTGGAAAAAGTAAACCAGAATCTACTCAAAATATATGGTAAGCAATCAGAAAGTCAGTCGGCCATCCTTCAGATCAGGGACATCTTTAAGATGGCTGAGGAGTCTAATTAACTCTTCATGGGGCAACAGAGTAACCAAGCATGGTCCCCAACAGTGTCCTCATAGACTCACAACTTCAATCCTCACCTGAAGTCGACAAATGGTAGAAAGTCAGACAGCCTCAAGTGCTTCATTAAATATCCATGGATGGTGGCTGGAGAAGAAAGATATTGTCCTGTCTCAAATTACATGTTTCTTGCAAGGACAATACCGCTCCATCCAGTGTACCAACCACTTCATCAACATCGTGTTCTGCACAGCGTCCCCTAAGAGGGGAAGAAGGTGGCCTGCCCGCATGGCCCAACCTGTAGGCCCTCAAGGAGTCATCCCCAAAAGAAAAAGGACTAGAGACACAACCATCTTTCGGGGTTCACAATGCTGCAGTTGCATGTCTTTCGTTTGTGCAGCTATTTATTGCTTTCTGGCTCAAATTTGAAGATCTCCTGACAATTGGTATAATTTTTTAGCCACATCCATTCACATGATTGCATGTTTAATTGGCAATGATGATCAATTACCAGTTTTTTGTTTTTCTTATGACTAAGTTTTTCTTTGGAATAAAAGATGCTGTGCATGCATTAAATTGTCCCTTTTGTTCATTCAATACAAATTTTACAACATCAAATGGACTAACAGGTTCTCAAAAGTCATTTATGATAAGATTATTCCTAGTGGTATTGGCGGGGCCATCCTGTTGTAGTTGCTGCTATTTCTCCTTTGAGCCATCCTCACCACCGTGGTTGCCACCATCCTCAAGTCTTCATGCAAGGGTACGCTTACCTCAGCGCTAGATTGTGTAGCAAGGTGCGAATGATTAATATGTGGCTGACTATGTCTGGATTGCACTCCAGATCACCTCCACTCCAATGCAAACATTGACATTTGACTTTCAATAGGTCAATGCCTGTTCAAATAAATTATGAATCCAGATGGGGGCACGGTCCTATGATTGCTTATACGCTATAGCCTGTTCTTGTGCATCATTAGCGATGGCTTCAGGGGGCATCCTACATTATCTAAAGAAAGGTGTGTATGAATATTGAAGTAGTTGGTCAGTTAGTGGACAGGTAACATATATGTGGTAAAGATGGGCTATTATATACAATAACAGGTTAAATATTGTCTTAACCAGTCAAAATGTAAATGAGATCTTGGATTTAGATTTATTTACACTTGTACATGTATCCTACCTTGCAATCACAGGCTATGCATGAAGTTTGGCATAAGCATTACGACTTGCCCTAGTGGAAATGACATGATTGCAAACCCCAGCATGAATAGACTTTGGTAACACTGGGTGCTTTGTGGTTACTAGGCCCCATCATAGGGTTTGGCTTCTCAATATTCACTCATGTGCAATATGTCTATATAGCCACACATCCAGCCATCATCCATCAGATATGGGTATGGGTATGGCAGGCACCTGATGGATAGCCATGCACACTGAGGGTGGTGTATTACTATCGTGTTTGACATGCAGCTTCTACATAAGATCATGTTGTCAGGAGTTGGACCTGAGTACCTGGTGCAGCACTGCGCGAAGCATGAATTTGCATCACACACTATGTGGACCTTTAATGACTGGTGCCCTGTAGTCGTGGTTCCTGGGTGCATGTGGTAACAAGTGCAATATGTGTGCTGTCTATGACCTCCAGCACAGAGGGCAATCCTGACAAGGCATAGAAGTTTGCAGTGGTTGAATCTGCTGTGTGTGAATCAAGGGGGAACCCGGTGCACTGTGAAGTGGCATTCAGCAATGCGTGAAATACCTGATTGAGGATCGCAGTAAATGTTGGTTGAGATACACCATGACAACAGAGCCTGTTGCAAGAAATGTTAGCGCTGCCATCATTTTCAGGGGGTATGGCACTACGGATGCCAAGCCGGGGTCCAACACTGATCCAGTGAGTCCCCCAGTATTGGATGGCGTCCATGCCTCGGCTGTAGGTAGAAAGGACTTTTGCTCATGTCAGATTGAGGGGTTCAGGCATTTTCCTTTGTATCCTGACTGTTTTCCTGCATTTTTGCTCCCAGATGTTGCTACACTGCCCACTTTGTGAATGCTGCTGCCTGGCGTTATGAGTATCTGGTGCAGCATCATAACTGTCCTGGTAGGGGTGCTTCTGTGGTGGCAGTGTGCCTGAATGCTTCCAGGAGCGCTGCATTCACAGGCATGTGTTTATCTCACCTTTGTTGGTGCTGATTTGGATGTGTCCATAGATGTGATAGATAAGTGTGTGGTGGTTGGAGCAATGATTATTTATCAAAAATTGTGCTTCCAAGTGGCCACATTTCTCTTGCTTTATAAATAGGATAATGGTGTATTTTTTTTAATGTACATTACACATGATTGGCTTTGGTTTCATTTATCAGCTGCTATGAGGTGAAAGTATTTTTTTTTCAGGGGTATTTTGCATTGATTTTCAAACAATATGAAGACTTGTGGGTAACTTTTCATTTGCTTTATGCGTAAAAAATCCCTGTGATAAAATTGCTATTTATTGCTCAAGGTATTTTTCGCATGCTGTAATTATTGAAGGGACATGTATCACATGGGATTATCAGATGTGGGGGCATATTCTCAAGGAGTCATCGCCGATTTATCGGCACTTTAGCGCTGCAAAAGTGGCGATAGACTTATCGCCCTATTCTCAAGCTGGTGCAAACTGCCGATATGGCCAGTTTCCCAGCGATATCCTCCGCAAAAAACATCGCCACGGATGAGAGCGACAACTAACACTAATGATATGCAGAGTAGGCGTTCCCGTGCAAAAACAAACGAAAACACCACTTCGCGATATTCTCAACGACCAGCCAGATCCTCGATGCGACCTAAAAACAGGCGATAAGGCGCGTTAGCAGCAGGGATTTAACACCTGCCTTTTACTGGTGTAAAGCAGGATGACAACCTGCAGCATGAAAGGGAGCCCAGCCCAGAGCCACATCTGAAGACCAACACATGTCATGGAGCTACTGACCATGCAGCTCGGAGACCCAAGAGGGCCACAACAGCCACCGCCACCACCCCCAGGACCCCCCCGGACTACCACCGAGGCAGCACAGAACAAGACAGCTGACCTTCCCAAAACGGCATGGCCCCTCAGCCACACAATTGCAGAATGTGGGGAGAGGTGGGAACCAAGTATGTGTGAAGGAGGCAAGTCACCCATGAATAAGAATGTACACAATGCCAAGTGTGGCGGTGATGTGCTGGACTGACTTCAGTATGCAGAGCACAGACATGTCCATGTGGACATATACTGCTGGTGTTTGTAGTGTTGTGGACAGTGGACGCAACCTTGTTACCTCAGGCAGTGGGGAAGACCCAGGTCATGTATCCGTGTCATCCCCCCCTGTAAGCGTAAGCGGAGTGGGCTGGGCCGGCGAACGCCAGGCCAGCGTAGGAGTGTGAATAAATAGGCCGGGGCTCCGGGCGTGTTTCACTTCCCGGATGGCCAACGCGTCTGCCAGGGAGGCGCCCCTCACCCTGCCACGAGTCCGCCGCCATTACCGCCAGCCTCCTCAGCCGATCGCTGGCGTCCACGACACATGCCCCCAGCGCACCCAGCGGCACAGCACCGCGGAGTTATGTGTGTGCTGACTACTGTCTGCGACCTACACTGCGGTCAGCAGGGCTCTAAAATCAAATCCAATCCTGACCTGCGAGGACACGCCATCATCTCTGGCTGCACACCCGCTGAGCGCTTCAGGTGCCACCAACTCAGTGCACCACAAGTCATCGCCACGTGGCTGTGGGCCCTGGCTGACCACTGCCTCCGGCCTACACTGCGGTCAGCAGGGCTCTCAAATCAAATCTTATGCTGACCTGCGAGGACACACCATCATCTCTGGCTGCACACCCGCTGAGCGCTTCAGGTGCCACCAACTCAGTGCACCACAAGTCATCGCCACATGGCTGTGGGCCCTTGCTGACCGCTGCCTCCGGCCTACACTGCGGTCAGCAGGGCTCAGAAATCCAATCCAATCCTGACCAGCGAGGACACGCCATCATCTCTGGCTGCATACCCGCTGAGCGCTTCAGGTCCCACCAACTCAGTGCACCACAAGTCATCGGCACGTGGCTGTGGGCCCTTGCTGACAGCTGCCTCCGGCCTACACTGCGGTCAGCAGGGCTCTCAAATCAAATCCAATCCTGACCTGCGAGGACCCACCATCATCTCTGGCTGCACACCGCTGAGCGCTTCAGGTGCCACCAACTCAGTGCACCACAAGTCATCGCCACGTGGCAGTGGACCCTTGCTGACTGCTGCCTCCGGCCTACACCTCAGTCAGCAGGGCTCACAATTCAAATTGAGACTTGATTTATTAATGGCGCAGTCCAGTAGGCTACAGACATTGCTATCAGTGCGGCCCGCCCGGACGATGCATCATCGCAGGCTGCGCACCCGCTGAGCGCTTCAGGTGCCACCAACTCAGTGCACCACAACACATGTACCCTTTATGACTGAGTTTTGTGCTGTGGACAGCTGATGCGACAATGTCGCCTCAGTCAGTGGGGAAGACCTGGGACGATGATGATGAAGATGAGGCAGATGTACCACACCCCACTGCAGCTGCAGCGGGAATATCCCGAAGGGACACAATGATTAACAATCACTTTACATGAGCTCGCTCATCTCTGGTACCCCTACGTCAGTGCACCACAAGTCATGGACCCTTTATGATTGAATCTGTATGTGTGATACGAAGATCACTGTTCTAGTTGTTGCCAGCACCAACCACTCCCTGAGTGCTGGCTTACACTCACCCCACACCCATCCAGCACAGGCGTCACTGGACATGTGACCCTGGCAATAAAAAGTGGCCGGGCACACGTGCCCGTAGCCTGTTCCACTATCTATATAAGTGTGTCCTTGTGGTCATTATGTATGCATGATGGGGCAGGGCCCTACCACCTTACCTTGTGCTGTGGATGCAACCATGTCACCTCAGGCAGTGTCGAAGACCTTGGACACGTAGCTCTGTCATCCCCCCCTGTAAGAGTAAGCGGAGTGGGCTGGGCCGGTGTACGCCAGGCCAGCGTAGGGGTGTGAAGGATTTGCCCGGGGCTCTGGGCGTGGTTCGGTTCTGGCCTGGACAAGGAAGTAACTAAATCGTGTGTCTCTGCTGTAGTGTCAGCGCCACCCTGCCCGCAATCGACAATGTTGCAATGTAGCATGCACCCTGAGGGCGGGCTCGCACGAACGGAGAAATGAAGGAGCGCAAGACCGCTCGGGGTCTTGGCTCATACATGCCAAGTGTTGTATGTATCTGTAATGCCGCAGCAAGAGCCAAATGCCTAGACATACTCGCAGCACGAGTTCAGCCACGCATGGACTCTACATCTGTGTCCGCCCTATCTTTACCATAGGCCTACACTCACGTGGCCGCCCACCTTCAACGGACAACATCACAGTGTGGTTGTCAGGCTTGTGGACATGCGCAGACAGGCATGACAATGGTGTGCCGTAGGAGTGCAAGTGATGCAACCGCGCTGCGCGCACAAGTAAATAGGCTCGGGAGGGGAGGAGCAGCTGTGAGGCAACGTAACACACAGTGATGCTGCACATTTGCCACATGCAAGACATGTCAAACATGAAACCCAAAGTCGCACACATCCCACCCCATCCCCAACAAACCACTTCACATTTCCTGAATGCAAGCAGATGAGAAACTAACATAAGGGATGAAAGCTCCTTTGTCTGAACTATCAGGCGGAACCACATCTGCACCTCCGACCTCGGAATTGCATGTGCCCGGCACCCCCTGGCAGATACTATAGCAGCTGATGTCGACTCCCACACTATGCACAGCCCGACGAAAGACCAACGTATACACACCCCACACACAGAAGTCCTTGCTCGAAGTTATCTTGCATGGAATGGCCTTCACACTTACTCCCACACCATCACAGGCGTACAACCGTTGCACACTAAAACAACTCATTGATCCGAGCTGTGGCATTTCATCCACAGAACTGGTGCAGGTCAGAACAGTGCGGCTTCAACCAGAGCCCCTAACGCAATGGCAGAACATCCCGGACACATGCACAACCCCTGTCACTTGGAACTGTACCGTGCACGTATGCTGCATTTACTGGGGGCACTGCCATTGGCAGTGCTGCGGATCAAATACCGGCTAAGCTTCCGCCTTGCCAACGTCACCTGCGTTCAACCTGTGTTGCATTGTCGATCATGCATATTCGAGTGGCCCATGGATGTCTGCCTATCCAACAGGACGGTAGCTGAACTGGATTTTGACATGTGTGTACGTCCCCTGTTGGCCCACGACCAGGAGTGTCACAGTGATACTCGTTTATGGGATGCCTTGATACTTGGCATACATGCTGGTAGTTGGACCTGGGAGATTGCACAACTCCTCGTGTGCAGTGACCACATTGAACCACTCCCCTATTGGCCTGTAGTGCTAATTGGTGAAAGGGGGTGGACGCAGCACATCTGTCCGGACCTGCTAATGGATGGCTTCGCCGTCGTGTTTGATGAAGTCGACAACAAGCTCATGTTGGAAATGATAGCCTACGAAGCTGCAACCGCTTTTATGGACGAGTAACTACGTACCTGCAGCCACAACAGATTGGAACCCATTGCTCATGTCCCAACACCTTGTTGCATCTTGGAGATCTGGTCACATATCCCACGACAACAGTGGACATGGCTGCATTCGCCTGGACTCCGAATACATGAGCGGACAACAACGCCGAACAACACACACCTGTGAAAAGTGAGGCACTCCCCCGGAGTGGTCAGCGGCGCTTGGCAACGTTCCTCATTCTGACATACTGCTGCATTGGTCTGCATGTTGTGGCACTAATCTTGCCCGTACTGACACGCATATGCTAATAAAGTCTACGCACCTTCACTTGTATTCAACTGTGATGAATGTTGTTTTGAATGACAATGTGTGTCTCACTGCCTATCTGGGTCACGGCCATACATGCGCACTGATAGCATTACCCAGGAGTACCTTTTGTGGAATCACTGTCCCTACATTCATCCATACTTTCATACTTGATTGAGCATAGCCATGACACATCTGTGTGAATTAGAATGTTTTATTCACATTCAGTGGAGTGTTGAAGCTGGACCAGTACAGGGCCATGCAAACCCCACTTTGCAATGTTGCACCGTGGAGGGCCAGCCGGAGTCCTTTAGGGATTGACAAGTTCATCGGGAGTGGAAGACTTCAGTCCGCAGTGTGCTTGCTGTGTCATTGGTAACCAAACCAAATATGGCAGTCCGTGTCGAGGTCCAAGGTGAGTGTTGCTGAGTGTATCGGGGGACAGTGGAAGGTGTTATTCCAGGGCATGATGCAGAGGGCAGAACCAAGCTGAAACTGCCATATGGTGGAGATGAATGCTACCACTTCATTCTTACCACAAAGCCCGATTCATCATCATCTCCGTCCTCTGATGTGTCCGGTGCCTCACATGCGGGTGGTGGTGTTTTCTCTGCATCACTGTGTGGTAGTGACACATCAGGGGCCAGAGGTGGAATGTCTGCTGCAGTGTGTGGCACTGACACTTCAGGGAGCGGAGATGTGGATGGAGTAGTAGCAGCAGCATTCATCCGCGCCAGGCCTTGTGGTGGCAATGCCATGACGAGGATCTGCAGGGCATGGAGGATCACAGCTACATCTGACTGGTGCCTGCATCCGCTCCAAGCTCTCCATCATTCTCCTTATGTGTCCCAACTCCCGGCTGACATCGCTGGAGCCACTCTGACTAAACAGTTGTTCTTGGCTCAGAGTCATGACTCCAGCGATGTCAGCCATGGATTGTTGGAGAGCATGGAGCGGACAGTGGGTGTCTGTTAGGGACTGTAAGTCATCCCTGATGGGACTTAGACACCCACGTATGGCATCTAGTTTGGCTGACATGAGTTCGGTCCCACCCGCAGCTGGTCAGCCATCTTCTCCTGGCACCCGAACACACGGCGTTGGAATGCCATGTGTTGGTCGTGGGGGTCCTGGGAGACAGCCATGGTGGTGGGTGGTTCCTGCTGTGTGGTCTGTGCAGGGGGTGGGGTCTCATCGATGCAGCTGGGCTGCCCTGCTGCTGGAGGTGGGGTGCCGGAGCTGTCAATGTACTGTTGGAGGGCGTCGGTGTAGATGTTGGTGTGGTCCTCTTCATCATCAGTGCTGTGTTGTTGGGTCTGCTCTACAGGAGGTGTTGATTCTCCCTCTGCAATGTGAAGGGGAGATGCAGATTGACATTGTGTTCACATGTATGTTCACGCATTGTACAAGTTTACATACAGACTGCGTGACAATGTACATTGTGACTGTTTGTGAGGAGATGCCAATTTGATGCAGGACAGTTGACATTTCTGCACCATCAGGGATGTGAGGGTGTACTTGTACATTATCATCTCACAGTTTCCTGCTATGCCACATGCGAATGGCCATTTTCTACACATAAGCGGCAGCAGTTGTGTCCTCTGTTCTGTTGTGTGAATGTTGCAGTTTGTACCACATTGTTGTCAATGTTGAGGTGCTCTGATTCTTATGTGTGTGTGCTGCATTGTGGGTGAGTTGCCCCTTCAGCTCTGATTTGGCTGACCCTTATCCCTTTCAGGCGGTGTGCCTTTCCCTTCTGTGCTTATACAGTGCTGAGATGTTGCGGACTTGGGTAAATTGGTCTCTTGTTCGGAGTTGTGACTCTTGGGCATGGTTTGTCCGCAGATGTGCTATACTTAATTGTGCATGTGTGCCACTGTGCCCATCTCCCCCCGTCCCCCCAGTCCCTGGTCGTTACTCACCCTGTTGCTGTTGGGTCAGGTCATGTTGTGCAGTGTCCGGTCCCCCAAATCCTGCCACCGTCTCCCCAATGATGGTCCCAGGCTGGTCCTCCGTGGGGCTTGTGGGGTACTGGTTGTCCTCTGTACTTGCTCCGGCTACCTCCATGGTGCTTCGCGGTTATTTGTGTCTTGGTTGTGTTTTAGTTTGCCGCTTTTATAGTGGTTTTTCCCGCCTGACTTGTGTGACTTGCAGGCCTGGCGCTGCTTATCGCGGAATTTTTTATCGCAGTTAGGCACATCGCAACTTTTTTCACGTTCGGGTTTAGATTTTTATCGCCGTCCAGGTAATTTTATCGCGGACATTTGACGCGTTGTCGGGAGACTATCGCATGTTACCACCATGTTGGGAATACGACGTTAACACGGAGTTATTTTCCCGCAATAGACGGCGATGTGAAAAATTGCGTTAACGTATTTTGGCGAAGATTATCGCACGTTCTTGAGAATATCCCCGTGGTTTTTAAACTTGTAATTGTGTGGGTTGGGATCCGCGTGCAATTTGTTACTATATGTGAGGTCATTTTGACGGCCTTTGTGTGTGTGTGTACTATTTGGTTTGATATTCTTGCCAGAGACAATATTTAACCATGAAAACAAAAACTATATTTCGTAACGCGAGGACTAAACGGTACCAAAGAAGAGAACAGCAAAGGAATGCCAGAGGCGTTCAATTTCGTAACAACGAATCGAATGATTATAAATGTAATAAATAAAAGAACGCAATCTTCCCAAAGAGTATTTTGTATGCGTATTTGTAATGCGAGGGTGATGTTTTCAATTATTGTAACTTCTTCATGTGCTGTCATGTGTCAAATTGATTGCTCATTTTGTGATGTATTGTTAATTAGAGTTTTTGCACTGTTGATTACCTTAGCTATCAAGAGATTCTAGCAGTGACCGAAATTCCCAGGCCATTGTAATATTATTTGGGGGCTTTATCCAGCACAACTCAGCGTTAATATGAGGAGGACCACCTAAGGCATTCAAATATGAAAAACACACTCGGATAAATAGACAATGCAAGTTTATACGAAATACACCAATTTATCCAGTTTCAAGTTAGGCCCATTAAAAGACTGTTACACGCTAAGCTATTGTATATACTAACTGTGCTTGGTTCAGTCATTGCCTTAAATCAGACATCTCAAACTGTTACAACACCAGAAGATATTGGGGATGTATGTGCAGTCAAGGAGGGGCATACCGTCACTATATCACAAGTGTTTTATTGCATGACAGAAATATCACATCCTCCACATCCACTTGATGGATAGTTCAGTAGCTGCAGAATTAAAAATAGTAAACTCGTGTTTATCATGATGATGCAGTGGTAGGCGATGTAGTGTATGCAAAATTATTGTTGGTTTATATTATTAATCTTGACATGATGTTACACTACCCAAGGAGGGCACGAGCTCCATGCTGATAGTATCAAGGACAGCCAGTCACAAAGTCCTACAAACGGGGTGCAAACATGCTCGTTGTGCCTACTGCCTTCCTTAGATGTAGGGGTAAGGTTCTGTGTCTGAAACGAAAATCCCCCAGCGTGGGGGAGAGACAAAAGCCACAAGCATGGGGCATAAGGAGACTATGGGGCATATTCTCAAGGAACTATCGCCGAGTTAACGGCACTTTATCTCAGCCAAAGTCGTGATTAATTAATCGCCCCATTCACAAGCTGGTGCAAACAGCCGATATCACCAGTTAACCTGCGATAGCAGCCGCAAAAAACATCACCACAGATGATCCCGGCAACTAACGCTAATGATATGCAGAGTAGGCGTTCCCGTGCAAAAATCTGCGACAACACCACAACGCAACATTCTCAACGATCAGCCAGATCGGCGATAAGATCACAAAACATGCGATAAGGCACGTTAGCAGCAGGAAATTAACACCTGCTCTGACCTGGTGCAAAGTCGGACGACAACCTGCATCAGAAAAGGGAGCCCAGCCCACAGCCACACCTGAAGAACAACAGATGCCATGGAGCTACTCATCATGCAGCTCGGAGCCCCAACAGGGCCACAACACCCACCGCCACCACACCCAGGTCCGCCACCCCCCCGGCCCCCCCTGGAGCACCACGGAGGCAGCGCAGACAAAGACAGCGGACCTTCAGGAAACGCACCAGCCTCACAGACTTGACACCAGAGAATGTCATTGCCCACTACAGACTCAAAAGATCAACCATCCTCCGCCTCCTGACCATCATTGCCCACAGGCTGACGGTACCAACACAGCGGACAACCAACATCCCACCTCAGACAAAGCTTCTGGCCATGCTGCACCTGTTGGCCTATGGGACATTCCAACCAACAACTGCCAGAGTCAGAGGAGTCTCACAGCCAGCCCTATCCAAGTTCCTCACACCTGTCCTGGATGCCATCACCAGCTTGGTACCCCAGTACCTATACTTCCCCCACACTGCGCAGGAACAACTGGAGACCAAGCAAGGCTTCTACGCCATAGCAGGCTTCCTGCACGTGTTGGGGGCAATTGACTGCACACATGTCCTACTTGTGCCCCCAGCCAACACTGCACACAATTACCGCAACAGAAAGCACACGCATTCCATCAATGTGCAGGCAATAGTCGACCACCGCGGACTCTTCAGCAATGTCGTCGCAAACTACCCAGGCAGTGTGCATGATTCATACATATTCCGACAGTCCATCATCAACCGGCGCTTCCAGGATGGCACCTACGGAAATGCAGTGCTCGTTGGTAAGTACCAAATGAACACACCACACACCTCAAATCCACAATCATGCAACTCACAACCCTGGGAATGCACACGTTACAAACACACGTACAACATGCCCACCCACCAGACACAACTGCACAACGTACTGCGGAAACCTGGGCTAGCCATGTACATGAGCCATCACTGGCATGGCACCTCAGCCACACAATAGCAGTATGCAGGGAGAGGTGGGAAGCAGGCATGTGCGAAGGAGGCAAGTGACCCATGAATGAGAATGCACACAATGCCAAGTGTGGCGTGGAAGTGCTGGACAGACTGCAGTATGCAGGCCACAGACAAATCCATGTCGACATATACTGCTGGTGGTGGTAGTGTTGTGGACAGTGGAGGCAACCATGTCACCCCAGCCAGTGTGGAAGGTCTCGGAAATGTAGCCTGTGATGTCCCCCCTCTGCAAGTGTGTGCGGAGTCGGCTGGCCCGGCGTACGCCAGGCCAGCGTAGGGGTGTGAATAAAAAGCACATAGCTCTGGGCGTGGTTCTCTTCCGGAATGCCCAACGTGTCTGCCAGGGTGGTGCCTCCCACCCCGCCACGAGGCCGACGCCGTCACTGAGAACGGTGTGGCCGCGATCCTGTGCGTCCGCCACAGCCTTGGCCGCTGGACCCTGAAACAGTCCTGTCCGGCCGTGCGCATTCAGGCCTCACTGCTCACCTGCCAACACCGGCGTGTCCCTAGGAGGGCCCACCATGTGCCTGCGCTCGCACCAAGCCAGAGGCCCTCGAGCTTGGCAGTCTCCTCAGACCACCACGGCCTCCGCGGGCAAGGCTCGCAGTACTCCTCTGTCGTTGACATACTCCACCGGCCCACACAGCGGACAAGTAGGCCACACATTTGGAACTGAGTCTTGATTACACAATGGCAGAGTACACATGTTAATGCAGAGTCTAAATCAGTATACTCCCTTCGCGGTGGTGCCACCAACTCTGTGCATAGCATTCCGACCACACGTGTCTGTTGGCCCTTGCTGAGCGCTGCCTCCGGCCTACACTACGGTCGAGTAGGACACACAATTTGAACTGGGTCTTGATTTGTCAATTGCAGATTTCATGTCATTGTACAGGCCTTATCGCAGACTGCATCCCCTTCCGGCTCGGGTGCCACTGACTCTGTGCCACGGGAGTCATGGACAGTCTCTGGTGGAACTCTGGTGGCGTCTGAGTCTATGGCCTGGGGGTTGTCTCCATCATCATGTAGCTGATACTGACATCGTGGGGATGGGGAAAAGGAGACTGTAGCATTCAACTCCTCCATATTGCCTGTTCCTGCTTGCTTCTGCCCTCTGCATCATGCCCTGGATGGACACCTTCCACTGTCCCCGTAACACTCTGCGACACTCTCCTTGGACATCAATGTGCGCCCGCTCAGCTCACCTGAGTGCATCGCAAGTCACCGTCCCATGGCGGTGTGCATGTGCCGGCTGCTGTGCATCCGGGGCCACCAACTCTGTGCAGCTCAAGTCCTGGAACCTTGATGTTTGTACTTTGAACTTCTGATTGTCTGATCACTGTTGTAGTTGTTGCCAGCACCAACCAACCCCTGAGGGGTGGCGTACACTACCCAACTCCCATCCAGCACAGGCATCACTGGACGTGTGGCCCTGGCAATAAAAGGTGCCGGGCGCACGTGCCCGTAGCCAGTTCCACGGATAATCTCAGTGTGTCCGTGTGGTCATTATGTATGCATGTGGGCCCTGGGCCATATCACATTACGTTGTGCCATTTACAGCGGGCGCAACCTAGTCACCTCAGGCAGTGGGGTAGACCTGGGACATGTGGCTGTGTCAGACCCCCCTGTGAGCGTGAGGGAGTGGACCTGCGTACGGCAGTACGGCGTAGGGGTGTGGTCATTCCACAGGTGGCTCTGGGCGTGGTTAAGTTTAGGCCTTGCCAGGGACGTAACTAATGCGTGTGTCTCAGGTGTAGTGTCGGCGCCACACGTCACGCAAAATTCAATGTTGCCATGTAGCATGCGCCCGGAGTACGGGCTCGGCCGAGGGGTAGATGAGGGTGCGCAGGCCCGATGGGGTCAGGGATCAGATATGCCAACTGTTGTGTGTGTTGCTATTTCCGCAGCATAAGCCAAAGGTCTACCCTCGGCCGCATGGCGAGTTCAGCCAGGCATGAACTCTACTTCTGTGTCCGCCCTGTCTTTACCATTGCCCTACACACACGTGTCCGTCCACCTTCAGCGCAGGACATCACTGTGTCGTCGTCAGGCTTGTGGACATGCGCAGACAGGCATGACAATAGTGTGCCGTAGGGGTGCAAGTGATGCAACCGCGCTGCGCACTCTGGTGAATATGCTCGGGGAGGGAGAAGCGGCATTGAGGCTACGTAATCCACATTGATGCCGCTCATTTGCAACAAGCAGTACATGTCATGCAGGAATCACAAAGTCACACATATCACACACCAATGAACCAGTGAGCCTGCCAACACATCATGCCGAACCAACTATTGACTCATGTCTCTCTGCACTGTCACAGGTGACCAAGGATATGCACTCTGCGCTTGGATGATGACACCCCTCCGAGCTCCGAACACACAGGCCCAGAGGCAGTACAATGCGGCCCACAAATGCACCAGGGGCATCGTGGAACGCACATTTGGTGTGTTGAAGTCACGTTTCAGGTGCCTGGACATCACAGGTGGAAGGCTCCTGTACAGCCCAGACATCATGTGCAAGATGATCGTTGCATGTTGTGTGTTGCACAACATATGTGTACGCAGCAGGGCACCATGGATACATGTGCCAGATTCACCGGACGATGATGATGGGGATGAGGCAGGTGGACCACAGCCCACTGCAGCCGCAGCAGGAATAGCCCGTAGGAACACCATCATTGACAATTTCTTCACATGAGCACGTCACATTGTGGCAGTCCTTGGCAGTATTGGGACAGTACATAATGACCACAGGCAAAGCATGTGCAAATAAATGCATTCGAAGAACACTATCCCTGAGTGCATGTCTTTCATCTGTACAGGCACATCACTCAGACACGTGTGAGTCCGACATGTATTGCTGACATTTTTGTGATTTGTTCATGTGTGGTGGGTGTGTCACCTCTGTGCAGAGAGGCTGTTTAGGGTGTCACGTGTTCAAACTGCCAGTTCTGTGTGTCGCAGTTAGTAGGGAATCCCACTCTTCGGCGTTTCACATGTGTCCAGATTCATTCCATTTTGGCTGCCATTTGTGTCCTGCAGGTGACAACAGGGCTCCTTTTGGGCTCTGATATGTACCACCATGATGCAGGGATGCCCCCTGTGACTCAGGTCCCACAACATGGGCAACATGTACGTAAGCGGGAGCCCCTACATTCGTCCACGCTCTCGTGATTTGTTGGTCATGGTCATGACACGTCTGTGTGCAGGAGGGGTTGCTTGTCCCTCTGCAATGTGAGGGGGAGATGCGGTTTCACTGTGTGTTACATGCATGTTTCAGCATTTGCGCAGTTTACATGCAGGCTGCATGTCAATGTACATTGTGACTGTGGGGAGATGCCTATTTGATGCGGGACGATGCTCATTTGTTCTACGTCACGGATGTGGGGTTGTGCTCGTACCGTGTCATCTCACCGTTTTTTTACTCTGCTTTTATTGTGCATTTACACGGAGGACGCGTGGGTATTGCAGGCCTCTCACTGGTTATCGCTGGTTTTTGTATCGCGATTGGCCTCATCGCTACTATTTTTGCGTTCGTGTTTCGCGTTTTTTCTGCGTCGCGTTAGTTTTAACGCGTTCATTTGACGCATTATCTTGTGTCTATCGCATGGTGCCGCCGTGTTGTGAATACCACATTAACACGGAGTTGTTTTCCCGCGATGGACTGCGATGTGAAGGGTTGCGTTAAGCTACATTTGCGGTAGTTATCACACGTTCTTGTGAATATGCCCCTATTTGTCTTGGTCTTTGCAGAGGTGTTCAAGTGCGGCAGGCTGGCCTACACCCTGTCTGTGCCATACATGATGCCTAGGATGGTTCGGTCGAGGGGCATTTTAGTGAATGGCACACCGAACCATTTACGTCTACCTCTTCTAGGCAGCAGACCCTTAGAACCCATGATCCACCCTTTAATAAACAGCTACAATAGCTTTTATATTGCTCATTGCCCTCAAAAAGCTAGGAGGTAAGAGGCACTGGGAGCAAGACTTGTTCCCTTCTGCTTGAACTCCCAGCAGTGACAGTCTACACTCCAACATCCCTCGACCAACCATCTAAGTCAGGGCCATCTTGGCTTAACCAGAGAATCACTATTCTTTTTTTTGGCTAAGAACAGCATGAGGTGAGTGGCATTCTTACATATTCTGTGCCTAGTTTTAAAGGGTTTATTAATAGTATGCATGTTTTAAATATCATTGGGGGCTGATCCCAGTTGATTTTAAGTATTGTTTTGAGATTTAAGGTCAGATGGAGGAAAAGGCATCCACATTCTACATTTCGAGCACATATTATTCATACTACTCTTATATTGGAAGCCAAAATCAGCCATGACAAAAATATTCAAAACAGCACCGCACAGTTGGAGAATTCACCAAGAATGCGACCACAGGGACTTGTTTGGGTCGTTGCAGTTCATCCACCTCTGAAAGAAACCCCCAAGCTCGAAGCCTCATAGCGAAACACAAGAGCAGCAGAATGGCCAGTCCAGTCTTAAATCTTAGGGATCATATATGTACCGTTCAAAAAGTCAAATTGCATATGTCTGAAACTGGAAGAATATTTTCAATAAGGAGCTATAGAGGGAATTAATGTACCAGGTCACCCTCCCATCAACACTGAATCAAACAACAAAGACCTGGAACTAATAGGCAACCTCATCCTTTTTATAAATATCTTGGATTGATATGGGGTGATATTCTTATCATTTCCCACACTCAGATGCTATTGTATGCACTCTGACCTAATCCAATATGCCTAGGTGATTAATAATTTAAAACAACCCACCGTCCTTGAAGTGGTTCACAACATGCCGTGCCCCAATCAATCCAAGATATTTATAAAATGGATGAGGTTGCCTATTAGTTCCAGGTCTTTGTTGTTTGATTCAGTGAAACTGGAAGAACTCATGAAAAATCTTCATTTGTTCCCATTTTGTCTTTATCAAGAGTGTTGTCTTTTTTTGCCAGATTGCTTCACAGGGTCCGATACAATGTAGCTATCAGTGTATAGTTGAAGGGCAAGGGCTTTATTATGACTTTGGCTACGTGGCCACACCGCCAAAGCTATATTGAGACCGCCCACCTAATTCCAACTTGAATTCAGGTCGGCGGTCCTGCGGCGGCTTGCCCGTGGTGGTGGAGTTCTAAGGCTCATGTGTGAGCCTCAGCCAGGCATCGCAATGGGAAGGCCATTGCACTTTCCTGCAGGGCATGGCTGTCTAGTCCATGCCCTGCAGGAGCTGGGGCTGCATGCATACAGGGGGCACACCATGTGCCACCCTGCATGCATCCCATGGCGCAGAGGCCCTTTATTTCCTCACTGCCACGCTTATTATGGTGGGCTCACTGCCATGAAAACTGTGGTGGTGAGGAAACTCCTAATATGCTTGGTGGTGCCACAGTGGCACTGCCACCATATTAGAGGTCTCAAACCACTTCAAGACTACCAGGGATCGCAGATACCTGGCAGCAGAATCAGTCCCATGGCGGGCCAACTGCCCTACTTGTAATAGGGCGGTCGGGCCACCGCCACACCGCCACCATGGGTTTGGCGGTCTATCAGACCGCCAAACTCATAATAAGGCCCAAAGTCTTATAGGGTAGCTAACAAATGTTGTGCACTTCATGAAGTCGGGCCATGGGTGCTCTGTCACTTTGAGAATTCTACATTGCAAGAATTAGCCCTGGTAGACCACCCATATGTCACCCATTCTGATGTATTCTTGTAGCAGGCTCACCTGACTGCAGCTGCCTGCCTCGCAGGAGAGCGTGATCTCCCTCTAGATTCAGCCCTCAGGAGTCTAGGGCTTGCCACATCACCCTGCCTCCGGCTTTCTCATAAGATGTGTGGTTGTGGCATCCTTACACCTCCTCAAGTGGACACATGCCATGGATTCCCAGGCCCATAATCTACTCAAGCTATTCATAAAGCATAAGCCTACCCCAGAGTGTAGGGCAATTCATAACATAGGTTGTAGGCTGGGAATGTCGAAGCCAGAATATCGATGGGTCACAATATCTTGACCAGAGTACTGAGGGACAAAATATTGAAAGTTTGTATAGATTTTCTATACCTGACTTCACATAACACACTTTTGTGATGTATATTTCTTCAAGGCACATAGATTAGGAGTTCAGTATAGTAAATACATATCTCCCTCTCTGAACTTACCTATTGGATATTTTGTCCCTCTATATTATGGTCACAATATTATGACCCATCAATATTTTGGCTTCCATATTCACAACTACAATCTAACAATGAAAGGTGCACATAGACATGATGTAAGCAATATGATTTGAGCCCATTTTACAGCAATACATGCAAATCAATATTTAGCATTCAATAGTTAGAATCTGATCAATTTTGGGCAGGTGATTAAATGGAATACAGGATATAAGTGACACGATGTATGTCAGACATGTCAGCCTTGGGGTGGTCTTCCCCTGAACTTTTTGCATTACTCTTTCATTTTTGCTAATCTAGTTTTTGTTGGCCTTAGGACTCTTCGCACTTCACCACTGCTAACCAGTGCTAAAGTGCTTGTGCTGTCTCCTTTAAACTTGATGGAATTGGCTTTCACCCAATTGGCACATTTATTTTACTTGTAGGTCTCCAGTAAAGTGGTACTGCAGGTACTCAGGCCTCTAAATTAAATACTACTGGGGGGCCTGCAGTACTAATTGTACCACCCACTTAAGTAGCCCTTTAAACATGTCTGAGGCCTGCCATTGCAGTCTGTGAGGGCAGTTTTAAACTGCCATTTCGACCTGGCAAAACAAACCTTTTGCCAGGCCTAAACCTTCATATGGTACCCCTAGCGTAGGGTGTAGTGTATTTAAAAAGTTGAATATGTACTTTTGTACTTTTACATGTCCTGATAGTGAAAAACTCTTAAATTCGTTTTTCACTACTGCAAGGCCTGCCTCTCTTATGGGATAAAATTGGGCTAACTTATTACATTTAATAAGTGATAACATTCAGTTGGGAGCAGGTAGTAAAGCTGAGTTTGGTGTCTAAAGAATTGTTATTTAAAACCCTCTTTCATAGTAAAGTCGGATTTTAAGTCACAATTCTGACAATGCTCATTTTATAAATTTGGCTTTTTCTTTTCTCAATCATTTGGTGCCTGCAGTCTGTAGCGTGGGTCACATGACTAGAGTTAGCTGGCAGTTGGTCTTTATTATTATTATTTAGCAGCTTGTAAAGCGCAATGGTTACTCCATTCTGGAGTGTCCCCGCGCTGAATTCCAGTCCCAGCAACATACATACTAATCTGTAGGAGGAACATTGAAAGCTAAGGAAGAAGATTTTTCCTAAACAACCAAGTTTTGACCTGTTTCCTGAAAATGGATTCTGACGACTTCAAACTTAGGTACAGAGGTAAGGAATTCCATTGCTTGGCTGCCAGATATCTAAAGGAGATACCCCCAAAGCATTTCCTGTTAAATTTTGGGATGCAAACCAATCCAATTCTGGTCGATCTCAGACTTCGTGTAGGTTAGTAGGATTGCATCATTGGGTGCAGACATTTCGGGCCCTTGCCTTGCAATATTCTGTGGACATAACACAAGGCTTTGAAGGAAATCCTCTCCTCGATGGGCAGGCAGTGTAGAGTCTCCAAGTATTACCTGTTAGAGAAAACCTGGGGATATTTAACAGCATCCGAACTGCTGCTTTTTGCACCCGTTGAAGCATATATATGCTCTTCTTCGGAGCCCCCAGATATAGAACATTATATGTTCTATATCTGGGGGCTATATTATATTGTGTATTACTCATAGTCAGTGAGACAAAGGAAAATAGGTGTAGTCAGGACAGGTCATCTTTGACTTAGTAAGGGGGAGGAGCTAGCACCTACCACACTTGCACATCATAAAGGCTCTGCCCAGCACAGCAGGGGCAGGGGCCAGGGCAGGGAGGCAGGAAATTCCAAACACCTCAGGTCGTAGAAACCTCCAGAACCTTCCCCGACTTCAAAGTGGGCACCAGGTATATATAATGGACCCTCAGACCCAACTCTTCAGTACACCTCTGGAACTGTGGAAGACGTATTTGCTGCTCTGCAAGAAGGACTGCTACTCTGTTGCTCTGCTACCCTGTTGCCCTGCTGCCTGAGTGAAAGGACTGGACCTGTATCTTCATCCCAGCACCACCAGAGTGACTCCAAGAGCTAGTTGGTTGGCCTCCTGATCAGAGCCTCAGAGACAGAAAAGGCTCCAACTCTCCTGAAACTAGCACCTGGACTCTATTTTCTATGAGTCTTGCCCTCCAGGTAGTGGCACCTCCATACTGGACCCTTGGATGTGGGCCCAAATGTACTCTGCCAGCCCAGCTGTGGTCCTGTGAGCATAACCAACGCTACCCGACGCATCCCTGATGAAGGACTTTGCATCACAGCTTCCTCAGAGCTGCCACTGTACAACACATCCCCAATGCAGGCCATTGCATCGCAAGCCCTTGTTGACGGCATCCTTGACGATGATGCAGAACTCCGCATTGCAGCCCCGCAGCTTTTTCTGAACCACTGGTGCTCGACGCATCATCAAAGCCAGACTTCGCATCACAATCCCCTCGTCGATGGCATCCTCAATGACTCCACATCGCAGCCTCACAGCTTCTTTGGAACCACAGCTGTGTGACGCAACCTTGATGCAGGTTCTTGCAACGCTCCTCAAATCAGTATTTAAGGTACTTTGTTCAATGGCCCTAACTTGATCCCTGTATCCGGCCCACGCTCCATCGCGGTCGGCCTAAACTTGTGACTTTGTCCTGGTCGGGGGTCACCGGATAACCACAGTTGGCGCTTTATGCTTTTGGGCACTGTTTCACTTAAATCTTTAAAATTGCATATCTCCGGTTCTACTGATTGGATTTTTGTTGTATTGTTCGCAAATAATTTATTAAATTTTTCATGTCTTGTGTTTTCCCTTATTACTGTTTGAAGTGCTGCATAAATACTTTACACATTGCCTCTAAGTTAAGCCTGACTTCTTTGTGCCAAGCTTCCAGAGGGGTAAGCACAGGTTAATTTGGGCTTTGCTTGGGTCTTCACCCTGAAATAAATTGTGTCTGCTGTTTGAGTAGGGTTCCACTCCCCAATGGCGTAACGAACCTTGACCCATTAAAGAGCTCTCCGGGCAGAGTACTTTGCTGAGGGCCCCCCTGGAACTTGGGCACCCCCCGCTCCACGGGGGCTGTGGGGGCCTGTGTTACGCCACCACTACCGCCACTCCCCTCAACAGTAACCCAATTTTCATCAATGTACCTCAAGCAGGAAGTAGATATATAATTGGGAGCTCAGGGAATTGCAGAAACTAATATTTTTATGATCTTTTCTGAATGGAAGAAGGGATTGAGATGATCTCAGGTCCGCTGAGAAGCAATTCTAGAATTTGGAGGCACAGCTTCGAGCATATACATTTAAAAAAATGACCTTCCGAGAATTATAATGTATATATTTCACATTTGCCACTATCATCAGTCAGTGCAAGAAGCCATGAAATAGCATATGTAAAATAACAAAATAGAACAATTACAAATCATATCATATGAAGCTGTCTCTAAGCCAGACCTAAAAGGAAGGAAAATGAGGTGCGATGCAGTTCTTGCACAATAAAAGATACACAGATAGAAGCTAGACTTTTAACCTTGAAGCCTACATAAAAAAAGAGAAATAACATTTTTGCGATGGAAAATAGCAGAAATACTGCTTGATTCCAGTTGATAAGTGCTGGAAAGAAAAGACACTCAGACATATCGACCTGCAAGAAGACAGTGCTATCCTATCTTTTTATGTAGTGCTTTCTTGATATACAGATCTGCGTCAGTGTTGTAATATTTGTATTTCGTCTCTCAGTTGTAAACTAAATCAATAATTTAGTTAAGTGTGTTCTGTTACGTCAATCCAGAGAAAGCTTCTCAAACAGAGTACTACAAAGATAATAAGACTGCCTTTAATGCACCTTGCAGGCCCCTTAGAATCTTTTCTCCTTAGATGTTTGTGCAGCAAAAAACGAGAGAGCGGATGAAGTGGAGAAGAGTAAATACGAGGAAAGCAATTTATGGAAGCACAAATCCCCAAAATGCCCCAGACTATTGTTCTTCTGAATTTCCTTCTTCACAGTTAACAAGGTGATCTGCAGAAACTGTGCCACTTTCACGAGCATCAATGTCTGTGCGTATTGTAGAGGTCACTGTGACAGAAAGCTGTCTCCAGCCTGATGGCTCTCAGAGTAGTAAGGCGAAACATGGCACGACTGTCCATTTGTATGTTCTTTGGGGGACTCAAATACGTATCTCTCAGTTGCCACTTTCATCTGGAGAGCAACCCACATTAGGAAACACATCACCCCTATGTAATGAAATTCTCAGTCGTGGGTGACTTATGAATTCTCACAGCCTTAGTGTTCACTTTTGGGTACCGTATATAGCAGGCGAATCCCCATGTTTCACATCAACATAGCGGGCTCTAGCCAGAGGTTTTTGTTGTGGGAATATGGAGGTTTTCCTGCTCGTTTTTCGGGAAAGCAAATTAGCATATCATCTGCCACACTGGATTTTAAGCACTTTGCACTTTATGGTGGTCCTTCCTGATGTAGGCTGGCACGAAACAAGCTGTGCTGCGCACCCACGAGTCAACCTTCTGCATAATGCATCCTGCAAATTTGTCACTTTATGCACTATCTTTAAGTATATCATTTTCCTAGCACATTTAAGGTAAGCAATTTTTAATTGACATAGCTAACCGTGCTGCCTATATTGTCGTTTGTAGGGGCATATTCACAAGGACTTATCCCCGAGTTATCGGCACTTTAGCGCATCAAAAGTGGAGATAGATTTATCGCCCCATTCACAAGCGGGTGCAAACTGCAGACATCGCCAGTATTCCCGCGACAACTGCCGCAAAATTTATCTCCACGGGTGACACCACCAACTAACCCTAATGAGATGCAGAGTAGGCGTTCCCATGCAAAAACACCACTACACCACTTTCACAACGAACTGCCAGATCTGCGATGCGAACCAAAAACAGGCGATAAGCCGTGGTAGCAGCAGGGATTTAACACCTGCCTTTTGCTGGTGTTAAGCAGGACGACTACCTGCAGTATGAAAGGGAGCCCAGCCCAGAGCCACATCTGAAGACCCACAGATGCCATGGAGACAATGATCATGCAGCTTGGAGACCCATGAGGGCCACAACACCCACCACCACCACCCCCAGGCCCACCACCACCCCCAGGACCCGCTCCGCCCCCCCGGACCACCACAGAGGCAGCGTAGACAAAGACAGCGGACCCACCGTAAACGCACCAGCCGCACAGACCTAACGCCAGAGGAGGTCATTGCCCACTACAGGCTCAAAAGGACAACCAACCTCCGCATCCTGACCCACATCGCCCACAGGCTGACGGTACCAACACAGCGGACAACCAACATCCCTCCGCAGACAAAGCTGCTGGCTGTGCTGCACATGTTGGCCTCTGGTACCTTCCAACCCACAACTGCCAGAGTCGGAGGAGTCTCACAGCCAGCCCTATCCAAGTTCATCACACCTGTCCTGAATGCCATCATCAGCCTGGTACCCCAGCACCTCCACTTCACCCACACTGCGCAGGAGCAGCTGGAGACCAAGAAAGGCTTCTACGCCATAGCCGGATTCCCTCACGTGTTGGGGGCAATCGACTGCACACATGTACTCCTCGTGCCCCCAGCCGACACTGCACACAACGGGCCTGATTCACAGAACTAACTTACGTCAAAAACGTAAAGTTAGTACTTTTTAGTATTCACAGAATGAACTTACTCATTTCGGTATTCACAGAAGTTAGTAGTCCTAACTTTAGGACTCCTAAATGCCTTCTGTGAATACCGAAAGTCTTAAAGTTAGGATTTTTCTCAGTTTAGGAGTAGTAAAGTTAGGACTCCTAACTTTAGGACTTCTAAATGCCTTCTGTGAATACCGAAAGTCTTAAAGTTAGGATTTTTCTCAGTTTAGGAGTAGTAAAGTTAGGAGTCCTAACTTTACTACTCCTAAACTGAGAAAAAAATCTAACTTTAAGACTTTCGGTATTCACAGAAGGCATTTAGGAGTCCTAAAGTTAGGAGTCCTAACTTCTGTGAATACCGAAATGAGTAAGTTCATTCTGTGAATACCAAAATGAGTAAGTGTATTCTGTGAATACCAAAAAGTACTAACTTTACGTTTTTGACGTAAGTTAGTTCTGTGAATCAGGCCCATCTACCGCAACAGAAAGCACATGCATTCCATCAATGTGCAGGCAATAGTGGACCACCGGGGACTCCTCAACAATGTTGTGGCCAACTACCCAGGCAGTGTGCATGATTCATACATCTTCCGACAGTCCATCATCAACCAGCGCTTCCAGGATGGCACCTATGGAAATGCATTGCTCGTTGGTAAGTACCAAATGAACACACCACACACCTCCACTCCACAGTCATGCAACTCATGACACTGGCAATGGGCACGCAGCAAAAGTACATGCAACAT
Source organism: Calotriton arnoldi (assembly GCA_963921515.1). Classification (NCBI taxonomy): domain Eukaryota; kingdom Metazoa; phylum Chordata; class Amphibia; order Caudata; family Salamandridae; genus Calotriton; species Calotriton arnoldi. Next base: position 1,799,224 of record CAWUFW010003332.1, read on the forward strand.
GCCACACAACATGCCAACCGACCAGACACAACAACACGACTCCATTGGGAACCTGGCTTGCCATGTACACAACCCAGCCACGGCATGGAACCATAGCCACACAATAGCAGAATGTGAGGAGAGGCTTGGAGCAGGCATGTGCGAGAGAGGCAAGTGACTAATGAATGAGAACCTACCCAATGCCAAGTGTGGCGTGGATGTGCCGGACAGACTTCAGTGTGCAAACCACGGAAATGGCCATGTGGACATTAACTGCTGGTGCATGGAGTGTAGTGGCCAGTGGACGCTACCATGTCACTACAGGCTGTGGGGCAGAACGTGGAAATGTCGCTCGTTACGTCCCCCCCTGTAGGCGCGGGCGGAGTGGGTTGGCCCTGCGTACGCCAGGCCTGCGTAGGGGTGTGAATAAAAACCCTGTCACACTGGGCGTGGTTCTCTTTCGGAATGGCCAACGTGTCTGCCAGGGTGGCGCCTCTCAGCCCGCCACGAGGCCAATGCCGAGAGCGGCGGGGCCTGCGACCCTGTGCGCCTGCTGCACCCCCGGCCGCTGGTCCCCAGACCCGTCTTGCCTGCCCCAGCGCACCAAGGAGACTCCGCTCACCTGCCTACACTGGCGTGTGTCGAAGAGGGCCCACCACGTGCCGGTGCAAGCTCCAAGCCCCAGTCCCGTGACCTTTGCAGCCTCCGCAGACCATCGCTGGCCTCCACGACGCTGGCCCACAGTACTCCTTTCTCGTTTACATACCCCACCTGCGTACTCGTCGGCCCAGTTGTTGGCACATGTTGTACTGAGTTGTGAGTTTTGAATGGCAGTGACCAAAAGTCTGTGGCAGCGTCCACATCACTAAACTCCCTCCGATCAGTGAAGCCAAAGTCTGCATCGCAAGCACACGACACGTGGTGCCACTAACCCTGCTCAACGCAAGCCGGCGACACGTGGTGCCACTAACCCTGTTCAATGCAAGCCGGTGACACGTGGTGCCACTAACCCTGTTCAACGCAAGCCGGCGACACGTGGAGCCACTAAACCTGAACTATGCAGGCCGGTGGGACCATCCAACGTAAGCTGTCGACACTTGGATGAGGGCCCCTGCAGGCCTACACTGCGGTCCAATAGGTCCCAGATGTGGAACTCTGTCTTGAGTAATTTATGGAGGAGTTCACACCATTGGACACGCCTCATCGCAGGCGGCATCCCCTATCAACACTGGTGCCACTAACTCTGTGCGCAATGAGTCATGGGCACTGTCTGGTTGAACTTTGGTGGCGTCTGAGTCCATGGCCTGGGGGTTGTCTGCATCATCATCTGGCTGGGACGGACTTGGTGTTCGACATGTGTCTGTTCCATTCAACTCCATCATAGTGACTGTTTCAGTGTGGTTCTTCCCTCTGCATCATGCCTTGGGGGTACACCTTCCACTGTCCACCGAGACACTCCGCAACAACCCCCTTTGACATCTACGAGAACCTGCTCTGCTCTCGTGACCCTGCCCCAGTGCACCGCGAGTCAGCGTCCCGTGGCGGTAGGTCTGTGCCGGAAGCTGTGCATCCGGGGCCACTAAATCTGTGCAGCTCAAGTCATGGAGCCTTTATGGTTGAATGGTTGTGTCTTTTACGATGTACACTGTTGTAGTTTTTTGACTGCACCAAGCACTCCATGATGGCTGGTGTACACACACCCCACACACATCCAACACAGGTGTCACTCGACATGTGAGCCTGCTAATAAAAGTGGCCGGGCACACGTGCCCGTAGCCATTCACACCATCTAAGCAAGTGTGTCCGTGTGGTCATTATGTTAGCATGATGGGCCGGAGCCCTGCAACATCGCAGTGTGCTGTGTTCAGCGGACGATACCATGTCACCTCAGCAGTGGCTAAGACCTTGGACATGTAGCTTCGTCCGCCCCCCCTGCATGCACAAGCGGCGTGTGCTGGGCCGGCGTACGTCAGGTCAGCGCTGGGGTGTGCTGATTTGGCAGGGGGCTCAGGGCGTGGCTCTGGTCTGGCCTTGAGCAGGAAGTGCGGTAAGCGTGTCTCTGTGTTGGAGTGTTGTCGCCACCAGGGCCACAGTCGTCGATGTTGCAATGTAGCATGCACCCGGAGGGCGGGGCCGCATGTACGGGGAAATGTAGGAGCGCAAGACCGCTCGGGGTCTTGGCTCATACATGCCAAGTGTTGTGTGTATCAGTCCTGCGGCTGCATGAGTCAGATGCCTAGCCTCAATTGCAGCGTGATCACAGCCAGCCATGGACTGTACACCTGTGTCCGCCCTGTCCAGACCATTGGCCTACACTCACGTGGCCGCACACCCTCAACGGCCAGCATCACGGTGTTGTTGGCATGCTGCTGGACATGCGCAGACAGGCATGACAATGGTGTGCCGTAGGAGTGCACGTGATGCAATCGCACAGCGCACACAAGTGTAAAGGCTCAGGGGAGGGAGGAGCAGCTGTGAGGCAACGTAACACACAGTGAGGCCGCTCATGTGCCACGTGCTCGGCATATCATCCATGATTTCCTGGGTCGCAGACATCCCACCCAACCCATAACAGGCCTCTGCACATCTCCTGTATGCAAGCAGATGGTAAACTGACTGTAGGGATGAAAGGTCCTTTGTCTGGATTATCAGGCGGAAGCACATCTGCAGCTCCGAGCTGGAACTTGCATGTGCCCAGCACCCCCTGACAGATATGATAGCATTTGCTGACGACTCCCACACTACGCACTGCCCGATGTGAGACCAACGTGTACACATCCCACACACAGAAGTCCTTGGTCGTAGTTATCGTGCGTGAAATGGCCTTCACACGTACTCCCACCCCACCCCAGGCCTGCACCCGTTGCACACAGACACTGCTCATTGATCCGAGCTGTGGCATTTCATCCACAGGACTGGCGCAGGTCAGCACAGTGCCGCTTCAGGCAGAGCCACTGACGAAATGGCAGACCATCCCCGACACATGCACAACCCCAGTCACGTGGACCGGTACCGTGCACGTCTGCTGCATGTACTGGGGGCACTGCCATCGGCAGTGCTGCGGATCAGTTACCGGCTAAGCTTCCGCCTTGCCAACGTCACCTGCGTTCAGCCTGTGTTGCATTGTCGCTCATGCATATTCGAGTGGACCATTGATGTCTGCCTCTCCAACGTAACGGTAGCTGAACTGGATTTTGACGTGTGTGTGCGCCCCCTGTTGGCCCACGACCAGGAGTGTCACCGTGATGCTCGTTTATGTCATGCCTGGATGATTGGCATGCATGCTGGCACCTGGACCTGGGAGATTGCACGACTCGTCGTGTGCAGTGACCACATTGAGCCGCTCCCATATTGGGCTTTAGTGCCAATTGGGGCCAGGGGTTGGAGTCAGCACATCTGTCCAGGACAGCTGATGGGTTACGTCGCTGACATGTTAGATGTAGTCGACAACGAGCTCATATTGGAAATGTTGGCCTACGCTGCTGCACTCGCGTACATGGACGAGTGACAACGTACCTGCAGCCACAACTGAATGTGACCCATTGCACGTGTCCCGACGCCTGGTTGCATGTTGAGGATCTGGTCACATGTCCCAAGACGACAGTGGACATGGCTGCATTGGCCTGGACTCCGGATACATGCGCGGACAACCAACGCGGGTTGGCACTCACTTGTGTGGGTGATGGACTCCCCCGGGGTGGACATGGGCACTTTACAACGTTCCTCATTCAGACATGCTGCTGCATTGGTCTGCATGTTGTGGCACTTCTCTTGCCCGTACTGACACGCAATTGTTGATGACGTTTCCGCACCTTCACTTGCCTCCAACTGTGATGGGTGTTGATTTGTATGCCAATGTGTGTGTCACGGCCTATCTGGGTCCCTGCCATACATGCATTGCTACCCCATCAGGGCTGTGGGTTTGTATTTGTGCATTAGCATGTCCCTGTTTCGTGCTTTGCCAGATGCGTATGGCCATTTACGGGCCACAAGCGGGTGCACTTGTGTCCTGTGTTCGGTTGTGCAAATGCTGCTGTTTGTACCACATTGTGTTCGATGTTGGGGTGCTCTGCTTCCTATGTGTGTGTGCTGCATTGTGTGTGAGTTGGCCCTTCAGCTCTGATTTGGCTCACCCTTCTCCCTTTCAGGCAGTGTGGTTTTCACTTCTGTGCTTGTTCAGTGGTGTGATATTGCCGACTTGTGTGACTTGTGCTCTTGGTTGGTGTCGTTACTCTTGGACATGGTTTGTCTGCAGTTGTGCTGTGCTTAATTGTGCATGTGTGCCATTGTGCCCATCTCCCCCCGTACTCCCCAGTCCCTGGTCGTTCCTCTCCCTGTTGCTGTTGTGTCTGTTGATTTTGAGCAGTTTCCGGTCCCCGACTCCTGCCACCATCTCCAGGCTGATGTGGTGGACACCATTTCCTCCATGTCATCCAGCTCCTGGTGTGGCGCTGGACTCCCACCTCCGGTGTGCATTGCTGCCTTCTGGTTGTTGGCGTGTTTCTGCTTGTTTTTGCATTTCGCATCATTCCAGCTGTTCTGGTTGTCTTCCATTGTCCTCCTCCGCACTCCGGCTGCATTCACCTTGTCCACGATGGACTGCCATGTTCAATGTTTTGTTGCCACTGGTGATTGTGGGGTTTACAGCAGTACCGTGAGGGGAACGGTCTTTCCTTCACCCTACCTGATCTCTGGACATCGCCGTGAGGTGAACGGCTCCTGCCCACACTTCGCCATCGCTATTCCTGCCGTGAGGGGAACGGCACTGTCATTTGTGCCGTGAGGGCAACGGCTGGACTACCACCCCCAGCAGGCAGTGGGAGTCGCTTGCTGGGGGCGTTATCGGTGCGCCTGGAGGCGCTTATCAGTTGTGTAGCTCTCCCGCAGCGCGGGACGCGCGCGGGCGTGCCCGGGCGCTGCCCGGGCGAAGCCCGGGCCAAGGGCGGGCTTGTCCGCGCCCGTCAAAGCCCGTCAGAGGCTGGGCTGGGCCACTCCCCTAACATCTAACTATGGGTAAGCGCAAACTTCGTGGTAGCCATGACCAGGGAGGTGCAAAATCTAAAGTCCCGAGACAATCATCATCTATAATCTCATACCTGACTTTGGCCGTGGGAGCATTGACTAACGAGATAGCTAATGCCGAAAAGGAATTAGGTTTAGGCTCAAGATATAATGAAGGAGGAGGTGTTGAGGATTCTGAGCCACTATCTAATGCTCCTGTTTCGCTGGATTCAGTTGTGCAGATTAGTGGCGTAAGATTGAACTCTGAATCTCAGGCCCCGACTAGTGTTGAAATTGGAGAAGTGACCGTACCATCGCAAGTTTCTGCTATGGACGGGGAAAATCCATCTAGGGGCTTAATTGCGAGGCCTCAGGGGGAACGGAGTACCTCTAGGAAAATTAATAAGAGGCAGAAGGGCCAAAAAACTGCCCATCAAAGTTAGACTTGGTGCTGGACGAGAATCCTCAATTATTACTACGGAATTTGGTGGAGGAGATTTTTAGTGCTCGGTTCGAATCCATACTGACTAATATTGCCAAAGATGTAATTGACACTATGAACTCGTGTGTCGCTGACCTGAAGAAAAATGTGAGCGTATGGACTCTATTCTGGACTCTTACTTAAAAGTTAATCATGTTAAAAATAATTCAGGTTTGTTAGCTACTCCCCAGTTAGAATCTAATTTAGATTTTCGAGGAAAATCTTTAGGTAATCACCAATTTGTAGTTCCAAGTGAGGGGGTAAAATCGAAAAAGGTTGCTAGGCAGGATGTGTTCCAGGAAAGAATGCAAGAAGGAGGGCATTTGACCCAAATTGATAAAAGTCCTGCTGAATCTACAGATTTAAGATCTAATGTTGTAATTAACAAGAATACCGGCTTCAAAGAAAGTAAGAGAAGCCCAAAAGAATGTAGAATTGACCTTCCCATACCTGCCACTCCTTTGGTTGCGATTCTTGTAGGGGTTCCCCCTTTAAGTGTTCATGATAACGAACCAATGGAGGCACTGATGCGCAAGACAAAAAATTGGTGTGATCATTATTCATCAGGTCAACCTGGGATATCAGACCATATTATAATGACTAGACGGGTGGCCTGGGTGGGAAATGGCCCCAAATGCGTACCAGGAGACTGTATTATAATTAATTTTAATAAACAGGATATAGCTGATAGGCTGTTCTGGGATGCAACAGAACTATATGGGGGAAATTAGGGCTTTACCTTTGGGTTATTTTTACTCTCCGCTAAATGCTCGGCGGCCTTTTGAGAGGGCCAGTGGGGCTACTTTCACTGGTTCCTCCCTCCCTGACCTAGGGCTGCTCCATGGTCATGGTAGTGGATTTTACCCTAGTAAAACTAAAGTGGGAGAAGTAACACAAAAAAGTGGTAGCCTTGATACCAAGGTCTAGGGAGGGAGGCTTATCTGTCTCAAATAGATTTTCTCCACTCACTTCGATGGATCAGAATGATTGACTGGTGGAACCAGTGGTTGGTAGTTTACAACCATCCCCTATAAATCCAGGTTCAGATGATGTAGGCGTGGTTATCCTCCCAAGTTGTAGAATTATTAGTTGGAATATTGCGGGCCTCAAAGCTAAAAGGGATGATCCACTCTGGTTGAAGGTTATAAGATCTTACGACATAATTGCGCTTCAAGAAACCTGGGATAGGGGGATAGTTTTTGGGTGGATGGTTTTAGATCCTATGTTCTACCCGCCGCCCGGCTACGGCTGGTAGAGCAAAGGGTGGTTTGATGTTCCTCCTCTCCAATAAGCTAGCGGGCTCTTTATGTAGACTAGAGGTAGATTCATTTAATGCCCTGATATTAGAAGTTACCCGGGCAAATAATTTTAAGTTATTACTTATTAATTTCTATAATTCTGGGGAAAATGATTTTTAAATCAACATTTGATTAAGTTGAACTCCTTTTTAGAAGACTATAGGGCTAATCAATCCACTTTTTATCATATATTAATTATGGGTGATTTTAATATACATTTGTGTGAGCGGCATTGTCTTATCCAAGATCACTTAGCCCACACTCATTCGGTGAGCCCTCATTTTGAGCACTCGCCCCAGGGGGAGGCTCTAGAGAACCTTTTGTCGGGGGTCGATCTTTTTGAACCAGCTTTTTTTAATCAATTTGATCGTTGTCCTACATTTAAATCCAAGGCTAGAGACACTATCATAGATTATATATTTTTGTCCTCTACTTTACTTGACAAGGTAGTTTTTTATAACGCTATAGTTTCATCCTTCAGTGATCATAAACATATTGGAACTGGATAATAGCTGTGGGTTTTTGGGAAACGGTGGGGAAAATTTGGGTGTTAATAGTATGGTAACCCGTGATCAAGGGCGGAGGCTTAAGTGGTCGAAGGTGGTACCAGATTCCTTTTTTAAAGATCTTTGCCTAAAAACTAGCAGACATATTGCAATATGTGCTGACCCTTTAAGTCCTGAAAATGTGGTCCTAGGAGCTTTTGTTGGCATCTGTAGACAGATATCAGTGGATTTGACCATCAACTCTAAAATGAAAATTAAATTAGGTGAAAAATGGTTTGATGAAAACTGCTCACGAGCACACCGTGCCCTTATTTTAGCCTTGAAATGTTCTCCTCGAGATAGGGAATTGGTAGTGTCGTTACGGAAACAATACAAGGTTGCAGTTCATAGGCGGAAATCAGAGATTAAGGCAGAGGCTTGGAATGATCTTGTTTCAGTCGATGTGTTAAAAGATAGCTCTAGATTTTGGTCTATTGTTAACTCCCCATTTTTTACAGGTCAGGAAAACGACATTCAGGAAAGTAATATCACAGAGGCTCAGTGGTTGGCTCATTTTGAGGGAATTTATGGTTCTGATGAGACGATGGAAATTTATTTTAAGGCATCAACCCACCAAGCTACAGCATCCTTTATTTTTAATGAGGAGGACGTTGAGAGAGCAATAAAAGACACATCTAGTAATAAAGCTCCAGGTCCAGACCGTGTCCCGGCAGACCTTTTTAAGTGTAACCCCAAATTTTGGGCTAAGATACTTGCAAATGTATTTAATGCGGTGAGAACGAGTGGGTTTCCCGCATCCTGGTCTCAGTCGATTATTATACCAGTTTTTAAAAAGGGTCAGAGAGGGGACCCGAGGTGCTACAGACCGATATCTTTAATTGACTCGACGGTTAAAATTTTGGGCAAAGTGATTTTAGAAAAGATTTTAGACTGGGCCAATGATAACAAGATTGTTTCTAATTTACAGTACGGTTTTAGAAAAGGACGAAGTACTATGGACCAATGTCTCAACCTGTATTTATTAATTAGTAAATATACTAAGGCTAAAGAGGGCTCGCTTAAAATGGCTTTTATGGATTTGTCCTCAGCTTTCGACCTGGTTAACAGGTCGAAGCTGTGGAGTATTTTATTAGAAATGGGATTGGATCCGGGTCTGGTTTATTTCCTAGCTGATCTTCATCGTGACCTATCTGCATCAATTAGGCTTTCACAAGATGGCAAGTGTTCTAAGTCTTTTAAATCAGGAAGAGGCGTAAGACAGGGGTGCATATTGGCACCCCTGCTTTTACACTATATACTAACGCCCTGGATAGATCTCTGGTGGAGGCGAGCTTGGATATACCACGTGTAGGAGACTGTCCAATCCCGGTTCTCCTATACGCTGATGATGCCGTTCTTTTGGCACGAACTGCAGTAGGTCTCCAGCGGCTTCTGGATGCGTTTGGAGCCTATATGCAGTCTTTAGACCTGGTAGTAAATATCGGGAAATCACATATTATGACCACGAGTCATAGAGCTCCTAAAGCAAAAACTTTTTATTGTAATGGGGGTTGTGACGACTGTATCCTCGTTTACATATTTAGGAGTAGTGTTTGATGAAAGAGGCTCTTGGGTTCCCCAACAAAAAGTTTTAAAAATGCAGTAATTAGATCAACCTCTGCCATACTAGGGTTTGCGCAGCGGTTGGGAGCTAGACCTGTGGAGGCCATTATAAAATTATATAGATCTAAGTGTTTGGCTATTGCAGCATATGGCTCATCTATTTGGGGATACAAGCAACAGGCAGGACTACAGACAGTGGAAAACAAATTTTTACGTAGTCTCCTGTCTGTTCCTCAATCTACTTCAACCTTTGCCATACACCAGGAATTGGGGCTGGGTTATGTCTCAGATACTTTGCGTACAGCGCCGTTACTCTGCTGGCTCAAAGTATGGCTTAATCCAGTTTTAACCCTGAATCATTTGATATTGCGGGATTGTGTCAAATTGGATAAAGTAAGTAACATTAATTGGCTTGCATATGTTAGATCTATGTTATCCAAAATAGGGCGGGTAGAACTATTTGAATTCCCAGATAGGATTAGGAAGGAAGATTTGAAAGGGGTTAGAACGAACTTTATAAATATGTTGATGTTGGAACGGGAAGAACAGGAGCTACAGAAACCTTTAGTTAGGGCTCACTTTCTGACAAAAACGTCGTTATTAATTGAGCCGTATTTGATAACTGTTACTAAACCGTTCCATCGCTGGCTCCTGACTAGGTTCCGTTTTAATTTGATTCATTTTAATTTGGGCAACTATGAGGGGTGGTGTAAGCCAGAGGATGCAGGACCGTGTTCTTGTGATAATTTTTCTACACAAGATACCCTACATTTTGTAATGTTCTGTGACCTCTATTTGGATATACGTAGGAAGTTTTTAGTCCCTCTATTAAATAAAAAGGGTTTCCTACAGGTTAGACCTGCACTGCTTTATCTGCAAATGTTAAGTAATACATGGGACATTTTTAATATTGCTTGTTTTTTGGTTGCTGCTATTAGGATCAGGAAGAAATTAAAAAAAAATATGCACATTGTTACGCATTTTAACGAACCGATTAACCTCATTTGCTGAAGCTGAGTATTCTGTGGATTATTTTTAATATTACTAGTTCTATTGCTGCTATTGTATGGATTTTTATGCTATATATTGTATTATGCTGATTCTCTAATGAAATAATTTTTTAACTTTTGTAATTTTTTGATGCTGCTGAATTACACAAATAGGATTGTGCCCAACTTTTTATCCCCAAAATGTTGTATAGGTATGTGTGTGTTTATGTATTTTATGTCTTGTACTTTTATGATTTTAATTAATCGAATAAAGTGGATTGATTGATTGATTGTGGGGTTGTGTACTAGCTCCGGCTGCCTCCATTGTGCTTCGCTGTTGTTTTCTGTTTGGTTTGTCTTTCTTTTTCCTGCTTTTGTTGCGCTTATTCCCGCCTGCCGTATGTGTATCGCGGGCCTGGTGCTGCTTATCGCTGCTTTCCTCATCGCGAATGGGCTCATCGCACATTTTTTTGCGTTGGGGTTTGTGTTTTTATCTCCGTCGCGGTGGTTGTATCGCGGACATTGGCCGCGTTTTTGGGAGATTATCGCATGGTACCGCCATGTTGTGAATTCCACGTTAACACAGGGTTATTTTCCCGCGATAGACTGCGATGTGTAAGGTTGCGTTAACCTTTTTTGGAGATGTTTAGCGCACTTTCTTGTGAATATACCCCTTAGTCTGTGTATGTTCATTAGTGGCTTACCATTGCTGACAATTATACATTGGCTTTTAAAAAAATTCCTCGGTTTGTCTGTTCATTTTGCTGAATTTTCTTGGTGTAATTTTTTTATGGTGTTTTAATTTCTTTAATTATTTCTTTACATTTTGGTGTTCTTGTGAATCTGCTGTATGCATTTAATGATTGTGTACTTTCACTTTATTATATGTATTTGCTTTTATGGCCTTTATGGCCGAATAAAGTTATTTGATTGATTGATTGATTGATTGATTGATTGGTTGACCATTGCAACAGAACTATCTGAGACCTGGGAACATTGCAATGCTACTTGTTCCATTAAAGAACAATTTCTGTCATGAGGGAAAATAATATATCCATTCTAATTTCTCAATAATGAGTTGCCCAGTTGCCTTTTTCAATGAAAAAATAGTGGTTTAGTAACTTTTATGTTGGTAAATTTCAAAGGCAACAACAGATTCTATAAGAGAGTCAAGACACCAAAATTGATTGGGGTTATTGGTCCATCTAAATTTAACTCACTGCTAATGATTCTGGGTCCGATTTAGGTTAGGGCGAGTTGTACTGGTTTATAATCCTATTTCTCTTTTTTTTTTTAGCATTCAATATAGTTTTGGAGTATGTGTTTGTTAAAATTATGTCTGGCTGACACATTGCTTATGAATTGCAAACTTTGAAGAATTACCAATTCCGTTTAAAATTGAACAGTTTTAAATGTTTCATAAATTGTCATACGGTGATCCCCGAAATTATTCTTTAAAAAAAACAAAAAAAAACGTTTGACACCAATATTGTGCCAAAAATGTTGTGATCTCAAAATTATTATGAACATGAATATAGAAGGTAAGAATAACATTTTTAGGTACATTATATTATTTTGTTACATTGTTATGTGTAATATTGCTTTTTAATATTTTGTTTCTATTTGATTCACTTTTCTTTTGCAAGTTATTATTTTAATGTTAAGTGTATGTAATTTTTTTGTACAGGTTATTTTTTGATTTAGTAATATATTTAAAGGTTTTTTGTGTTATTTTAATCCATTTATTAGTGGGTTATTGGGTTTGTAAGGCAATAGGGTGGGACATTTTTTAATATTTATTTTTGCATTTTTATCACGTCTATTTTTAAATTGTTCATTTGATCATTAATTATATAAATTATTTAATTTGTAAACTTTTAAATAGATAATTTTAAATAACATTGTAAAGATTTATTGCAATGGGTAACTGTTTAATGTGTTGTTGAATATGTAAATATTTAATTGATTTTAATGTTAGTATATTATTTGATTATAAGTATTATTTTAATTTGGTTTTGTGGGTGCTAGGGTTTTGGGTAGTAGATTGGAAAGTGTTCTAAATATGCATATGTTATTTTTTTCAATTGATAAATCTTGTTAATTGGTTTTCTATTCTTAATTTAATATAATAATTTTAATTTGCAATTAATGTTATACATTTTGTAAAGTAAAACATATTTCTATATATTTGGTCAAATATATGTTATGTTAAAATTTTAAAGTATACATGTTTTTTGTTTAATTTAGGGGGAATAGTAAATTAAAGTTTTCCAATCTACAGCACTTTCCCTGATGTTACTTAATTTGGAGTCCGAAGAGTAAATTTGACATCCCCAAAGTTCAACACTTTTCCTACTGTTTCCTAGGTTGGAGTGGGAATAGGAGATTTGACCCCTCCAAATTCCAACAGTTCCCCTACTATTGCTCATGTTGAAGTGAGAATAGTGATCTTACCCTTCCAAAGTCCAACATTTTACTGTTGTTTAGGTTGCAGTGGGTATAGAATGGGATGGATTGGGATGCGGCATTGAGTAACTTCCAGTGGCGAAGATTAATTCGAGTATTTCACCCAACATTTTATAGTCCTGTGGATAAGTCTAAACCACAAGTAATTTAATTAGTCAGTGCTGCAGAATAGAAATTAATTTAGAATTGCCTGGAGTTTGCAATCTCTAAAGAGGAATTCTTGCTTGATATGCTAGATAGTGTGGGTTGTTTAACCTCTTTACCTATTTGAGAAAGAAAGCTGTCAAGTGTGTTTGAAATGAGGACACTCAGTGGTAATTTCAAGGGACGAAGAAGGACTTTTTTTCTGCTGTGTTGTACCACCTTATTAGTAACTTTAAAGTCACATGGAAAATGATGTAAGCATCCCCAAAAAGAAGATAACAATGGGATGCATCTATGCCTAATACAGGATCTGTAAAGCCTAAAAGCACTGGTGTTGTTCAATTCAGCTTTCTGTGATTTTTCAAAAACATCTGACATCTGTGCATTAACTATTATTGTGTTTGTATCCTAAAGAACAGTACATGTGTACTATTATTGTGTGTGCGGACAAGCTCTGCAAATTGTTTCACGGTCATGTGCCTAAAGAGACAGTATGACACAATGGACTGGCATAGCATGTATATGGATGGTAGTATAAGACAAATTGCAGGTAGTTTGTGCTTTTTTGGGTATAAAGCATGTGGTTGTCTAAGTGTTGTTGAAGGCCATACACGTTCTGGTATGTGCTGCTTATGTTATAATATGTATTTGTATTTTCCACATCTTTCTGTACATTGTGTCAATATGTGGACACCAATCTGGTAGAAAGAGGCATCACAATATGAAAGCTCGTCCTTGCTGTGAAGAGGAGCTTGGGCACACCGAAATCAGGTCACCCACTTAGGGATTTATGGAAATGTTATGACAGAGGATAAGTACTGGAGAAGTAGATAAGGTACACACACACCCCGATTTGCAAAGTTTTTCCACACTTCCCAGACACACTTAAGCTATTTTAAGTCACAACACCAAGCTACTGGATTATGTGTGGGAGGAATTGTGTGAAGAAATTATTATCAACCAGTGAGATATTGGGTTGTTGTTTGGCGTGGGTGTGAGCTCTTCTCAAGCAACAGCCACAACCCCATCAAGGTGAGCCACTAAAGTCACTAAATGCACCTGTACTTGACCCCCTGACAGCTTGGCACAAAAGCAGTCAGGCTTATATTAGAGGCACTGTGTAAAGTATTTATGTAATACTTAAACAGTAATGAGGTGAACATACAACACAAGACAAATTCAACAACAATTTAGAAAACTGGAGTAAATTTTACGAACTAATTTGACACCAAAATGACTAAAAACCAATTGATAGAACTGGAGATATGAAATTTTAAAGGTTTAGGGAAAAATAGTGCTAGAGCACAAAGCGCCAAATGTGGTTATCTGGTCACGCCGGACCAGGACAAAGTAGCAAGTTTAGACAGAACGTGATGGAACATGGGCTGAATACAGGGACCAGGTTAGGCCTGCACAGAGTTATACCTTATGTCCTTGATGTGGTTCCAAGGAGCAATGGCAGGTCCTGTGTCGAGAAGTGTCATGCAGCGTCAATTCTGATGAGGAGGTATGAGGGCTGTGAGGTCAGGTCAGCATCGAGTGTGTTACGTTGCGTTGATTCCGATGAGGAGCTGCGAGGGATGCGATGCAAGGTCCACATTGAGCTGCGTCTCGCTCTTTCGGGTTGCATTGAGCTGTGTTGTTTATGATGGGAACCACACCTTGGCTGGCAGAGCACCTTTATCCTCACTTCCAATGGTCCAGGACTGGGTTGTCACATTTTAGGGGTTAGGACTCACAGCAAGAAGAGTTCAGGTGCAGGGTTCAAGGGTGTTGGAGTTTGTTGTATCCCTGTAGCTCAGAACAGAAGTCCAGCCAAATAGCCCCTGGATTCACTCTGGTGGTCCTAGGTTCATTGTGCAGGTCCAGTCCTTCTTCTTCAGGTAGCTGGGCAGCAGAGCAGTCCCTTTTGCAGGGGGGCAGCAGGCCAGCAGAGCAGCTGAGTCTTTCTTGCACCTTAGCACCAGGGCAGAAGAGCAGTCCGTCTTCTTCCCCATATAGAAGTGTCTGGTATTCCCTGCCTCTCTGCCCTGGCTCTAGGCACAAAAGGATAGTATGAAGTTCTTTATGTGTGAGCAAGGCCCAGCATATTGATGTGGAAGTGGGGCTGTGCACAGCTCTGCCCTGCATCCTGCCAGTGATGACCCATTATAGGCACACCTAGTCCCTCTATTGTGTGGCTCTTTGCGAGGAATATACAAAGGCCAACTGCCTCTCACACCTGATCATGTGACCCAGGAACAGGCTGAGGGCACCAAATGGTTGGGACAAGAAAATGCTAACTTTCTAAAAATGTCATTTTCAGAATCGTGGCTCAAAATCCGGCATCATCATTAAAGGGGATTTTAAACTACAGTTCCTAAGATACCAAACATAACTTTCCTACCTGCTCCAAATCAAAGGTTAGCATATATTAAATGTAATAAGGTAACCCAAAGTTTTCCTATGGGAGAGGTAGGCCCTACAGTAGGGAAAAACAAATTTGTGAGTTTTTCACTACCAGGACATATAAAACTGAAAAGTACATGTCCAACTTTCCAATTACAATGCACCCTGCCCTATGGCCTGTCTAGAGCCTACCTAAGGAATGACTTATAAGTAAAGAAAAGGGAATTTTAGGCTTGGAAAGGTTTTTTATTGCCAAGTAGAATTGGCTGTTTAAAACTGCTTGCAGACTGCAAAAGCAGACCTGAGACATGTTTTAAAGGGCTACTTAGGTGGGTGGCACAATAAGTGCTGCAGTCCCACTGGTAGCATTTAATTTGCAAGCCCAGGGTATATGGTAAATCACTTTACTAGAGACGTATAAGTAATTTAAAATGCCAATCAGGTGTGAGCCAGTTTTACCATGTTTTAGGGAGTAAGCACAAGCACTTTAGCATTGGCTAGCAGTGGTAAAGTGTACAGAGTCCTATGGTCAACAAAATCGAATTCAGAAAAATAGAAGGGTGAAGGCAAAAGGTTTGGGGGAAGACCACCCTAAGGCTCACAGGTCTAACACAACCCATTTTTCACAGGGGGATTGGATGACATGACAAAATATTCAATGCTATAACACAAAGTGATGAGCTCCCGCCTGCAGAATGTGGGGAGGGGCCCTCAGTCTTTCACATCTCACTGATATTCATTGATCTTGGGCTGAATATGTGCCCATGAATGGTGGGGATCATCTTGCACCACAGGGGCTGCAAAGCACCATACTGCAAGGGTGCCTGCATTACAGACAGGATTATTTTAAGCAGGAAGGGTAACCTTCCTGCACAAAAACAATACTAAGAGGCAATTTCCTCTATGTATGTGTGATGCAGAATGCAACACAGAAAAAAAGCGGAAGTAACAAAGAGAAATAAGCATATTTCTCCATGTTAAGCCTCTCGGTGGTAGTCTTACTATTTTGGCAAAATCCCAGGTTTACTATCTTTAGTAAATCTGGGATTGCATCAAATTCCATAGGTGGATACATGGGAATGCTCCACTTCCGGAACATCTACCACAACGAAATGTAACATCACGCAGTGCAGGCTGCTGCGTTGCGTTACAATTCTGTGTTTTGTTCTGCGTGTTCTGCACTATCATGCAAGAGGGCTGCCTTACATGTCAGTTGATTTTGCGTCCCTATGGTACTACTCTTGGCATTCTATACATCCATCCAGTAGTGTGTTAAGAGTGGTGCATTCCCACAACATATGTACTATGTCGCTTTTAGGGATGGGGGACTTCCAGCATGTAGCGCCTGATAATAGTCCATAGTGTCACAAAGCTGTTTAGGAGACCATCGCCATCTATGAAATATTTTATAATAGCTCCGTTTCAGGAAGGCATCTCTTAAGGCCTTGTGTCCTTTTAAGAGATGAGTCCAGTCTTCGTCAGTATATTCTAGTTGTAGTTGGTGAGAGCAGCATTCTTTCAAATGCTGTGACGTGGGAACTCAGATGAATGAATGATCCCCAATTTAGCAGATATTGAAATATAGTAGAGTCAGCTAATTCTATGGGCGGAGATGTAAGTAAAGTGTTGAGGCAATGAAGTAATCTTTGAAATTCCTAGAACTGATTCTGGTTGAGGTGGAATTCCTCCTGTACTTCTGCCAAAGTTTGTAGTTGTTTATTTTAATGAGGTGATCGAGTGCTTGAATACCTTTGTCCACTGCAATGCCTGTTTAAATACTGTTTCTAATTGTCATATTAGAGTTTAGCTGAGACATAACTAGCTGCCTGCTGCATGAAAATAACCCAGCAACTCTACTGTAATCGTTTATTACAGATGACTTGCAGCCTCACAGTTTCTTTATCAGAAGACTTTCCTCCTGGTTAAACAATTAAAGGTAAGAAACGTTTTTGACCCCTTTCTTATAATCTTTCTACCCTGAAAATCAAACCCAGTTATTAACAGTGTATGGTAACAGTGTATGGTAAAATAATTATTTTTGCACAGCTGACATTCAATATAGGGGAGCAGAAATCTATCTACATGTTATGCACGAATAGCATCTGTTACCACGCATGCCAAAACTACGCGTGGCTTAACAATGCAGTCAATACCACGACTGAGTCGTTACCACGAGTTCAATTACAATGCAAGTCATTACAACGACTTGCTTTAGGTAAGCGCTAGATTTTGGAATAGTTTTAATTACTATTCCAACTCCAGTCGGTGTATCAGTAGGGAAGGTGTTGGACTTAAAATCCAACACCACTCCAACACCGCATTCCCTAAAGCAAGTTGTTGTAATGACTTGCGTTGTAATGGAACTCGTGGTAACGTCGCAGTCGTGGTACTGACTGCGTTGTAAAGGCACTACGATGTAATGCCTGCGTTGTTATAGATGTTTCCTGTTATGCACACCTTCTCAAACACCAATTTAGCTGTGATACTAACTTACATTGAATGATTTAGTGCATGAAACTATAGGTCAGCTTCTAGGATTGTTCGTTCCAACACAGCACCCTCAATTGTGTTTGCTCTCACTCACTTCCTGTTGGGTATGTGGTACGTAGGCAGAGAAGTGTAGTGTCTTGAATGCTGCGGCACTGTATAGATATGCAATGGCCATTTGGCCAGGTTTGGGAGACCACATACAGCTAATGTTTTTATTCCTGCAATCAAGTGGATACATTATGAATGTTTTGCCTCCTTACCAATCTGAGCCTGGACTTTTAGTAGATTGTATTTTATGTGTTTTAAGACATTATTTGTGGGCAATGTCTACATGTTTCTAGTATGCTGCTACTTATGAATCATGTTTATATGATTTTGTTTTTGTTATTGATGGTTTTACTGATGGCTTTAATGTCTTAGGGGGATATTCACAAGGACTTATCTGCGAGTTATCGCCACCTTAGCGCAACAAAAGTGGAGATAGATTTAACGCCCCATTCACAAGCGGGTGCAAACTGCAGACAACGCAAGTATTCCCGCGATAACTGCCTCAAAATGTACCTCCACGGGTGACACCACCAACTAACCCTAATGAGATGCAGAGTAGGCGTTCCTGTGCAAAAACACACGAAAACACCACTACACCACATTCACAACGAACTGCCAGATCTGTGATGCGAACCAAAACCACGCGATAAGCCGCGGTAGCAGCAGCTATTTAACACCTGCCTCTTGCTGGTGATAAGCAGGACGACTACCTGCAGTAGGCAACGGAGCCCCGCACACAGCCACACCCGAAGAACAACCGACGCCATGGAGCTACTCATCATGCAGCTTGGGGCCCCAACAGGGCCACAACACCCACCGCCACCACCCCCAGGACCGCCACCACCCCCAGGACCGGGACCGCCACCCCCAGACCACCACAGAGGCAGCGCAGAGTGAGACAGCGGACCTACCGAAAACGCACTAGTCTCACAGACCTAACGCCCGAGGAAGTCATTGCCCACTACAGGCTCAAAAGGACAAGCATCCTCCGCATCATGACCCACATTGGCCCCAGGCTGACGGTCCCAACACAGCGGACAACCAACATCCCTCCACAGACAAAGCTGTTGGCTGTGCTGCACACGTTGGCCTCTGGTACCTTCCAACCAACAACGGCCAGAGTCGGAGGAGTCTCACAGCCAGCCCTATCAAACTTCCTCACACCTGTCCTGGATGCCATCATCAGCTTCATACCCCAGTACCTTCACTTCCCCAACACTGCGCAGGAACAGCTGGAGACCAAGCAAGGCTTCTACACCATTGCTAGCTTCCCACACGTGCTGGGGGCCATTGACTGCACACATGTCCCACTTGTGCCCCCTGCGGACACTGCACACATCTACCGCAACAAGAAAGCACACGCATTCCATCAATGTGCAGGCAATAGTGGACCACTGGGGAATGTTCACCAATGTCGTCGCAAACTACCCAGGCAGTGTGCACGATTCCTACATCTTCCGACAGTCCATCATCAACCAGCGCTTCCAGGATGGCATCTATGGAACTGGACTGCTCATTGGTAAGTACCAAATCAACACACCACACACCTCAAACCCACCATCACACAACGCACAACTGTGGGAATGCACACGTGACCAAACCACATACATGTCAGTCAACATGCCCACCTACCAGCCACGACAACACAACTCCATTGGGATACTGGGCTTCCCATGTACACAAGCCAGCTATATCATGGCGCCACACAACAGCTGAACGTGTAGAGAGGCGGAAAGCAGGCATGTGCGAAGGACGCAAGTGACCCATGAATGGGAATGTACACAACGACAAGTGTGGCGTGAATGTGCTGGACAGACCTGGGTATGCAAACCACAGATATGTCCATGCAGACATTAACTGCTGGTGTCTGGGGAGTAGTGAACAGTGGACGCAACCATGTCACCTCAGGCTGTGGGGTAGATCGCGGAAATGTCGCTCGCTGCATCCACCTCTGTGTGCGTGAGCGTAGTGGGTTGGCCCGGCTTATGCCAGGCCTGCGCAGGGGTGTGGATGAAAACACCATTGCGCTGAGCGTGGTGCACTCCCGGAATGGCCAACGTCACTGCCAGGGTGGTGCCTCTCAGCCTGCCACGAGGCAGACGCCATGAGCAGCGGGCCTGTGAGCCTGTGCGCCTGCTGCACCCCAGGCCGCTGATACCCAGACCCGGCTTGCCTGCCCCAGCGCTCCAAGGCCGCACTGCTCACCTGCCAACACCGTCGTGTGTCTAAGAGGGCCCACCACGTGCCGGTGCTAGCTCCAAGACCCATGCCCGCGACCTTGGCAGCCTCCTCAGACCATCGCTGACCTCCGTGACACAGGCCCCCAGGAGTCCACATTCGTTGACATACCCCATCGCTGCAGCCGGCCTACACTGCAGTCCAGTATGTCCCACATCTAGTACTGAGTCCTCATTCATCAATGGCAGAGTTCATGCCAGTGGACGCAGGGAGAGTAGTGAGAGACAGATGCGTTTCAGTCCGGTGGGAACACGGATCACCGTTACGGTGGAGGTCAACCACTCGCAAGGACTGACCTGGTGCCACTTACCCTGTGCGCCGTGAGACACCGTCAGCCTCCGGCCGAACATTGTTGGTGTCTGAGACTGTGGACTGGGGGTTGTCATCAGCAACTGGCAGGTATGGACTTGGTGTTTGGCATGAGTCTGTGGCATTCATATCCGCCATGTTGCCGGACACAGCTGGTATGTGCCCTCTGCACCATGCCCTGGGGGTACACCTCCCACTCTCCCCCGGGACACTCCGCGAAAACCACCCTTGATACATACGAGACCCTGCTCTGCCCTCATGACCCTACCCCAGTGTCCCGCAAGACAGCGTCCCGTGGCGGTAGGCCCGTGTTGGCCGCTGTGCATCCGGGACCACTAACTCTGTGCAACTCAAGTCATGCTCCCTTGCTGTTCGTACATTGCATTCCTGAGTACCTGATGACTGTTGAAGTTGTTCCCAGCACCAGCTACTCCCTGAGGGCTGGCCTACACACACCCCACACACAGCCAGCACAGGCGTCACTGGACTAGTGGGCCTGCCAACACATCATGCCGAACCAAGTATTGACTCTTATCTCTCTGCGCTGTTACAGGTGATCAAGGATATGCACTCTGCCCTTGGATGATGACACCCCTCCGAGACCCGAACACACCCCCCCAGAGGCAGTACAATGCGGCCCACATACGCACCAGGGGCATCGTGGAATGCACATTTGGCGTGTTGAAGTCACTTTTCAGGTGCCTGGACGTCACAGGTGGAAGGCTCCTGTACAGCCCAGACATAGTGTGCAGGATGATCGTTGCATGTTGTGTGTTGTACAACATCTGCGTACGCACCAATGCACCATGGATCCCAGTTCCAGAGGTACCTGACGATGATGAGGACGATGGGGCAGGTGGCCCACATGCCACTGCAGCTGCAGCAGGAATAGCCGGTAGGAGCACCCTCATTGCCAATTTCTTCTCATGAGCACGTCACATTGTGGCCGTCCTTGGCAATCATGGGACAGTACTAAATGTCCACAAGCTCGGCATGTGTGAATAATAAATATTTGCAGGTTACAGGTTGTACTTGTACATTGTCATGCCACAGTTTCCTGCTGTGCCAGATGTGATTGGCCATGTTGTGCACATATGCGGCACCAGTTGTGTCCTGTGTTCTGTTGTGGTGGTGTTGCTGTTTGTACCAGGATGTTGTCAATGTCGAGGTGCACTTATTCTTCTGTGCGTATGCTGCACGGTGGGTGAGGCGCTCCGGCGGCTCTGATATGGCTGCCACTTCTCCCTTTCATGCGGTGTGCCTTTCAGTTCTGTGCTTCCACAGTGCTGAGATGTTGCAGACTTGGGTAACTTGTGGTCTTTGTCAAGTTGTGACTCTTGGGCATGGGTTGTCCGCAGATGTGTCGTTGACGTCAGGGGTTGTTTGTGCAGGTGGTTGTGTCCGAGTGTGACCTGCTCCTTTCCGGTTGGGGTCCGCACTCAGCCACCTCAGTGTCGTGCCGTGTACATTGTCATGATGATTGGACTGCAGCCATGCTACTCGTCATGTGGTGTCTCTTGCATTGTCAGTGTGGCTGACGTATATGCATGTTTGCTGTGTTTCGCACGTGTGCATGTGTTGGTTGTGTGATTGTTGATGTGTTGGGTGGATGCCCCTTTGGGCACATGGTGTACGTGGGACTACTTGGTGTTTGTGTGTGTGCTGAAGTGTTCCCGTGGGATCAGGGACATGATCCTGAGTCATTGTGGGTGTGCAGTGTGCTCTGCTTAATTGTGCATGTGTGCCATTGTGCCCAGTTCCTCCCTTCCCCCCACTCCCTGGCCGGTACACGCCCTGTTGATGTGGTGTCGGGTCATGTTGGGCAGTGTCCGGATCCCCAACTCCTGTCACCGTCTCCAGACTGATGGCTGTGACCACCATCTTCCCCATGTCATTCAGCTCCTGGTATCCTGCTGGCCCCCCTCCTCCGAAGTGCGTTGCTGCTTTCGTGTTGGCAGCGTGTTTCTGCTTGGTTTTGCCATTCACATCAATCCAGCGCCTCTTGTCCTCTTCCATTGTCCTCCTCGGCGCTGTGACTGCATTCACATGGTCCGAGGTAGTGTGCCATCTTTGCCTCTTTGTTGCCAATGACAAGTTGGAGGTGACGTGCAGTTGGTGGTGGTGTTCTATCTCATCCGTGCCGATGATCGTGTTTTCCTACAGACTGTAGCCCGTCTTCCTCTTCCTCTTCTCATTGCCCTTCCACGTGCCCTGGATTCCTGGGTGTTCCTCCGTGGGGATTGTGGGGTTCATGTTGTCCTCTGCAGTCGGTCAGGGTGCATCTGTGGTACTCCGCAGTTCATTTCCTTTTTGGTGGCATTTTCCGTGGGCTGTTCTTGTGCTTTTTCCCGCATTACGCGTGGGTATTGCTGGCCTCTTGCCGGTTATCACTGTTTTCTTGTCGCGTTTGGGCCCATCGCGTCTTTTTACGCGTTGGGGTTTGTGTTTTTATCGCCGTCGCGGTGGTTGTATCGCGGACATTGGCCGCGTTTTCGGAAGACTATCGCATAGTACCGCCGTGTTGTGAATTCCAGGTTAACACGGGGTTATTTTCCCGCGATAGACTGCGATGTGTAAAGTTGCGTTAACATTTTTTGGAGATGTTTAGCGCACGTTCTTGTGAATATCCCCCTTAGTGTATTGATATTTTTATTCGTACATGCTTTTATGGGATTAATTACTGAATAAAGATTTTGATTGTTGATTTAGTGCATGTATTTGCAAGAAATTACAATCTACTTATTAATGAGTTTAGTTTCACAGTACAGGTCACACACACATATATAGGATCTCTATGATAAGAGGTGGCAAGAAACCTATGAGGCCAATGGTTTAATAAGGATAAAGGTCAGGAAGATGGTGTGACCATGGTGTATGAGGAACAGTATAGGCTAATAGGTCCTGCCTGTGAAATGTATTGGGCTTCTATGGCATTCTAGAATTGTTGTTTCTTGTAATGCATCTTATAGTGCATACATCAGTTTTCTATTGTAATTTTCCAATTGGAGGAAACTGCTGCAGGTGTTCTAAGACTGTCAGTTATTGGTAATGCATTTTCCAAAAAGTAACGCAATTGTGAAATGGCTGAACAGGGTGATGAAAGAGGGATTACAACCGGCATGGAGTAATAGAGGGAATTAGAGGAAATCTGCGAAAGCCTTGCAGTGGAATTACAGCACCTTTCCTCCGGAGAGTGGTGAAAGGTTCTTGTTTAAGAATAAAGGGGCAGAAAAATGGGAACTGGTCTGAAACAATTGTGGATGCTAAAAGAGAGACCGAATGAGAGGAAAAGGGGAAGTAATCGAGGCAGACATGATCGTGAAGTGTGTTCACGCCGTCAGGGTGAAGTTTGGAATTAGGGCTCTGAAATGGTTCTCATAATTTTCCAATGTGCTGAAAGTTATGGCCGTTGGAGGTATAATGTGAAACTTGGTGATGGAAATATCTGGAACAAAAGTTAGGTGGTGTAAGTCACGGTGTGCCAGGGGAATCCACACGTGCACCTCACTGTTGTGGCTATTCTATTGGAAATAGATAGGAATAAGAAAATATTTGTTTACACTTTGTGCAATTTTGGCTTTTATTTATTTTACTGCATTTAGAAGGATGTGGGATGTCTGCTATTCTAGGATTGTTTTCTCTTGCAATGCTCATTTGTAATGGACTGAGGCAAGTGCTCTAAGGGCCTGATTTCGAGTCTGGCGGTCCCACTGTGGTGGTGGTCCGTCTGCTGCACTGCGACTTGAGAAGTCGTTGTGGCAGAGGATCACCGGCTGCGCCAGGAAACAGTCGTTCCCTGGCGGTGGCAGAGGTGTGCCACAATATAACATGCTCAGCGGGACTGGTGCAGTCCCGTTGAACGTATTACGAGTTCCTGCACCGCCAGCCATTACATGGCAGGAGAACCACCATGAAAAGGCTGGCGGTACAGGAACAAAGGGGGCCCTACAGGCCCCCATTCCCCCCCGCCATGGGGATACATTCAGGGGGACACAACATGCGCCCCCTGTCTGTCACGTCACCATCCATGCAGTGCTGGAACTTTTTTGCTGTTCCCATTGCGGTGCCCGTTTTCCAGGCACTGTCATGGGAAAGGTGAAGGACCGTCTGCCGTACATGAGTTCAACTCGTAATACGGCGGGCGGTCCTTGTGCGGGTTTGGCACAGCTGTGCCGGCGGAGAGCCGGGGCAACTGTGCCAAACTTGTAATCAGGCCCTAAGATTGTCACTTGCCTGCAGTTCCCCTCCTTGAATAGTTTAAACTTTTTCATTGCAATAAATCTTACCTTTAATCCACATACCTCGGCTGCTCTTAGACAAATTAATCTGCCAACGCTTTTTCCCTAGATTGTCACTGTGAAAGAGTGCATATCTATGGCAGCCATCTTTAAATGCATTTTCTTAAAGCATGAAAAAATACAATCAAAGATGGCCACCGCACATGAGCCACGATCAATCAATCAGGATTTACAAAGCGAGACTAATCACCCAATAAGGTATCCAGCTGCTTGCAGGCCTTGGTGGCTTATTCGAACAGCCAGGTCTTGAGGGCCATTCAGAATTCAGGACATGAGGTGATGGTCCGGAGGTGCGTGGGGAGGCTGTTCCAGGTCTTTACTGCGATGTGGGAGAAGGAGCGTCCTCCACTTCTGCTTTGGTAGATGTGGGGAGTATGGGCAAGTGAATGGGAGGTGGAACATATTCTTCTCAATGGTTGGTGGAAGTTCAGGCAGTGGTTAATGTAGGCGGATCCTTGGTTGTGTAGAGCCTTGTGTGCATGGGTCAACAACTTGAATTGGCATCTCTTCTGTAATGGGAAGCCAGTGGATGGATGGATGTGCATGCATTCCTAGTAGTCATATTTGAATGTATTTTCTTATGCTTTAAGAAAATTCTTTCAAAGATGGTCACAAAGGATGCATGTATACACAGTGCCATCTATAAATGCATCTTCTGAAACTGTAAAAACATGTCTTTCAAGATGCCTTCTGCATATGTGTGCATATGTACAGGCATGGTCAGACATTTTTTAATGGTTTGCAAAACATTGCAAGATGGCCACTCGATGATACAGTAGCAGACAACGCTTACAAAGCGAGGGAGTTGGAGGACGATACGGCGCTGGGGGAAGAAAAATTAATTTATTATGGAGGTTTTGAAGTGGGTAGTATGGAAAGATATTGAGGAAAACAAAACAGTTTCTCTCATGCACTACAATTTATGGTCTGACATCAGTAATGGAAAGATACATTCCAACTAACCAAAACATAGTGAGACCAAAATACTCCTGGTGAGACATACTCATGCATAAATCCATCAAATCAGGAGTAGGTAAATGAGGTGGACAAGGAGGCCATCCAATCATGATGAAGGGGCTGAGCAAAAGCCCCCTCTGTTTTGGATTTTTCCCAATAGGCCTTCAAATAACCGACAGCTAAAGCAGTCTGTAGGCGAGACCTAAAGAGGATATTGGAATCCTCATGGAGTAGCCATTAACTAACTAAGCATGGCTAATGCTGGAGTGAATGGTGTAGGAAGCTGGCTCTGTATATACTATACCAAAGTGAGGTATAGTGTGCACAGAGTCCAGTGGAACCCCAAAGGTAGGCAGAGGTAAAGTTAGATAGCACCTCACTCTCTATTTGTGGTAGTGTGGTCGAGCAGTAAGGCAGTATCAGAGGACAGTGTTAGGCATTTGTTGTACACACTCAGTCAGCAAATGAATTCACACACTCAAAGACTGAACTTCAGACCAATTGCTTTTGTATACAAAATATTCTTTTAGTTATTTTATTTTCTAGAACCAAGCAAGCCTGGCACAGGTAAGCAATAAATACTTTACAGTAGTAATGCAGTTTGTAAACAGTTTGAATTGAAATGGTATATGCACTTTGTTTTGACTTACAGGATGGTTGCAGAAAAAATGCAATACTTTGTAAATACAGTACATAGACTTGAATGGGCTTTTCAGTAAAATACCAGCTAAGTTACTTTTTAGATTACTTTTCTTACTCAGAGTAGTATGCCTGGATACTACTCCGGGTCATTTCCTGTAAACAGGTAAGTAAAATCGTTTTGGTTAAATAGTACCATTTTAAAGAATTTCTTTAGGTTTTCAAACTCCACACTTAGAAACTTTTCCAAGAAAAACAGTCAATGTTATCCTATGGAGGAAAATAGTGTTATCGGTTTTGAGGTAAGTATTTGGTAGTGGGAGTTGAGGCTCTGGGGGTAGACTCAGGGGTCCCCCTGGGTCAAGGATGCACTCTAGTTACACCCTCAGCGGCACTAGGGCAGCCGGGTGCAGAGTGCTGAGGCCCGATGTTATCCAATGGGGGATATGGCACCTCTGGTTGGTGGCTGCTGACAAGCAGGCCACTTAGGTGTGGGAGCAAAGCTCCTGGACTTTAGCTCAGGGCAAATGGGGGAACAAAGTAGCACCAAAGGTGCACCCTCAGCGGCACTAGGGCGGCCGGGTGCAGGGTGCTGTTTCGACGTCGGGCGCCCTGTTGTTTTCAATGGGGAACCTCCGGTTTGCAAAGGCACTGCAGGCTTGGGGACGAAGGTCTTCTGGGTGCGACCACCACTTCGAGAGGCAAGTTGGGAAGTTAGGGGTTGGTTAGGCACCGTCGGTTTGGCCACCCAAGGCCGTGGGGTGTCGGGTGCAGGGGTGCCTTTTGGGGTCGGATCTTCTTACCAGCTCCAGGTCGCGGTTGGGGGGACCTTCCGGATTTAGGCTGCAGGCGTCAGCTGGAGGCTTGAGGCAGATCACGGGTCGCCGGATCTCGGGTTAGGATTACCGGGGGGACCTCCTCGTGGTATTTGCCCACTCAAGCTCGGGCCGTGGACTGCGGGTGCAGAGTGGGGCGGATCCGCGGTGTCTGGCCGGAACCAGAGATTGCAGATGAACAAATCTGGTGTTCACGGTAGACACAGTCTTTGTAGTTGAAGGCAGGCAGGTTCTCTGGGGTTTTCGAGGTTGCTGGCTGCAGGACACACCGGGATTTTACAGGAGCAGGTTCGAGGTGGAGACAGGCCGGTAGGACTGGGACCAAGTCAGTGGGCGTCTTCCTCTTGTTAGCTGCTGCACGGCTGTTCGGTCCTTCTTCTTCTTCTTCTCCTTGTAGTTTCTTCTTGTCTGAGGAAGCAAGGTTCAGGGGTGCCCCTAAATACAAACGTTAGGGGTGTTACAGGTAGGTAAAAGGTAGGGACCAATGGGTCCCTTCCCTGGGGTGGGTACACCCCCTATTATGCCGCCCTCCAGTTGGAGGGGGGCATGAGCCTGTCCCTGGTTGGCTGAGTCCCCCCATCTGCAAGATGGTGGGGACTGAGAGTTGTGCTTCACCTCGCCTCCCCCACCTGAGGGGTGGAGTTGGCAGAGGTGGGCACACCTCTCTTCCTCACTTGTTTTTTCCGCTGGTTCTCCCGCCCAAAGTGGGGGTCAGGACCAGTGGGGACCAGTTGCTGAAAGCAGCAAGTGGCCTGGGAAAGCTCACAAAGGCGGCAAGCCTTTGAAGCTTCCCCTTCGTGAACCCTGCCCATCCTGGGGGAGGAGGCTTGGCACCTCGCCCCAGGATGTGCATTGTTTCAGGCCCCAGAGAGCCGCAGGCTCTCGACCCAGGGGTCCAGAAACATTTCTGGTGGTGGCAGCTGAAAGCAGCCACTCAGCCTGGACACTAGTGGTGGGTTAGTTTTCTGGGGGCATCTCTACGATGCCCTCTGTGTGCATTTTTCATTAAATCCCACACTGGCATCAGAGTGGGTTTAATGTGCTGAGAAGTTTGATACCAAACTTCTCAGTTTTCAGTGTAGCCATTATGGTGCTGTGGAGTTCGTAATGACAAACTCCCAGCACCATATACTCTTAATGGCAGCACTGCACTTACAATGTCTAAGAATGGACTTAGACACTGTAGGGGTACAGGGCTCATGCACCTGTACCCTCACCACTGGTATAGTGCACCCAGCTATAAGGGTGACTGATCTATGCCAGGGCAGTGGGTTGTAGGCATGGCACACAGAGATGTGTGACATGTCGACTCTTCACTTTGTTCTGCACCAAAACACGCAGCCTGCAAAGGCAGTTAGTGAGTGTAATGGTACAGGACCTCTAAGGGTGGCACAATAAGTGCTGCAGCCCTTAGAGGCCTTCTCTGGTCTCAGTGCCCTGGGTACCTGTGGTACCATTTACCAGGGGCTGACCTGTGGCCAGAGATGCCAATTGGGTTTAGGCTTCAATGCAGTTTTAGGGAAATAACATAGGCCCTGGATACCTGATTAGCAGGAGCCCAGGGCACACTCAGTCAAAGCACATCAGCAATGCAGCAAAAAGTGGGGGCAACCATGCAGAAAGAGGGCACTTTCTCACAAGCGGGTGCTTCAAGGCTTTGGGGTCAGTTGTATGCTTGTTTAAGGCCATTCTCCTGCAGGTTTTGGGCTCCTTCTTTACAGGTTTCCCCATTGCTCACTATTAGCACTTTTAATACTAAATTTGTTCCTAAAAATACATGGTGCAGGACAGCTGCTGTGCAGCCGCCACTCTCTCGACTCACCTTGTAAACAAACACGGGGCCCACACAGGCACTTCTGCACAGCTAAGGTTCAGAGTGCACAGACTGCTCCAGAGGCATCCCGCTGGAAGGCTTGAGGCATTCCTGAAGGCTGCCGGAGGCTTCCCACTCTGCCTCCATCAACAGAGAGTGAGTGCGTGAATATCATAGAAAACCTCGGCATTAACCACCTTATAGGGAACGTGTGCAGCCTTCTTTATTATACCTTACCACAAGAAGCTCTCCCCAGAGGGCCTCTTCCCCTAACCCAGCCAAGATATGTCTTCATCACTGGCATCTGCTCCTGCACTTCAGCAAGGCATCCTAGAACATGAAGACAGATGATGCAAAACCTGTCTAGGTGGGGGAGGGATTTAAATAATGATGAAAGAGACATGGCGGCTGGTCTTCTTTTGCAAATGTCAGGCAGCATGGAGGGCATGTCCCCGCTGAAGGGGATGCAGGGGGCGCTTGCAGTTCCTAGATTTAACACATCTTACTTGCAAGGAGGGAGGCTGCAACAAAAGCACCTTAAAAAGGGCTCTTAAATCGAACTTGAACAGTGCGAAAAGCATCTGCCAGGATCCATGTCGGAGATGCTTAATTATCATGTCTGCCTGACCTGTAATCCT
Organism: Calotriton arnoldi; assembly: GCA_963921515.1. Classification (NCBI taxonomy): domain Eukaryota; kingdom Metazoa; phylum Chordata; class Amphibia; order Caudata; family Salamandridae; genus Calotriton; species Calotriton arnoldi. The sequence continues at coordinate 1,828,344 of CAWUFW010003332.1, forward strand.
GTTATTCTGTCTTCACCGGCCTCATCAGTTAAGGGAGGTTTCAATCAACAACGGATAATCATAAGTAACAGGTCCTTCTCCTCCAAGACAGCCAGACAGAAATTCAGAGGTTCTTTTTATACAGCAAAAAACAAGCCTCTAGAGCCTGTCGCTAAGCTGGGAGAACCCTACCTAAGTAATGAAAATTAGATTTCCAAGTCAAAATTATTTTCATAAACTGGAAGGCAGGCTCCAAGACATTAATTTGCTTCTGCTGTGAATTCTATAATGGTAAATTAATTTAAAATTGCAAAACGCTGGCTGAAGAGGGACGCTCCACGACTACGCTGCATTTTGCAAACCTAATTAAGCTTATGTTAATATATTTCAGAGTAATTACAGCTCTGTTAAGCAATTCCAATTAATCCCCAATCACAGCCAAGTCGTGCGTAGTTTTGTTAACTCGTCTCGTGTTTGCCTGAGAAAAAGGTGTCAGCCTTATTAGTGGTATTTTTTTTTTACCTCATATTATGATTTATGAATTTGCACCACGTTAAGCTCTGAACTCAGAGACTAACTTCAGTGGCCAATTGGACCCCATGTTTAAGGGAATATCCAACACGAGTACACACAAACATGAACACAAGTGTGTGCAAGCACACACACACACATACGTGCACACATGCACACACACACACACACACACACACTCTTCCACCGACGAGCGCAAAAGCAGGCACTTGCACGGACACCCACACACAAATATAAACAAACATGTAAAAACGTGCCAATCTATTAATAAATATTCATATCTCATGCCACCTTTTTGCCCAGAACATCCACTGTAAACACACAACCTGAAATACCCCAGGGGCATATCATCAACGAGGCGATAAACAATTATCGCCGCTTTTGCGTCCGTTTTCGGACGAAAAGCGGCGATAATTTTATCGCCTAATCAGCAAGGTCATGCTATCGCGTGAATCCTTGCATTATCGCCCTTTCCCCCAACGCCCATCTTTGCATCTCTAATGAGATGCAAAGTGGGCGTTACTGGGTGTACCCCGGATGGACTACTTTGCAAATATCGCTGATGTTCACATCGCGATATTTACAAGGCAGCCCACATGATTTTAGCAGAGGTTAGATTTTGGCGAAAACGGCCGTTTTCGCCAAAATCTAACCTCTGCTAAAATCCTGACTTAGCCATCCCTAACATAGGGGGTGGATTCTGCTGATACGACCACAGGGTCGTATCAGCAAGGTTATCGCCGTTTTGCAGCGATGTTCCCTGCAAAACGGCAATAACCTCGCTATCTCTGGAATTTTTATCGCCCTGGAGAAACGCGTTGTTAATAACGCGCTACCAGGGCGATAATTTCCAGAGATAGCCTGCGATAGGACTATTATCGCTAAGCACGGCCAGCGATAATTATCGCTGGCCGTTGATAATATGCCCCCCAGTTTTTCAGAATCTTAGTGGCCATCCCTCCGGATCTGTCTGTGCCAGTGAGCTATTAAGTTGTACTCAGTTGCTGGTGGACCAGAGCACCCCCTAATTCGTCAACTCACAGTCCAGTTTAGGCACAAGAGTCACTGTGATTTCATTTAAAATGTTATTCTTTGTTAGTTTACATTTGAAGGTCGTAGAGTAGTCAGTAGTTAGGTTGGACAGTGATTCCCAGCCCCTGCCCAGCACAGGAGAAGAGGAGGCGAATGCTCCTATGTGTGATATCGTGAAGGCCGGGGTGATGGAAGAAGTTGGCATTGTATTATCCGTGAAAAGGAGGCCAACACTGATATAATTGAAAACACTGGCTTTTGATTGGTTTTTGGTTGCTGAGAAACTGCAGGATGTAACTTTTGAATGACATTTCATGTTTGACTGTGTGAAGCTAGTTAGTTAGTCAGATCACTTGCCCCTGTCAGCCTTGCAGGAGGACGATTCTCTTCCTCTCTTTAGAATCAAGACCCCTTATATTTCTGCTCATTGCCTTACTTACAAGAGCAATTACATTTCTCCTTTTCATGATTAGAACCCTCATTTGGTTTATTTGATTCTATCTCTGCTGACACCTTCTGCTTATAAATTCCCTGACCTTGCCTGTCACTTTAATTTAGCATAGGGTATTTCCTGTATGGGGAGCTGACTCTTTATGTAACCTATTCTGCCTTTAAATAACTGCATTTTGCACTGTTAACCGGACTGCCTGGCGGATTTACAATGATGCTGTAACCAGGTGATTATTAATTTGTGATTGAATTCACTAATCTGTAATGGTAACTTTGCTAATGTGTTGATAAACATTTATGGTTTGAAAGCTATTCCTCTCTGTAGTTACTGTGGAGTAGAATATGCTTCACTGTGATTGAAGTGCAAATTTTGATGGCTATAAGACTCAGTTCGAGAGCAAGGTCCATTCGAGTAAGCGGAGCACAGGCCTGAGTTTGAGTCTAGTTTGCTCAGTGCAACTACCATCCTTATCATCCTGCGCTATCAGCTGTTAGCTGTAGTTGCTTGATGTAAGAAATGGGGTTGTTGGTTGACTGGGGAGTGAGCTCTGGTCAAGCAGCAACAACAATCATTGTTAGGATGAATCACAAGTCAACCTTAAATTTACCTGTGTAAAACCCTCTGGTAACTTGGCACAGAGCAGTCAGGCTTCACTTAGAGGCAATGTGTAAAGTGTTTGTGCAACACCTCAAACAATAATAAAGTGAAAAACCTACAAAAAAGATCCCACACCAGTTTAGAAACATAGAGTAATTTGTAATAATTAAAACAAGACCAAATCATCAAAACTCCAATCAGTAGAACCGGAGATATTCATCTTTAAAGTTTTGGGTAAAAATAGCGTTAAAAAGCACAAAGCTTTTTAGACTGCTTGGGGTTGCACGCACAGCCGAAGAGATGCTCAATTCCTCTGGATTCGCGGAGTCTGGCAGAGCACCTTAGGCACACTTTCAAGGGCCCAGGACTGGGGTGGAACTGCTTGACAGGGTAGACTCACAGATGGCAGATTCCAGGTGCAAGGTTGTTGGAAGCCCATGGTGTCCCTGAGACTTCAAATCAGGAGGCCAGCCAACTAGCCCTTGGAGTAACTCTGGGCTTCTGGGTTCAAGAGATCCAGGCCCAGTCCTTCTCACCCAGGCAGGAGGGCAGCAGGTGGCTGGTCAGCAGGGCAGCAGTCCTTCAGAGCAGCATTCCAGCAGAGTGTCAGTCCTTTCAGCAGTACAGCAGTCCTTCTTCCTGGCAGAGTATCCACAGATCCAGAAGTATACTGAAGGGTTGGTGTCTGAGATCCAATATTTATACCCAGTTCTGCATTTGAAACGGGGGAGAAGCCACTAGAGGCTTTGCCTTTGAAGTGTGCAGGTGCCCTGCCTTCCCTACACTGTATTCATACTAACTGCAGGGGGTATGCAGCCCTTTGTGTGGAGGCAGGACACAGCTTATTCAAGTGTAAGTAGGGGTGTCCCCAGCTCCTCCCACCCATCCTGCCAGTGATGACCCATCCAGGCACACCTAAGCTCTCTATTATGTGTGGCAGTCTAGGGGGAATACACAAAGCCCAGCTGGGTGCTGCGCTCAGTCATGTGACCCAGAGACAGGCTACAGGCCCTAAATGGATAACGCAGAAAAATGCCAACTTTAGAAAAGTGGCATTTTGAAAATTTCAATTTAAAATCTGAGTTCACTATGAGTTAGTATTTTTCATTGCAATTTTAAAGGCACCAAACATGAACTGTTACCTGTTCCCATTTGGAAATTCCAGCTTATTCAATGCAATAATGTAACTCCAATGTTATCCTATGGACGAGGTAGGCCTGGCAGTAGTGAAAAACGAATCTAAGAATGTTTTTGCTAGCAGGACATGTAAAACCTAAAAGTACATGTCCTACTTTTTAAATATATTGCACCCTGCCCTCTAACTGTCCAGGGCCTATCTTAGGGGCGACTTATAAATATTAAAAAGGAAGGTTTGGGCCTGGCAAAAGTGTCATTTTTGTGTGCAGTATAAAGTGGGTGGCACATTCAGTGCTGCAGGCCCACTAGTAGCATTTAATTTATAGGCCCTGCGCACAGGTAGTGCCACTTTATTGGGGACTCAAAAATAAATTAAATAGGCCAATTGGGTATAAGCCAATGATACCAGGTTTTATGGAGTGAGCACATGCACTTTACCACTGGTTAGCAGTGGTAAAGTGCCCAGAGTCCTAGGGCCAGAAAAAAACGAAATCAGCACAAATAGTGGGTGACGACAAAATGTTTGGGGGAAGACCACCCTAAGCCTGATAGGTCTAACACTTGCCAAACTATTGTCTTGTTGTTGTCATCTCTGGTTCATCTTCTCGTATGATGCACAGGCCCTTCTGTGCATGATTTGTTATCGGCTAACTTAATTGTTGCACAATTAACACCATGCAGCCAAAAAGTCATCCAATCCTTTGGATGGACAAAGTCTGCTATATATTTGCACTGCACAACCTCCCATAACTGTGGAGGCCTGAGGGGTCTCTCCTACTGAAATCTGCAGCTTGTTAGTGTCAGCGGTTTCCACTAATGACATTTTGTGATCAATATGAAAGCAGCTAGCACATTGTTCCATATAATAAAGCTGGTGTGCATGAAACACTCCTTGTCCAAGTAGTGTTATCGACATTACAAAATATGATAGGCATGTGGTTATGGATTCAAATTGAACATGCATTTCCTTTAAAAAGAAAAGGAAATATACATTTAAAAGTTGAAAGTGTTTGCTTATCTCAAGTGCTTAATTTGAGCTTGGTGGTTGTAGGTGTGGCTCACTGGCAATCATTTTTCAGAATAAGCTCCCATTTTTTGTCATCATATTTGGACCTAGAGCAAGAGAGCAAAACATATGCAAGGGTGGAAAGAAGGACGAAGAGAAATATGGAAAATACATGACAAAGAGAAAAGGCAAGGATGAAAAAGAACCCACAAGAATGAGACAAAGAGTCAGAGAGTGTCTGGCTGTGGATTAATGAGTCGTGAGGGGAATCAAGACAACACAACTTTGGTGTTTGGCACACCAACATTCAGTAGCACCGGCTGCAGGTTTCTGAGCAAAACTGAGGGCTCAGATCATATTCTTTTACTAATCCAGCACTGCTAATCTCTCTAATGTTGGGTGGGATTAGTTGTTCATACAGGGCAATGTTGCCGCTTTGGATCTCAGTTTGAGATAGCCTGTGATTTTCATGGGGGAAGTAATAAGGGTTACTGGCCCCATCGGGATTATGAGATCTGCATTAAATCGATTGAGCTGAGGTGTTTCACCAGTTCATTCACCTTCTCCAGGGAGGTTTAATATCTGGATGAAATTCTTTTGGGACTGGTATTTAACAGAGGAATTAGGTGTGATATGCCTGATTCCCTCTGTGGTCCCTCCTTCCTGAGTGGATCTTGAGGTATTCGCCCACTCCAGATTTTGTGAAGGAGGGATCAGTAGGGTAACACCGGGATATATGCCCTAATGCAGGCAAAGAGCATAGGCCCCCTCTGCCACATTTGGGTAGTACAGTACAGCCATATTTGTGGTGCAGAGGGTCCCTCATACACTTGGGCCCCCACTAGGCACCTACTACCCTACTGAGAGCTAATGTGGGCTTTTAAGGTTGAGAAAACCCTTAGAGGAGGCAGTACCTACAGAACACTGGTATAGGCACACCCTTGTCTTGAGCATAGGTATAAATTGTGGCAGTTCTTCATTTAACTAGAGAGAATAATAGAAATTTTTCAGGTCTGCATAAAATATTGGCTATAGCATGTATTAAAATGACTTCAATTCAATTAAAGTTGACATATGTATTTATTAGCAGCACAGCAGATGTCAACCTCACAGCTTCCAGCTCCAGATGCGGCCAGGTGATATGTCATCTTAAAGGGGAAGGTACATAAGGGAAAACAATGGATGTAACAGCATGCTTACTCTACCATGCAGTATACTCAGTTCAAGAATCGTTTATTTATTTATTGAGTTTTGATAGTACATCAAAGTAACAGAAATCCGAGAGTTCCCAATAGAGTATATACAACTTACAAGTGTGTTACATCCCCAGGGATCTCCACCAACCCCCACCCAGCACAGCAAGCCCACCAGATTAGCATCACGCAGTCCCCTGTCCATCACTCCAACTCAATCCCTGTCCATTCCGCAACCTGGTGTGCCTGCCTTTGTCAGGCATCCCCAGGGATGCTGACACTCACTGTATCCTTCTTATCCACTCAAAGACTGCCTCTTAAGGCGCAGACATGGTTGTATGATGGAACCACGCATGCTATTACCACGCATGCATTTACAACGCGGCGGTGACTATGTGGTACTGTTACCACGTGTTACCTTTTCCAGGCACGAATATGCCTTTACCATGCATGCCTTTACAACGAATTTTGTTGCAAAGGCATGAATGGTAAAGGCACATGCATGGTGAAGGTTACGTGTGGCAACAGTACCCGTGTTGTAAGTACTGGCTCCTCCCACACCCCGAATCCTAAAAACTCCCTGAACCCAGCCCTGAACCCTAAGCCCGGCACCTGCTGGGGCCCCTCCCCAGTCTCTAGATAAAAAGCCTCTTCCCTACCCCTAAGCCATATACACAACTCCTTCCATGTACCCCAGCCCTGCAAACAATCCCGCACCCAGCCCTGAGCCCTGAAACCCAGCCCCAGCCCTGAAAACTACCCTGACCCCAGCCCTGAGCCTGAAAATTCTCACCTACCCTGAGCCCTAAAACCCAGCCACCAGCCCTAAAAACTACCCTAACCCTGAGTTGGATTCGACAAACCTGCTACCGATCCCAATCCCACCCCTGAGCCCTAAAACGCCCTTGTATGGTGCTCATCCGCCAACACTGTCTCCAGCCGTGAGCCCTAAAACCTGGACCCCCCAGCCCTGAAAACTACCCTGACCCAACCCCTGACCAGAAAACTGGCACCTGCCCTGAGCCCTAAAACTGGCCCCCAGACTTGAAAACTACTCCCCAAGCTGCATCCCGATCCCTTTGACATCCTGACAACTTTTACCTCATACACCCTCCCACCCCGCCCATTCGCTCCGCAGGCGGTTCTGTGCCGAGTCTAGAGCACTGACTACTTTTACCACACATATGCCTTTACTGCCTTTACAACGAAAATCATTGTAAAGGGTTGTGCGGTAAGGCATAGTCGTTGTAAAATCATGCATGGTAAAGGTTGTCGCGTTGTAAGGCATGCACTGTAAATGTATTGCGTGGTAGCAGCTGCATTGTAATGGCTGTTTCCCCACAGATACGTGATCAGAAGAGTTTGTGGGCCTCTCACCCATAGTCTGTGTTAAATAGGACTGTAAAAGGGCCCACATGTCCTAAATAGGACAGTAAAAAGGCCCAAAGGTATTTCGGTCTCGACATGGGGAGTATTCAAGTTCCTGTTTGCATCCAACTATTCATTCCAAAAGGTTACAATATGGATACTCTTTTCATGAATCGTACATTCATTGCACCGTTATTTGTTGCCAGAAAACCAAATAGGAGCGTTCAAACAATTTGTATTTAACTCCTTGTATTTGCACAAATGTAAGTTCGTATTACACAACTTTCAGTTATTATAAACGTACTAACAAAATTATGCAGATTTAATTCAAAACAATTCTGTAATAAATCTTTTGGACTGCCTGGTCTCAAATAGATACAAAAAGAACAATGATGAACGGAATGCTGACCAAATCAAACATTCACCCCCAGTCACAGATCTGGGTTTAATCCATCGGTTTTCTTGCTCACTAAGCCACCCCAGTTTGGACCCAGCCTTATGCAAATCAGTCTTGACCCTGCTCCCATAGGAACAGTCCAGCCTGAACTGCCAAGTCAGGTCCTCCCTGGGCTGGAAACAACCATTCTGGAACCAGTTTCGGGGTATCACCTCTCATCAGCCAGGCTAGCTTGAATCCAGTGGCACATTGAACCTGGGACACATGTCTGGGCATGCCCCTCCTTCTGTTTGAGACCAAAGCAAAAAGAACAAGTGAAGGACGGAATGCTGAACAAATCAATCATTCCCCCCCAATCACAGATCTGGGTTTTATCCATCTTTTTTTGCTCACCAACCCACCCCAGTTTGGACCTAGCCTTATGCAAATCAGTCTTGACCCTGCTCCCCATGGGAACAGTCCAGCATGAACTGCAAGGCCAGGTCTTCCCTGGGACCAGTTTCGGGGTATCACCACTCACAAACTAGACTAGCTTGAATCCAGTGGCACAATGAACACAGGACCCACATATGAGCATACCCTTCCCACTTGGGCAACAAATGCAAAAAGAACAATGATGGACGGAATGTTGAACAAATCAAACATTCACCCCTAGTCACAGATCTGGGTTTAATCCATCCTTTTTTCTGCTCACAAAACCACCCCAGTTTGGACCCAGCCATATGCAAATCAGTCTTGACCCTGCTCCCCATGGGAACAGTCCAGCCCGAAATGCCAGGTCAGGTCCTCCCTGGACCGGAAGCAAGCATTCTGGGATTGGTTTCAGGGTATCTCCCCTCATCAGCCCATGCTCACTGTGCAACTGGATTCAAGCTAGTCTGGCTTCAAGTGAAATATGGAGCAGCTGCTTAAAAGCTGCTCCGCTCTTCACTGTGCAGGCAGCAACCAGTCTGCGATTTCAAGGGGAATTAGAGATCCCCTTGCAGGTGGGTGCAGTGAGTGACTACACCCACCTGGAGGGGGATGTCTGGGGGGTCAATGGAACCCCATTCTCCCCTCCAGAGGGCTGCCTTTAAGAGGTGTGCTGAAAATGCTCCACCTTTTTGTGGTGCACTTTCAGTGCGCCTCTTAAAGGCATGTTTTCTTCTGCGCCCACGTTGGTAATATGGCGCAGGCTCAGAGGGACACCCTCATGCAAATGAGGGAACGCCCTCTCATGATAGCGCTAGTGCAACATGTGCGTCAGCACTATCTGAAGTACAGAAGGGGACACACAAGTGTCTGCTGCCCCTTCTGTAACACCAAGGGGCGCTCAATGTGGGTGCATACGCCCGTTATATCCCCCGGGGCACAACGTATAACACGGTTTCAGGTGGTCATGCTCTGTTGGCAAGACCTTCTGGAAGGAGATCTTATTGATCATTAAGAAGATTAGTGGAACAATTTACTCATAGATCCCTTAATTATTATTAGCGGAAGCAACAAGTGAAATGGAGTTTATATACTGCACTTGTCTGGAATCATCTAGTCAAACATCTGATAGAACCAGTAACACTTAGTCTAACATAAAAATGGAGAACATGAGACAAGCAGTCCATCCATCTACAGTGGGCCAAAACATGACATATGGAGGTCTCACTATATGCAGAGAAGTTACATGAAGGTGGAAGTAAATGGCGCCAGTGAAGGGAATGGGCAGCTCCAGTGATGGAAGTGGGCAGTTCCAGCGGTTGGAGTAGGCAACCTCAGAAAAATATTGGCCACTGGCCCTTCTTGTTTTTTGTTTTTTATGCAAAAATAAGCACTGTGTATCCTTCAATTGTCCTTGTTGTTGATGTTGCTCTCTTCGTTTTGTTGTGGATGTTTTTTGTTGAGAGCGCTATGATGTATGGGTAACACACATGCAAATGTTTGCAGGAGTGAATTATTACATCAGGCTGGCACTGTTTAATTTCTGACAACATAAAAAACAAAATTACAGCTTAAGGCAGGATGCTAAAAAGGTGATCCGACAACCTACTCCTATTGTGTAATATAGACAGTATTATTTAGTAGGGAACGGAATCGTGAATAAGAAGTGTTAGACCTGACAGCCTTAGGGTTGTGTTCCCTCTAACTTTTTGCCTTCCTCCTCCACTTTTCTGACCTTGTTTTTGCTGGTATTAGGACTCTGCGCACTTTAACACTATTAACCAGTTCTAAAGTGCTTGTGCTCTCCTGCTAAAATATGGTGCTATTGGCATACACCGGATTGGCATATTTAATTTACTTATAAGTCCCTCATAAAGTGGTAATACATGTACCAATTGCCTGTAAATTAAATGCTACTAGTGGGCCTGCAGCACTGATTGTGCCGCCCACTTAAGCAGCCCCTTAACCATGTCTCCGACTTTCCCCACACCAAAAAATCATATGTATTCATATCATAAAATTACCAAACAATACAAATCCCAGAAAAAACAAGAACAGTCCCCTTCCTTTCAACACCCCAAAACTAAACACGCAACGCTGTACCTGCAGACTTTAAATTCATGAGCTGGTAATATACCCGTCTCACTGGAACTCTATAACTTTAGCGTGCCTCTGCATCCAGGCGCGTGGTCTCGCCATTTTTACATCCCTCTATGTCCGTTCTCTTTCTGACCTCCCTCAGTTTTATCAACACCCACGTGGTTAGATGACCTCACGCTAAGCATAAACATAGAAAAGATACATCTCCATCTCAACCAAAGCTACAAAGAACCCCCTCTACAGCATTTACAAAATGAAAATTAAACATAAAGTAACAACCCCTGTATACTATCTTCTTGGAAATCTGTCAGGGACAACGTAATCCCTCGTGCTACGGAAAAGGCCTGGATAGGCAGTTCTAGACCATTAGAAAAATTGGAATATATGAAGTCTTGAAATGAAAAATGGAAAAAGATGTGATGAAGCTATGGAATACATTTATGGACAAACAAAGATGAAATAAATATTACTAAAGAGAATTAGAGTCTTCTTGATTTCTGCTGCTGTGCGACAGGTTTTTGGAACGTAATGTATACTCCATTCTAATTGGATCATTTCACATGCTGTTGGGCATAGCATGAGCCAGTCTGCAGGCAAAACTTTGTCTAAAGAGCACATTTGAAAAGTATTGAGTAAAAAGGAGTGCACTCTATCACCATTATGAAGATTTGAATCTAACATGCCTCGTACGAGCGTTTGCACCCGTATAACAGAAACAATATGGATATAAACAAAGGTGAACATAAATACAACTTTTAGTACATGGCAGCTTGGAAGTATCAGCTACATACGTAGGAACTTATGTCAAGAGTAAAGAACTATTTCAACTTGATTAAGGACTGATTATGAGTAACACACTGGTATCTTATTTTTGTCAATATCGATATGGAATGTGTTTTCGTATCACGTTTACTATATTATTTTTTCAAACAAACATGATTTCCAAGAAGATAGAATACAGGGGTTGTTACTTTATGTTTAATTTTCATTTTGTAAATGCTGTAGAGGGGGTTCTTTGTAGATTTGGTTGAGATGGAGATGTATCTTTTCTATGTTTATGCTTAGCGTGAGGTCATCTAATCACGTGGGTGTTGATAAAACTGAGGGAGGTCAGAGAGAACGGACATAGAGGGATGCAAAAATGGCGAGACCACGCGCCTGGATGCAGAGGCACGCTAAAGTTATAGAGTTCCAGTGAGACAGGTATATTACCAGCTCATGAATTTAAAGTCTGCAGGTACAGCGTTGCGTATTTAGTTTTGGGGTGTTGAAAGGAAGGGGACGGTTCTTGTTTTTTCTGGGATTTGTATTGTTTGGTAATTTTGTGATATGAATACCTATGATTTTTTGGTGTGGGGAAGGTCGGAGGGCACGTTATTGATTAAGCATTCATAATCATGAACAGTTTCATACGAGGGAAACAAAAGTGGTATTACAAAACATGTTTAACTGGTGAATGATGTTTTGATCATAAAGTCGTGCATATGTAGAATAGATGATCATTGTGAAATATACGTCACACTGATGTCTACTTTTAAATTTGCAGCTACCCCTGAGGAAGGGCTGGCTCACAGCCCGAAATGCATTGGGTATAATAAGGCTGTCAGGGACAATGTAATCCCTCGTGCTACGGAAAAGACCTGGATAGGCAGTTCTAGAGCATTAGAAAAATTGGGATATATGAAGTCTTGAAATGAAAAATGGAAAAAGATGTGATGAAGCTATGGAATACATTTATGGACAAACAAAGATGAAATAAATATTACTAAAGAGAATTAGAGTCTTCTTGATTTCTGCTGCTGTGCGACAGGTTTTTGGAACGTAATGTACGCTCCATTCTAATTGGATCATTTCACATGCTGTTGGGGCATAGCATGAGCCAATCTGCACGCAAAACTTTGTCTAAAGAGCACATTTGAAAAGTATCGAGTAAAAAGGAGTGCACTCTATCACCATTATGAAGATTAAAAAAAAACTTTTGCCAGGCCCAAACCTTGCCTTTTTAAACATATAATTCACCCCAAAGGTAGGCCCTGGACAACCCAGAGGGCAGGGTGCAATGTACTTTAAAGGCAGGACATGTACTTTTAAGTTTCACATGACCTGGTAGTGAAAAACTCTCAAATTCGTTTTTCACTACTGCAAGGCCTAATTCTCCCATAGGATAACATGGGAATTCACTTATTAAATTGTATAAATCTAATTTCCAATTGGGAAGAGATAAACCCTTCAAGTCTGGTGTCTCTGGAATCACAATTTTAAATCCAAACTTATGGTGAAGTCGGATTTCAAATTGCAATTCTGAAAAGGCCACATTTAGAAAGTGCAAAAAGAACAATTGGTGGACAGAATGTTGAACAATGTCAAACATTCACCTCAGCACAGAGATCTGGGCCTAAATCCATTGTTTCTTTGCTCCCCATGCCATATCCCAGTTTAAACCCAGCCATATGCAAATCAGTTTTGACCCTGCACCATGGGAACAGTCCAGCCCGAACTGCCAGGCCAGGTCCTACCTGGACCGGAAACAAGCATCCTGGGATTGGTTTCGGGGTATTGCCCCTCATCAGCTAGGCTAGCTTGACTCCAGTGGAATGCGAGCATTGGACCCATGTCTGGGCATACCCGTCCTACTCTGGGCAACAAATTTAAAAAGAACAATTGATGGACAGAATGTTGAACAATGTCAAACATTCACCATAGTACAGAGATCTGGACCTATGTGAACTTTAAAGGCATGTCTTTGAAATTTCCCCCACTTCAAAGGCACCACTAGGTATAACTACTGAACCTCAGACACCACCACTTCAGTACACTTCATGCAGCTGTGGATACTCTGCCAGAAAGAAGGACTGCTGTGCTGCTGAAGAACTGCCACTCTGCTGGACTGCCACTCTGCTGGACTGCTACTCTGCTGGACTGCTACTCTGCTGGACTCCTGCTTTGCTGTGCTGATCTGCTAGCCTCCTGCGCTTCTGCCTGGGTGAGAAGGACTGGACCTGCATCACTTGAACCTAGAACCCAGAGTGATTCCAAGGGCTAGTTGGCTAGCCTCCTGATCTGAAGCCTCAGGGATATAACAGGTTTCCAACCCCTGCACCTGGACCATGCCATCTGTGAGTCCACTCTGACGAGTGGTGACAGCCCAGTCGTGGACCCTCAGGCCTAATGTGCTTGCTGGTAGAGCCGACGCATCTTCTCTGCTGACCGACGCATCCTCAAGGAGAACCGACGCATCTCCATGCCTGAGCGGCATATACCCGAGCAAAAGCGACAAATCGCTGCTGCTGCATGGATTGGACCCATCGCAAAAGGACACACATCGCTGCCTCCCACATTTCAGGACCAACGCATCGCCTTCACAACCGCCTCTGCATGACCGCTTTCCCGACGCAAGCTCCTCACATCCCTCACCAACGACAGCCTCAACAATGATGCCAAATTCCACATCACAGCTTCACCGCTTCTTGGAGCTGATGCAACGCCGTGGCTGCACCTCACATCCTCCACACCGGACTTCGAATCGAAAGCCCCATAGACAGGATCCTCGACTCGACTCATCAGGACCTCGCACCATAGACTCGCCGCATCTCCGAACGCCTTGCCTCGGCTGTGCAACGCATCATCACCGTGGATCCACGCAATGCCCTGCAACCAGGATTTAAGGTACTCTGTTCAGGAGGACTAACTGGGTCCCTGTACCTGGCCCGCGCTCCAACGCGGTCAGCCTGAACTTGTGACTTTGGCACGGTCCGACGCGACCATATATCCCCGAAAGCGCTCTTTGCTTTTTAGCGCTATTTTTCTCTATAAACTTCAAAAATCAGTAGTGTTGCGCAAATACTTTACACACTGCCTCTAAGTTAAGCTTGACTGCTCTGTGCCAAGTTACCAGAGGGTGTGCACAGGTTAATTTAGGGTTGCCGACCCCCACTGGCGTAGCAAGAGGGGAGCGGGGGGGGTGGTGCGCCCCGGGCGGCACGAGTTTCGGGGGCGGCGGCAGCTAAAATCTTCACCAGCACTCCCCCCCCCCCCCGGCCGCTCTTCAGCGCGCGGCGGCGGCAAAAGGCAGTGACCGCCACGGGCGGCAGAGTGCCTAGCTACGCCACTGCCTACCCCTTACCCTGACTGCGATTATGGTTGCTGCTTGACCACTCTAGTCAACCAGTAACCTAATTTGTAACAAGAAGGCTTTCAGGTGGGGGCTGTGCTTGGGAGTGGGTCTGTGTTTTTTTTAAGCATTAGGGCAGGGCTATGAAAGGACTGGGGAGCCACAGGAGATAAGCATAGGTCAGCAACTCTTTGAGGAGATCAAAGAGACATGGCATGTAATAAAGTGTGTCACAAAGCCAGCAAAATCCTGGGTTATGCTCGAGACTCGGATTTAAGAACAAAAAAACACATAAATGCTCGTTTTCTATTATAAGCAAAAAAGGCTGACGCAGCTCACTTCCTCTCTCTCGCCTTCGGCGTCAGCGTCAAACACCCAGAGAGCGGGAAGAGTGCACGCGACAGCATCGCGCAAGAACCACACTCCACGCTGTTACTTGAAGCGTAAAAGGCCATTTTATTAGGACAAGGTTGCAATCATTTAGACTTTATTAAACAGTACATAAATGCAATAAATATACTTTTTCCATCCCATACCGACTCCTTCTTCATTCATCCTTCTCAAAACCATCTCACCTGTTTGACTCTTCCCCATTCACTCGGTGACCTCCTTCTTCTCCCCATTCTCACCTTCACTTGCCCTGCAAGCATCCTCTGTTGAATTTCCTTCATTGCCTCCCGCGCCCCGCTATCAGTCACCCGTGTACCGTTCTTCCCCCGAGGGGTGGATCCGCCCGTATGTGACTCACCACCCCTCCAAAGTACCGCAATGTCATTGCTCTGCAACCTGCCCTAAACTGGCACGCTCAGACCCAAACAACCACCCCTAGCCCTTTGCTTAAGACCTGTAGGGTGGGTGGGTGGACAAACTTTTCTTTTACCCCCCGGTGGTGCTCAGGTGTCAGGAAGAGGCCGGATCTTCCTCTCCTGACACCTTATATACCCACCCAGCTCCCGCCCCTTCCTTTACCCCTCTAATCCCACCCCCACCTTGTCCTTCCGGCCGTTGCGCGAATACCCCGGGGGAAGACTGGTCTGCGACCTTTACTTCCCCCGGGGGCCGCATCGCGCAAGAACCACACTCCACGCTGTTACTTGAAGCGTAAAAGGCCATTTTATTAGGACAAGGTTGCAATCATTTAGACTTTATTAAACAGTACATAAATGCAATAAATATACTTTTTCCATCCCATACCGACTCCTTCTTCATTCATCCTTCTCAAAACCATCTCACCTGTTTGACTCTTCCCCATTCACTCGGTGACCTCCTTCTTCTCCCCATTCTCACCTTCACTTGCCCTGCAAGCATCCTCTGTTGAATTTCCTTCATTGCCTCCCGCGCCCCGCTATCAGTCACCCGTGTACCGTTCTCCCCCCCGAGGGGTGGATCCGCCCGTATGTGACTCACCACCCCTCCAAAGTACCGCCAACCAGGGAAACCCCGTAGGGCGGTTCCCTGCCCCCCCCCAGTTCCTGGGCACCTTTCGCCTCCCGTCAGCCGACCCTGCGGCACCCGGTGGACGACCAATCCACCACCCAAACTTGTGTCCCGTATAAATTACAATCGTTGTGACCATCGTTGGCCGCGAAAGGTGCCAAACCTCCGCATTACCACGTGTTCCCCCAGTTCCTGTGCACCTACCGCTTCCCCACTCTGTGGCAACCCAGTGGACGACCATCACCACTTTAACGTGCTTCCCGTGCAACCATTAACTTTTTCGGGCCAATCCTCTTTGGAAAAATGCCACCGATCACGGTGAACGACCGTCCACCACCCGGGCCTGCGTCCCGTGCACACAAATAATATTTTTGGGCCAATCCTCGTCCGTGAAAGGTGCCCCCATCGCGGTGAACGACCATCCACCACCTTTACTGGCACCCCGTGTACAACAAGTAATATTTCCGGGCCAATCCTTGTCTGTGACAGGCACCCCCATCGCGGTGAACGGCCATCCACCACCTGTACCTGTACCCCGAGTAACAAGTAACATTTTTGTTGGGCCAGTCGTTGACCATGGACGGTGCCCCCCTTTCGCGGTGAACGACCATCCACCACCTAAACCTGCGTCTCGTGTAAATAAAGAACATTTCCAGGCCAATCCTCGTCCGTAAAAGTGCCCCCTTGTTAAACAAGACCACCTGTTTCTCCTCAAAACAGTCTCCCCCCAACGGGCCATTACAGGACAAGTCAGTTCGATAGCACCCCGATCCCCACGTCTGCACGGCACAATTCATTCACGTGCTCAAATTGACCCACGTTCAATTTCATTGAACCCTGTCCCCGTCCCTGCCTCATATTGTAAAGCCAAACCGGACATATCCCAGAGTACTCTTTTCACCCACATGTATCCACATATCGGGGCAACATCTTATTTCTTTTGACACAATGTCAGCCGTACTGGCCACAACTCCCCCCAATTGCATACCACTGTTCACCCCGTCATCTTACATCCCGCTGACTGTGTTCCCCTCCCAGTGACGTCTGTACACCGGCTAGCTCGCTACCTTTGCTGTCCAATGCCCGGGTGAATGGCCACCCCATCCAGGCGACCGCCCTGGATCCCGATCCACTCCCAGCTCCTGTGATAGAAAAGAAGATTAGTCCTGCAAGAAATACGTACCCTTTCCCTTAACCCTCGTTCGGCAATCGTTCCAAATCTAGCCGAAAAACCCTCGTCCAGTACCGATCGTCACAGAAACCTTTCTGTACTCCCATCGTCCTCAGCCTTCAGCCACCTCCCCCGCACCCCCCCAGGGCCCTCCTGACACCACCACTGTGCCAGTCCCCATACGTAGGGATCGTACGTCGCCTTTAAGGTAGCCCCCCACCCCAACAGCCCAGTCTTCGCATGAGACCTATCAGGACCTGCATAACTGACATTCCACCTTCCACATTTGGAAAACAAATCTCCCCAGCCATAGGCCTTCAAGCTCTTGCCACCAATCACTGCTGCCTCATGCCCTCTCCCTACTTCCCCCTGCCCTTCGACACCCGCTCTACTCTCCCCCGAAAACTGCTGCCAACTCAAACCCGCCAGGCGCTAAAGAGCCTGTCTCCACAGCCACCTCCCCCTTGTTTGCTGCTCCACATTGACCATAGCATCCAGACTCCAGGGTTTTTCACAACCCTACTACCAGTTCCACTAAACCCTTGAAGTATAACCAATCGTCAGTGTCTTTACGACACTAGCACTGTGTGCCGGCTCCCTGTGTCATACCTTCTCAACCTTCCCCGCACATACCCCAACTCACACGCCCCGACCCTTTATTCGCTGCCATAGGCCTTCCCTTCCATTCCGACCCCTGGCTCGAATATCCCCCCCACCCTCAGAGAAACTGCGGCACGCAGCCACAAGCCCCCCTTTCAAACATCACCCGTTACTACCCATGAGACCACCCTGTACCCAACTGTAGCTTACGGCGCCAAACCCCCCCCCCACCTGTTTAGCTCCCCTCAGCAGGGGCCCGCCCCTCCCCTGGAGCGTAAGTTCCCCATCCGGCGCCCCACTTGGCCTCAGTGCTGTGACGCCCTGTACTCTGTACAAGCCCCCCCGAGGCTCTTACTGCTCTTTCGCACGTCCTCGCGTATATCGCCGTCCCCTTCGCGCTGCAACAATGCTTGCGCCCAGGTAGGCCCGGAGCTCTGCGCAACCCCAACTCCCAACAAGGGAGCACAGCCATCCATTAAGCCCGCCCTGTGCAATTGGTAAGCCTTGACGCAAAGCCTTCTTGCCGTGCAACCCTTTGTCCGTCATCAGCATATTCGTCACTTCCGTCAGCCGTCCTCGTACCCGAGACACACACCCCGGGTTAAGTGAACACGACCACGTACCCCCCTAAAGGGGGCTGCACATACATGACGGCAATGCCTCTCAGTGACCCAGTGCCCCATACTCTGCCAGCCCCTGCCGTGGTCAGCCTACGTCATCTCTCCTGCCTCTCTAGACCCTCGTACATTCGACAGTCCCTACCTGACCCCCCTCCATATGACCTCCGTCTGCGCCGCTGTCCCGGCTCCTTCTTGTGAGACATCGAGCGCCACGGACCCATGGCCTCCAGCTAACCGGGAAGGACCTCCTGGCCCGACATCTCCCCCCCCCAGTTTTGCCATGGTGGCCCAGTTTGCCCCCAACGGGTGTATGACTCCCCTTCGCCCGTCCCCTCCTGCGGAACGCCATTAGTTATCCGGCACCGGGGCCGTCGGTCTCCCGTCCCCGAAGGGACCTGCCTGTTACATAACATCCCAATGAACCCGCACCCATTCCACCATTGTCCATGGCTGCTGCAGGAGCCCCCGCACCCCAATCATCATATGCTGTCCCGCTGTTTCCGAGACCAATGACGCTCGTGTGCCAAATGGCCCACCCGGCCCCATATGTCACTCTCCTCCCACAGAACAGCTAATGATCAGTGACCCATTCCTTACTCTCTCCTGTTCCCTGGGCACCACAATGTCCGTTTGGACCCATGCCTCCGCCACAGCCCTAACATACCCCAGCCGGAACTCTTTCGTTCGCCCAGCGTCCCCCATCCCAAGGCCTCCGCCTTAGTTCTGTACCTGAGTGTCCGTCCGGGACCTCCTCCCCCCGACTGGGAGTTGCTGTTCCCCCGCTTTCTTTCGTGCGCAGCTCTGACTGTGGCCGCACTTGCCTCCTGCAACAAACAACAAGAAGAGTCTGGTTACCTGAACTCCCCCCCCACCCCCTTCAGCATCCTCCCCTTGTGCACTTATCGTCCAGCCAACACTCTCATCCCTGTCACGCACCTGTGCATTCCTCCAACTTCGTCCCTCAACCCCCATGCCAACAAATCCCCCACATCGTCCCACAACATCCATGCCATTTTCCACAACTGAATTCATAACTTGTGTAATATTCACAACGTTGTAATGTGCGCTGCGCGATCCCTCGTCGGAGGGCAGGCCGCCGCGGACCCCCTACTGCTTCCGGCCGGCGTCTCGAGGCCGTTGTGCGCCTCGCCGGCGGTGCCCCCTTCTGCCGGCCTCAATCGCCGGTCCTGGTTCCCCACCCCCCAACAGGTCGCACCAACCTGGTGGGTCCCAAGCACCACCGGGCCTCGTGCCGTGCTGGCAGTCCCTCAACCCTAGTCTAAAAGACCGACGAGTAGCTGAAAAGCCCCCGGGGCCCCCTCCCCCAGAATTACTGCGCTGGCCGAACGAGACAGGGGGCCACCCCTCCCCCCAGGAGAACCGCCGCCTGCCACTACCCCCCAGCAGTACCACCCCCCACCGCCTGCCCAAGCCGCAGCCCTTGTGCATGGCACTATCCCCTCCCAGCTGGACCCCCCAGCCAGAGGAACAGAGGGGGGGCTGCTGCCCCTTCTGCCAACACCCGGTGCTCACCCTTTGCCACACGGAACCCCCCTCGCGGAGCGTGTCCGCATGTGAGGGGACCCCACATTCCTGCCATGACTGGGTAGGCCCCTTTTCCGTGGCTCCCGGCCAAGTTCCCATGTAGAAACCTCCCCCAGCCCGTCGTGGCCTGCACCCCCCCCATGCAGCTGCCCTTGACCCCGCATCCAGAAAGCACATGGCGAGACATCCCACAAATTCCACAAAGATTCCCTTTGTAGCGCGCTCTCACACCTTAGGGTAATGTTCGCGCTATAAAAATTTGCATCAAATAAAACCAGGACTGGAAACTAAGGCACACCCTGTCGCCCGGCCATCCCCCCTCGTCGCCTCTCCACTCCCGCCTCCCTGCAGGCTCGCTGATGCGCGCGAAGGCCTCCCGTCCCGCCCCCCCACCAGGCTCGCTGAGGCGCGCGAAGGCCTCCCTCCCCCCTACCAAGCGCTCCTAGCATGCACGCGTCAGCGGGCAGAAGCGCAACAGGCCCTGCCGCCCGCTCACTGTTCTCCGTTTGGAGCCTCCCCCTACCTGGTACGAACATCATACACGGTGGTGGCTCTTGCTGACATGCCACCACCGTACCGGCCGCTCCCGCTGGCGCCATCCTGAACGCGCAGGCCAGCCTGTCCCCATGTCCGCCGCCAAACATCGAGGAAGACCACCCGGCCTGGCCAAACACCCGGTTCGGCACTGACGGTCTCTGCGTCGCACGCTGCCAATGTGGCTGAGAAACGGTGGGTGACCCTCCCTAACACTGCCCTACCCTCCTAACACTACAAAAACCCCCGCCGATCGACCAATCAGCTAGGTGCCTAATTATCTCGACAAACTTTTCTTTTACCCCCGGTGGTGCTCAGGTGTCAGGAAGAGGCCGGATCTTCCTCTCCTGACACCTTATATACCCACCCAGCTCCCGCCCCTTCCTTTACCCCTCTAATCCCACCCCCACCTTGTCCTTCCGGCCGTTGCGCGAATACCCCGGGGGAAGACTGGTCTGCGACCTTTACTTCCCCCGGGGGCCGCAATATGAGCGCAGCCTTTCATGTTAAAGGCTCTCGCGGCTCAAACTGTGCGGGGCTGCCAGGGGGTGCTTTCCAAGAACAGCGCCCGGGCCTAGCACGGTGGGAGCGCAGGAGAGACCCCCTCTTCTCTTTGTTCCATTGAGGAGGAAATTTCTAGCAGCAAAAGAACACAGAGGCTCGATTTGCCTTATATACACCCCGCATGTTTCTGCTGCCTTTTTGCGCTCTGCTGCCTTTTTGGTAGGTTTCCGTGACAGTAATATCACCCACGTACCTACAAAATCATTACTGTGTGTAAATACAGGGGTGTACCTTCAATTGGTGCAGCAGGTGCAGTGGCACCGGGGCCCAGAGGTCTTCGGAGCCCATTCAACCCTCATTATTGCGGTATTTTACAATTCAAACAGCAGCTGGAGGGCCATTCCCTTTCTTGCACTAGGGCCCACGTCACAATGGCTAGACCACTGAGAAAAAAAGAGTTAGACATTTTAGAGAAAAGGCTCAAAATTCGGTGGAAAATAACAGCTCAGAATGACATTCTGTTTGTTTTACCCTTGAGGCTCTTCCTCAGAGGTGCAGCGTGTCGATAGCATTGTTTCCAATGAAAAGGGCCTTTCGGTTTCCAGACAAAGGCTTTTTTTTTAACCACGTGCTAGGCTTGACACAAAGCTTCTATGAGCTGGCCTCTTTAAATCCTGCAATTGATGCTGAAAGGTGGCCTATTCGGTTTCTTTAATGTTATCTCGGCCCTGTTGATGCTCGGATATCTTTCAAATGTCACATGGATCAAGTCATATAATACCCTTCGGATTTCATCAGCCGCCGTTAGGTACTGTAATGTGGTCTGCAAAAAAAATACTATCCCCGCCAGTCGCCCTCCACATCCCTCCCAGCTAAAGGATATCTTTCTGTATCACTGGTGAGATCACCAGACTTGGCGCCCCAGGTTCGATTTCCTGTCCTAGCTTTAACGTTGCAGACAGGAAGGAACATGTCCAAACAAAGCAAAAAATATAATAAAACAAAATAAAAATAAAAAAGGCAGTAATTGCTGACCACCTGTGCATTGGTTTAAGATTACTTATTGTGATGCAGTACATATCTGGAAAAATACCATCTTTCCCCATACACTTTATTCATGGCCCAGGGCTGCAGACAGCGGTCTTGGTGCTCTGAAGTTTGAATTAAATCATGCAATTCAGTTTTAACCACCTCGTCCTTCTTCTCTTTCACAGCTCTTACAGTATAAGGTGTACCCCATCCCAGTCTACTAAAATGTTCTCTTTTCACTGAAGGGCCCTACACATGGGAATAACTCTCGACCTGGGCCTCATTTATGAGTTTTTGCCGTAGGGCAGTGCCGCTGGCCTTCCTGCTGTGTTGCTCTATGGCTAAAGAAAAGGGCAGGAATGCACCCTATCTATCAGATATGGCGCATTCCTGTCCTTTTCCCCTGCGTCGGCGCACAATGGACTGCCATGCGCCAATGCAGGCACATTTGCGCCATGGTGCAAGGGTGCCTGCGTTGTGGGGATGATTATTTTTGTGCAGGAAGGCAAACCTTCCTGCTCAAAAACAATCACAAGAGGCTTTTTCCTCTTTCTATGTGTGCTGCAGAATGCAGCACACATAGAAAATAAGGAAAAATTAGGAGAAATAAAGATATTTCTCCTCGCTGTGCCTCCCTTACGCCTCCCCTGGGGAGGCGTAAGTTTTTGGCACTGCCTCAGAGTTACGATTTCTCATAAATCTGGAGCAATGTCAAAAAGCCATGGATGTTGCTGGGAACGCACCCAGCAACACCCTTGGAACGTCCCATTTAACGCAGAAAACTGGGTTAAAGAGAACAATATTTACGAGGCAGCATTAAGCCCAAAAAAGTGGCTTAGTGCTGCCTCGTAAATATGGAGCAGCCTCCAGCACCACGGAACGTTGCAAAAACTGACGTTCAGTGGCTCAAGGGGCCTCATAGACCTTGGAAGAGGTGTGGCGCAGCGGCCAGGGCGACTAACTTCGGAACCTGAGGGGCTCGCTGTTCGATCCCCGGTGCCGGCGGCAGATCAGCCCAGCACCATGCGACTCTGGGCAATAGCTCGCTTAAACTTCCAGACGGCCCCCAGCGCCTTGACACCTTTGGGTAATTGTTCGCGCTTTACAAATACTGGACCTTTATATGAACCCCCCCCCGGCTGTTTTTCTCTCTAAGTCCGCAAAGGTCGCCCTCTCGCTCATCATAGCGTGGGAAGGCTTCAGTTTGTGTAGTGCTTGGCCCTGATGGATTATAGCGCTACTGTAGGAGAGTAGGATCTGCTTCTTATAGTTACCCCCACTTTTTGCTGATGTTTCACTGTTTTCGACTTAGTCTGACTGGGATCCTCCTATTCAGGACCCCAGTCTATCTGCTTTCTCCTCTAAATTGATTGCATGTACTTTAGGTACACTCCAGATTGGATTCTGGGGTACCCTTATAAGTCCCTAGTATATGGTATACTATGTACCCAGGGCATAGGTACACCAGAGGCCTCCCAGGGGCTGCAGCATGTATTATGCCACCCCTGAGAGACCATTTAAAATGACACAACAGGTCTGCTACAGCAGCCTGTGTAAGGTGGTGCATGCACCCCTTACTTAGATATTGGTTCACTATATCTATCCTAATCACTGCACATATAAACCCTATGGCAGGCCTTATCAATCCTGAAGGCAGGGTGCTGGGTTTTATGTGAGAGGGTGCCCATGCATGAGCAGAGCCCCTCTGCAGCCTTCGGAACTTATTCTCCGGGGTTGTTTGCGATGCAGCCAACCATATATACTTAAGTGCATTATAACCTCGCGGTAAATGCTAACTTTAAAACGGCTGCATGGAAACATGTCGTGTTTGGTGTCAAACACCTTGGAATCATACCTCCACACCAGTAACTGGTATGGGAGGTATGATTCCACCCTCCTAGAGGGAGAAATATGACAACACCGGTACACCCGGTACCAGCTTCACAGAAGCCTGGCATCACAAAATGGATGCTGCCAGCCACAGACACGAGTCTGCCCTCCTGCTGCTGGACGAAACTCCGGCAGGGGAAGGCTTGACAATAGGTTTCCTGTCACAGGGAGGTGTGACCACCTCCCAGACAGGCTTTAGTGTATTGGGGCTGGGTGGGTGCACTCTCAGAGTGCTTTGATGTCTGCACTGGGGGCACATTTGGTGTCCCTGTGCATAGTCCAGTTCAAACCGGTTGCAGGAGCCATTTGCTCCTGCTCTGGCGCAAAACTGGACAAAGGACATGGGTGTAGCCACCCCTCTGTCCTGACCCTCCCATAGGTGGGTCCCCAGAGTTTGTCCCATTCCTTCCTTGGGTATAAAGTAGGAACCCCTGACTACAGGACTTTAGATATTACCTGGACTAAACTCTGCTACAGAAACCAAGTACTTAGACGATCTGCACAACGCTGGATGACTGAAGAATCTCCCTTGGAGTAAAGGAGTTACTCCCCTGCTGAGCAGGCACCTAAAACGCATCTGACCGGTTTGCATCTACGAAGCTCCTGAAGGACTCTGAAGATTTCTGCAATACAGGAGGTGGGTTCCTGTGGTCTTTGAGGTTGATCTGCGCTCTCAGCAATCCTGAGGCCCGTATCCCTCGTGGGGACCGTGCAACCCGAACCCCTGGGCACCGTGTACATTTGCAGCAGCATATGCTTTTCGGTGATCCCTGAAGCTGTGCTTTGGGCTACTTGTAGTCCTGACCCCGAGCAGCAATTCCTTTTTTTTTTTTTTAAGTTTTTTATTGAGGGAGAAAACAGAATTTATACAAAGACAGTTCGAGCTCCTACAAGAGAACTCACACAAATTTGTAACCGTTTTTCTCCCCCCCGTAACGGTGCAACCCCCCACCCCCCACCCCAACCACCAATCAAAAACACATTGCTTGATGAGTTTTTCAAACCTAAGGTCTAAGACACCTTTATCCAAAATCTTTCTCTTGTCTGATTTGGTAGTTCCTTAACAAAATCTCTTTCTTTTCACAATTCAATTCTTCTTCTTGATATGACTTGCGTATGTATATATTGCATTAAACATTACACTCCATGCCTTTATACACATCATCTACAAAATTAAAATCCTAAAATGCATATTTTATCCAATCATCAAGTAAAAATCAAAAGAAGAGATAGCACTACATAAAACTCCATTATCTAACATCCTAAACTATCCTTCTTCTTACTCTACAATGCTGGTACTTGCAATTCATCTTATTAAATTCATTTTATTCAATCCCCCATATTTGTGCAATAACAGCTTAATTTGATAAAGTGCAAAGTGCCATGTTCCGGAGAACAAATGTGCAAATGTGCAAAGAAGAAAAAAGAAAGAGAAATTTTTACCCAGCATTAATTATAACAGCCTTATTGTTAAAATACATTATTTAAATAAAAATACATATCTAAGTTCTTGATAAGCTTAATGTGGTTCTCGACCATGATATCACTTATCCCCTTCACCCTCCATTCCATATTCCGTTAATATCACCTCCAAAAAATACCAGTACATCCATACATCAGTTTCTAGCAACCAGGTTGGTGAAATAAAGCATAAAGTACGTATACAATCTCTGTAAACTTATATCATCATAATGCTTGATCCAAAAATGAAGAGGGGCCTATTCCTCCACTTGCTCCCTCCAAGTAGAGAAATGTTCCCAGATTTTCCCTCCTCTCTTTCTAGCTTTAATAACCCGCCGATCGTATATGGCTTTCTCGAGGCTATAAGTTTTCAATAACCGGGCTAACCACTGGTGCAAGGTCGGTGGGTTAGGGTCTATCCATACCCATGCTATGATAATTCGATAAACTGCCATGGCTATACAAATCAAGGCCCCACCATCTTCTAGACCCAGATTATGTATTCCAAGCATTATTACCTGAGGAGTAATTTCCACCTGTGTCTGTAGCTTTTCCTGTAGGAAGAGCTCTATTTCTCGAATGAGCGGGGAGAGTTCCCGGCATGTGGCGAACATATGTATCGAGTCTGCTTAATATAGCGCACATCTTGGACAATACGTGCCTTTCCCCTCTCCCCATTTGGCGTTCCGATATGGCGTATAGTACAGTTCAAAACATGTTTTATAAAATTGCGCCTGAAGATTGGCTGGCATTAAAATCTCTAGTGAATTAAGATATGCTTCCTGAAAATCACCATCTGTTATTCCCAACGACTCTTGCCACTTTACTGAACATTTTCCCAGATCATCTTTCATAAGGGTGTTTAATAATACATACATTTGTCCAATCTTCGGTACTTCAGGTTGTTTTAGTTTCTCCACTAGTTCACAACTTTCGTATTTCTGCATCCCTCCTGCCTTTTTAACAAGAAATCCCTCAACTGTAGGTATTTAAAAAAATCCCTATTAGATAGTGCAAATTCCTCTTTTATTACCTCAAATGGTTTTAACCCTTCGGATGTAAATAGGCATCCAACCTGTATAATTCCGGAGTTTATCCATTTCTGAAAGTATTGATCCTTTAAAATCTCGGGTAGCTCTACATTCTGCACAAATGGTGTATAATAATTTACTTTTGCTAGCCCTACCAACCGTCGTACTGCCGACCAAACCCTAAAAGCCGCCAGGAGAGTCTTGAAACGCACTCTTTTGTAATATCCGTAGTTCACCTGGCGTCATAGGCACCCTCTTACGTCATGTGAATTAACGTAAGCATATGGATAGCTCCAATTTGAACTTTCCACCCCGGGAGATGCATTCAACAAGGGTATATAATGTATAATGGAAGCTGCCCACCAGTATATTCTAAGGTTGGGTAACGCCAGCCCTCCACGTTCCTTAGATAAGTACAAGAATTTTATCGCCCTTCTGGGTCTTGTGTAGGCCCATATAAACTGTGAAAAGATGCTCTCAAATTTTTTAAACCAAAAACTCGAAAAAATCAGGGGAATTGTTCTTAAAAAGTATAAAACCTTAGGGAAACAAATCATCTTAATTATATTTACTCGTCCAATCAGGGTAAGATGTAGGTTGTCCATTCTCTTAAGTGATTTTTTCATTTCAACTGCGCATGGTTTGAGATTTTCTTTAACTTTCTCATCAATCTCAGCGTTTATCACAACTCCCAAATATGTTGTTTTTTTAACAACTCTTTTATCAGTACTTGGGGCAAAACTGTTCACAACTATTTGTGTTGTATCCCTATTCAGGGCATAGCCAGATATAGAACCAAATCTTTGGGCCTCGATTTTAATTGCATTCATAGCCATGTCAGGTTGTGTAGTGATTAACACAACATCGTCAGCATAAGCTAAAACTTTTTCTACGGGGCCAGTATCAAATAGAGGGGGAATATTCGGTGCATGTTCCAGATGTTTCAGGAAGGGGTCGATATAGATGGCAAACAGTAATGGTGAACAGGGGCACCCCTGCCTTGTGCCTCTGGTTATTTTAAATACCTCCGTTAGACCCCCATTCACTAGCACTCTTGCCTCTGGATCTTTATACAGGGCTTTTACT